>OX422221.1:130393632-130928632 GCA_949130495.1 Sambucus nigra | reverse complement strand
GCAGAGAAGAACTTCGCTGAACATATTGTGGGCACTTGCCTTTGGGGGAGTCATTTGAATGATGGAGAAAATGCAAGAAAAGACCTTAAATCGTTGAAACTTAAGACACAACTATGGTTGAAAGAAGATAGTAGGGGAAGGAAAATAATTCCCCCTAGTGCATTTACTTTGACGAGTGGGGAAAGGAAGGTGCTTTTAGACACAATATATAATTTGAAGGGACCGTCTAATTTTTTGTCCAACTTGCAAAGGATTGTGAATTATGCTGCTAATGATTTACATAACTGTAAGTCCCACGATTGGCATGTGATCATGCAATTGGTTCCTCTATTGTTTAAGCATTGTTTCTCCAAGCACAAGGATTTGTGGAGGGCTATTATGCAAATTAGTATTACCTTCTCACTGTTGTGTGAGAAGGTAGTCAATCGGGAACATATAGTGGCCGCAAAATTGGTGGTGACCGAAGCGATTTGTGTTTTGGAGAAGTATTTTCACCCAGCATTCTTTGACATAAGTGTTCACTTGCTGGTACACCTATGCGATGAGGCACTTCTTTGGGGTCCAGTTAGATATCGGTGGATGTATCTTTTTGAAACATTGATGAATGTTTTTAAAGATTATGTCAAGAATACGCGATACATTACAGGATCAATTGCAGAGGAATACATCACCGTGGAGTCATCAATATATACTCAGGAATATATTCCTGACTCGACCAATGTTGATGATACTGATGAGTTCGTCGATGATGGGGGTCATGTGATGAGAAAACGAGTGAAATTAACGAGTTTGCAACATGCACAAGTAGCTCGTTATCTACTTGACACACATGAAGATGTCGAAGAATGGAAAAAGTAAGTTTAAATGGCCGTTATATAATGTTACATTACACTCAAACTTTACAACTAATCTAATTAATTTATCTATATTCTCAGCTCTTAAAGACGGGTTATGCAACATCAAGGCTTGCTTATCTAGCCACTCGACCCTTGTTCGTGGCACAAAAGTACAAAAAGTATCGATTGAACGGTTACGTATTCGGCGCAAAAGTGTATGAGAAAAGTACAAATGTACAGAACTCGGAAATTTCATACAAGGCTCTTACTTTCTTTCGAGCGAGCGTAAAAGATAAAAACCTCGTTCAAGATGAAATGACTTACTATGGTGTAATTCGAAATATATTTGAATTGGATTATATAAGCTTCAAAGAGGTTGTATTTTACTATGACTGGGTAAGAGTTGAGGATAAAAATGCTTGTAAAGTTGATCCCGTCACCAATTTTATCATGGTTGACTTGTCCAAGTTGAAGAGCAACGAACACGTGAGCGATGAGCCGTTTGTTTGTGCATTTTAAAAGGTTCCAAGTGTTTTAGTCGGAGTTTATCAACAATGAGCCGTGGTCAATTGTCCTACACCCTCCAAAGCATCTAAATAGTAGTGTGTATGACTTTGCTGCTCCTATCGAATATCTATCCATTTTTTATGATAACCCGAATTTGAAACAATTTTTCAATTTGTAATAAATATTGCAATTTGTACTTTATAAATCCATTTTTAATGCTTTTAATTGATTTGCACTTTATCATTTTCACTCTTGTGTAGCGTGAGTGTGTGTGGGAAGTAGGGGTGGGGGTGGTGATGTTTCGTATTTTTAGTAATTGTACGTATTATGAGCTAGATGTTGTTGTTTTGGAATTCAGAATTAAGTTGTTAAGCAGTAACAATTCATTTGGATTTGTAGTAATTGTACATATTTGCATGTCTTCTTCTAATTCATTTTGATTTGTACTAATAACAATATTTTTTTACAAAAAATGTCTCCTTCAGGTATTAAGGCGAGGATGATGATCTTGATTATGATGATGTCGTCTGGGCTCGGTGGTAGCGGAGGCGACGGGGGCTCCTCGGCCCCTAGGCTCCCCAAATATGGAAAATTAGGGATGGACATCGAGAAAAAGACGGAGCTATTAGCGAGATCCCTAGAGCTGGTAAAGACGATCATCGGCCCGCGGTACACTAGTTGGAGGGAGGTGCCAAATGAGCTCAAGTTAGATATTTAGGTGGCACTACTGGTAATGTATTTATATTTATATTTATATGAATATTTCGATTTCGATTTTGATTTAATTTTCTATTTATATTGATATTTATATTTATTTCCCAACTAACATTCTATTTGTTGGACAAGAACAATTCATCCTGGATCCAAAGATACACGATTCTGTCTTGGAGTAGTTGAGGGAGCAACACAAATCGTGGAAGAAAAATATGCAGACCCTGTACTTTGGGAAGACCCAAGAGTCTGTTGTCCGAATGCGTGAAACCGTCCCACCGAAGGATCCGATCTCATTGTCACAATGGCAAAAGTTCATTGACAATGAGATCGGGGAGAGATAATTGACATCTCGCCAATCAGGGAGGAAAAATCGGGCAAAAAAGACGGGCGTGCACTACTTCGACCGGACGTCTTACGCCGAGGTGGAGCATATTCTTCATTATTTTACTTTGCGGGGACGATACTAATTTTACTTTATTTTATTTCACGGGACAGGGAGTGGCCCTGGGGTAGTCCACGTAGGCTCGATACTTATGTGGATTTTAGGACGAAGAATGGGAAGGATAAGGAGGTGTCCCCGAGCATCGCGGCCACGATTGTAAGTAATCCGATATTTTACTTTTTGTTAATTACATTATAATTTTTTATTTACTTATTTTACAAATCATGTGCTTTTTTTCGTATTAGGCAAAGCTTAAGGAAGTGCATGAGTCGTAGTCTGATGCCGACAAGGCATCTTTGTCCATAAACGCACTCAGCCAAGTGCTTGGCGCTGATCGCAAGGGGAGGACAAGGGGGGTGAGTTCACGGGTGGTCAAATCTAGGATCATCGAAATTGGAGATGAGCGACACCGGGTTGGATCGAACGGTGGACTCGCATAATGTGAAACTGTCCCGTTTGGAGGCGAAGGTCCAAGATATGTTCTCATTCATGAAGCGTTCGTTAGGCAGAAACCACAAGGGGAAAGGGAAGGAGAAGGTGGTGGAGGACGAGGTGCAGGAGTACGAGGTGAAGGGTCACGAGGATGTGGACCTCGCTACTTCATCACCGACACGTGTGGACTTTGATGATCCACTCCCCTATTTGGCTCCCTTCGACCGATCGATGTAGACACTTGGTTGGCCGAGCCTATTTTTACTGGACATATTTGATGTCCAGCAGATAGAGCGGGGTTGAGGGACCCGAATACTGTCCAGGGTATGCCAGTTCATGGACGTTTACTTCAAGACATCGAGTCCAAGGTGCTCGTCACACATGTGATACCCGGGAAGGAGAACTCCCCCTTGTGGTTGCGCGAATAATGTGGCACGATGTATATTGTTGGGTGTGTCAATTTTTATATCGTGTGGCCTACTCACCTCCTCAGAGCTAACGTTACCCCAGACATGTAGTGACATTATTTGAATTGAAGTGTTTTAAGTTATTACATTTGAACTATATTTTGATTAAATCATGATGCATATTTTTTTGAATGTATATTTGTATTATCTCTATTTTATTTGGATATATGATGTTTGAACAGGTACAACGTTGCAATAACAGGTACAAATATACTGCTAGGTAGTGGCAGTGGCCATACTGCCCAGCAATTTTTTTTTATTTTTGCCCAGAATTGTCACGGTTATTAACCGTGACAAGTCCGTAACAAATAAAAACTCTCACGGACTTGTTACGGTCAATGACCATGTTAATTCTTTAACTAAGGTCACGGGTTTGTCACGGTTTATGACCGTGACAAAACTTGTCAAGGTCATAGACCGTGACATGATCTTGACAATTCTAATGAACTTATCATGATCAATGATTGTGACAAGTTCGTGACAATAAACGTTGTCACCCCCAGAATTTTCACGATCATTGACCTTGACAAGTCTAACTTGTCAAGGTTAATGACCGTGATAATTCGGCAGATTTGGTGTAGTGAACGCAATGCAAATGGAGAATGTCACAAGGTAAACAAACTATTTCTTGTTGAATTTTTCCAATTTTTTTCTCATAAACTATACAACAAAGAAATACACCATGAAAGAACACGAAAATAACCAAGTCATGGAAATGGAATGAATGGGTGTGAACAAATACGTTAGGAAAATTAATGCATACAAACATAACATATGTGCACAATGAATTTTGGATATTCCTAACGAAGGAACTCAATATCTTCCTTAGGTGTAAAAATGGTGGAATTATAAGAAATGGGCTCAACCAAATCAACAAATCAAAGCTCAAAGTGATTTCCACACCAATAACGTCCAAAACTATTAAACGCTTTTTCATGACTTTCAAGGACGTGCAAACCCGTGTAATATTCCATCTAAACTCCCTCAATAAATACTAATTATTTTTATTTTTATTTTGAGGTGATGAAACTAAAACCTATTGGCCCATTTTTTGGCATATTTTTATTTTTATTGCCTATGAATTTTTTTGGGCTCTTGTCAAAATCTTTGGACCTTGGCATCTGTTTTTGCCAAATTTTTATTTAGGTCCAATTTAAACGGTGGCTGAGTCGCAAAAGATAAATGATTACCTTTCACAACCCTTCCCCATTTTTCAAATACACATAAACTTACTGCAACGGTTTTTACATGCACTACTTTCTTGTCAAGTTTTATCGCATTTAGTTTGTTGCATAGACATAATTGAGATGGAAACACTAAGCCAATATGTGATAGACAAGTATAATATTCAATATAATATTGTACACGTGTGCAATAAAGGAGATAAGGATCCAAACATATAGAAGATATCACTAATCACATCTCAAAGACTCCAAATAATGTAAAGCACATGGATGAAATGATGTAGCATCTCATATCACTATCAAACAGTCACGTTGAATATGGAATGAAGTTATGACTATGGCTATCTTAAATGTTCATCGATAAATGGTGTAAACAAAATAAAAAACTCTTTTTGTGTTTATTTTTACAAAAAAATTATAAACAGAAAATATTTTTGTATTTTTAAAAACAAAACAAAACAAATAATAATACAAATAATAAATCTAGAGATAGTAATCATATGATATGAACATGAAAAATGCATCCTACTATAGACATGGTAACCACCCCCTAATCAACTGTGCAAAATCCTAAAGACTTCCTAAGACTCTCGAATCTAAGGGGATCTAAACGCTTTGTCAAAATATTGGCTAAATGGAGGTCGATAGACACAAAACTCAAGGATACGACCTTTTCTTTGACCAGCTCAGGGATAAAGTTCCCGCGTATCCTAATGTGCTTTCTGAGCGAATGCTGGACTGGATTACAGGATATGTGTATCCTTCTCATGTTATCTCAAGAAATAGTCATGGTGTCATGCGATATCCCATAATCCTCCAAAATCTTCTTCATCCACAGAAGCTGCGTGCAACAACTCCCGATAGCTATGTACTCAGCCTCCGCAGTGGATAAAGAGATGGATTTTTTCTTCTTGATAAAACAAGAGATAAGAGTAGAACCAGAGAATAAACACCCATCAGAAGTGCTCCTATATCCATATGCATCCCCGTCCCTATCAGCATCCAAATAGGCAGACAAGTGATCATCGGTATTAAAGGAATACCAAATAACAAATGAGATATTCCCACTCACGTATTTGATAATATGTTTAAGAGTGAGTAAGTGACACTCTTTCGGGGAAACTTGATATCGTGCATAGACTCCAACATTAAAGGCTATGTTGGGACAACGGACAGTCAAGTAGAGAAGATAATCTATCATACTCCGATACAAGGTTTGATCTACGTCCTTTCCTGAAGTGTCCTTACTAATCTTTATTGAGGTACTCATCGGGGTATATGAGTGCTTAGTGGAGTCTAGACCAAATTTCTTCATAAGGTCTCTAACATACTTGGATTTGGTGATGAGCATCACATCATCTAGATAACAAACCTGGAGACTAAGAAAGAAGGTAAGCTCACCAACCATGCTCATTTCAAACTCACTCTTCATCTCCTGCTCAAAGTCGTGAGCATGTTGAGAGCACATGGATCCAAAGACTATGTCATCCACATAGACCTGGGCAACTAAAATAGCATCGCCATCTCTCCTGACAAAGAGCATCATATTAAATCCCCCTCTCTTGAAGACACTAGCTAAGAGATAATAAGTAAGCGTCTCATACCAAGCACGTGGTGCTTACTTCAGACCATACAAGGCTTTCCTCATATAGTAGACGTGATCAGGGTTCTTAGGGTATTCAAATGCTTTTGGTTGTTCCACATAAACCTCCTCCTATAGAATGCCATTTAGAAATGCACTCTTCGCATCCATTTGATATAACTTGAAGTGCATATCACATACAATGGCGAGTAGTAAGTGGACGGACACAAGCCTTGTAACATGAGCAAATATCTCATCAAAATTTACACCCTATATTTGTGTGTAGACTTGAGCGACCAACCTAGCCTTATTTCGGATAATAGTACCATCCTCATACACCTTATTCTTGAAGATCCACTTGGTACCTACCACATTTATCTCACTAGGTCGGGGGACCAGTTCCTAGACATCATTCTTTCTAAATTGAGGTATCTCATCCTGCATAGCGCATATCCAGTGTTCATCTTTGAGTTCTTCCTTATGATTCTTGGGATCGACTTTTGGACATGTAGAAAACATGGCTAACAACTTTCTCTAGCTGAGCGTGAGTCTTGACCCCTATGGTTGGATCTCCTAAAATAGCAGTAGGATTATGACTCTTGCGAACCCAAGAAGGAGTGTCCCCTCAAATAGGAATAGGGTCCACCCTGGGTGTGCGAGGTACAGTGGGATCATCAGTAGGAAGTTTATCATCCTCACACAAAAGGTTATAATCAACAAACGTCGGTGGTTTGTCATCTTGCACGGTGACATTTATTTTCTCCATAACCTTAGATCTACTCAGGTTAAACACCCAATATGCTCTACTAATCGATGAATATCCTCATAATATTCCCTCTTCGCTCTGAGAGTCAAACTTTCCTAATTGATCTCTATCCCGTAGGACGTAAAATTTGTTCCTAGAGACATTGAAATATGAACGGTTGGGCTTCTTTCCAGTCCATAATTCGTAAGGCGTCTTAAGTGTGTGTGGACGAAGGTAAACCCTATTCACCATGTGTCATGCGGTAGACATCGCTTCTGCCAAAAATCTCCTAGCAACTCTTCAACCTAGAAGCATACATCTATCCATTTCCTGAATCATTCGATTCTTTCTCTCAATAATACCATTTTGTTATTGAGTCTTCACAGCCAAAAATTCATGTTTGATCCAAATGTTATCATAGTAAAGATCTACTTTAGATTCTTTAAACTCAGTGTCATTGTCCCTACGTATTCTATTAATAGTGAAACCGTATTAGTTTTACAGGACACGGCATTTGGTCATAAGAAATTCCATGACATCGGATTTCTCTCTTAAAAAACCTACAATAGAATAATAAGAGAAAGCACCTACTATCACGAGGATATACCTCTTACCACCTAAACTCTCAGTACGAATGGGACCCAAAAGATCCATGTGTATCAACTCAAGTACTCATGAAGTGGTAATGGAATTCAACTTCCTATGGTGGCTACGGACTTCCTTTCCCAACTGACAAGGTCCACAAACCGCAAAAGTTGACTTTTCAAGAGATGGCAAGCCACGTACTAGATCCTTTTTAGCTAATCTTTCCAAGTATCCGAAATTCATATGACCAAGATGTTGGTGCCACAGATCCATAAGAGTGATCGTGGTACTGTTGCAGACAAATGAGGACTTGGGCACAATCCCATAGAAATTATCTTATGTCCTCACCCCTTGCAATAAAAGTTTACCGAATTGATGATAAATATTACACTCGTTCCGATCAAACTTTAATCAAAAGTCAGCGTCACACATCTGGTTAATGCTGAGAAGGTTTGGTTTCAAACCTTTGATGTACAAAACATCCTCTAGTTTAGGAAATCATGGTATTTATAATATACCTCGTCCTACTATACTAGACTTGCTCCCGTCTCCAAACGTGACTTTTCCTTCCTTACGATCCTCTAGGTATGTAAAAAATGAAACATCATCAGTCATGTGTCTGGAGCACCCACTATCAAAGTACCACTGAGAGGTATTATGTGCTTTGAGAGCAACATGAACAACAAGGTCTTTTGCGTTGTGCTTAGGCACCCAAGTGGAGGTAACTTTTTGTTTGCTCTTGCCATTATTGGTTCTAGTCGAGATTCTGGAAGTATGTGCAGATAGTACAGAGAAATGTTGGAACACTTCCACTAAACTCTAAGATGTGGTGACTAGAAACTCAACCTGCTCTCTAAGACGTAAAAAATCGCTAGTGGCACATGGTGAAGAAAAATTACGTCGTGTCCGACCCAAACTATAGAAAAACTCCCCAAGGTGGCCCTTTCTTTTGTAATAAGTACAGAATTACACGGTCTTAGGTCGACCTTGGCTTGCTTTTCTTGGCCGAACACTTTTCTGGGATTTTGGATGATGGCCACATGGATTTTTAGCAAACTCAGGAATTGGTTTCAGTGTCATATGAGACGTGGAAGAACCATCAAAACCTATTACATGCCTTTCACCAAACCCTAATGCAGAGGAGCATCGTTCCCATCTTTCCAGATTTGTCCTCTATCTTTACCTTACCCTCCCAGGCTCTCTCAAGGTCATGAGTGAGTTGGGCTATAAGGGCTTCAAGTTTCTTCCGAGTGTCTAGGGAGGAATAGAGCTCACTCGTAAGACTAGCCACTTGCTTGGTCAAGTCCCATTTCTCTTTCTCTAAACTACTCTCTCTCTCTCTCTCTCTCTCTATATATATATATATATATATATATATATATATACATAAACAGTCACTCTCTCTCTATCTATCTTAAGGCAGTGCTAATGGAGGACTCTCTCTCTCTCTCTCTCTCTCTCTCTCTCTCTCTCTCTCTCTCTCGCTCTCTCTCTCTCTCTCTCTCTCATCTCTCCTAAATCTTTTTCTAAGGAAACTATCCTAAGTGCTAACGCTTTGTTATGCTTTTTACTTTTAAAAGAATCAACATATAAATCAGCGTACATGCGTCGTAAATCACTCTCTCTCTCAGTTGCAGCATCCTTCCACGCAGTCACGTCACTTTCACTCCCAAGGTGTCTCTGTGAAGTAGAATCTTCATTGTTGTGAGGAGCATTGTCAGTACTCACATGACTATCCATGAATGTGGTGAAGTTACATTCATGCAGTGACTCGTTTCTAGAATCCATCGACTCAACCTCACTGTCATCACTGAGGGAGGCATTTTAAGAAACTTTGACTTTGCCTTGACGCTTCAACCTAGTAGGACACTCAAACACCTTATGACCTCTACCGTCACACTCATAACATCTATCCTCGTCGTTATTAGGCGCGTCCTTTTTATCTTTCTCATTTTTCTTTTCAAATTTATTTTCTCAAAATTCTTTTTATCTTTGAAATTGTTTTTTTCTTTAATTTGAGAAATTTCTAGAAATCTTTCGCAAAAAAAGCCAAATCATCTAAGTCAAAATCAAACTCTGAATCAGACATCTCTTCCTCTCTTCTCCTATACGACTCACCTCTCTTTCTTGCTGACCCCTCACTCTTCCTAGCCAGGGATTTAAGTGTTACCCTTTTATCTTTTGATTTTATTGTGTTAGGAAACATGTCAATTTCATAAGTTTGAAGTCTCCTACCAATTCTTCTAATTTCAGACTACTCAAATTTCCTAATGAATTTAACACCGTGACTTTAGGGATAAAACACTTAGGCTGTGATCTTAGAATCTTTTTAATTAGTCTAGCATCAGGAATGTGTTCACACAAATTGAATTTAGTGTTTACAATATCAGATAAGCGTGCATAGATGTCATCGAAACACTCAGATTCAAGGATGGTGGTTGTCCCAAATTGTGTTGTTAAATTTTATAATTTTGATTCTTATACTGCATTAGTGCCTTCATGGGTAAGTTATAAAACATCACATGCTTTTTTTGACGTGGTACACGTCATGATGCGTCGGAACTCATCGGGGGTGACGTTTTCAAAAATTGCACTAAGCTCGCGTGAGTTATATGTGCTCAATTTAAATTCATCCTCAGCCCATGTAGTCACATGTTTTAAAATTGTTACGTTATCTACAATGACAGTGGGAGGTGTCTACCCTCTTTTAGACACAACCTAGACGCATTCGTCAATGGCCTTTATGTGAGATTACATACGGGTTTTTCAATATGCATAATTTGACCCGTCAAAAATTGGCCCTCGATTATACAAGTTTTCCATTGCAATTGCGCTTTTCAAAAATCAATTTTTAGAAAAAAACTGATATCCAAAAAAAATTTGCGAAAAAAAAATTACACGGTATAATTATGTAATTGGCTTTGATACCAGTTTGAGAGTGCACCAACAATCATTGTTCCAACTTTATTAATTAAGGTCCAATTTTTATACCAAAAATCCTAACTCTTGCAAATAAATATGACAGAGGAATTAAATAAATTCAAGCATGCAAGTCAATCACACATCTGAGGAAAAATCCCTCAAAGGGGAAAAACCTTTTTTTTCACTATAATTTGTACAATTATAGAGAAATATAATGACACACGAATACCTGCATGTATTGATTCGTCGTCGTTGTCAATAAAAGATCCCGGAAGAGCTCAAAGTCAGCAATGGAGAATTAATCCTCTTCTCCACACAAGAATTCCAGATCAGTAGAAAAGATAATCTAGGGTTCATAATGATTCACATATAGATTTAGGATGTTTTGGTGAATAAAAAAGGGTGTTTGGGACTCAAAAATATTGAAAACTTGTTGTAGTAGGTCTTTCAATAACGTTCTTCCAAAGTCGTAAGGAAAAAGGACTCCCAAAACACGTATTTATAGAAAAATAAAAAATATGATGCGGATCGGTCCGATTTTCCTTTAAAATAAGTTAGATCGGTCCGACTGACTGTTTAAATGATTTCTACAAGGTGAACCAATTCCGTTTGCCTTTTGACAAGAGGTAGACTGGTTCAACCGATTGTCAAACATATTTTCTTTTAATGCAAAAGGCCTCATTTCGATAAAATCCATTTTTTACGAAAATTCTCAAATAAATATGTAAACATTAAAAAACTCTAAATTAAATATTGTACCATAAATTCGAGTTGAGTAGTGGGAACGAAAGAGTGTTGAAGACGCATGTTGCACGATGCTTGAATATGATGTAATACACACGCATGAAGATAGTAGGAGTGTGATAACTTCAAACTCAAATCAAGGCTGTCATGGATGAATCGTGTTAACATGCCGAATGTAGCGGTATCAGACATGCTAACTGTGATCTAGGACACACAGAAAACTTTCTAGATTCTAAATGGACATTTATAAAATCATGTCCTTACATCTCTCCCCCTATGAATTGGTTTTTCATAAGGATATTCAAATTAGGAATATAGATCTAATTCAAGCAATATCACTTTCTTATATATCATCAATTTAATCGTCTAACTATGCATGGTATCAATTTCATTAAAAACCTAATTTTTTATATGTAAGAACGCTTTTTAAAATTGATTGGTTCTACACCTACCATAATATGAACATGAATCACCTTTATTTTATTTAAATCAAGTTAATTACTTGCCTTTGAATGTTCGTAGGGTCTGATCTCTCTCTCGTATGATGATTCAATGCTAGAAATTCTTGAATCTCCTCTCGACTTGGCCTCTTCAAGCTTTCACCCTTGATTTCCCTTCTTCCTCCTCTCTCCCTTCTCTCTTAGGGTTTAAAATTAATGTTATGACTGACTCACATCTCTAACCATTATAGTTTTACCCTCAAATCCCGAAATTAGGTTAATTGGCTATACTAAAATGACCCAAATACCCTTACGTGAGCCCGAACTAGTCAAAAAAGCCCTCGAAACCCAATTACTACCCTCGGATTCTCAATTAGAACTATTTTCACCTATTCTGAATCAACTTTGCACTCGAAATCACCATTCGAGTTACTAAACAAAAATATCCCATGTCAATCCAAAAGTAACTCGCACTAATGCCCCAGTTGAGATACCGTCAATTCTCGTCGTTTCTTCTCACATACGACATCTATAAATCTTATTCCCATTTTTTGTGAAAAGGAAGGATGGGTCGTTACAATTGAATATCGATGATCAGGAGTTGAACAATATCACAATCCATAATAAGCATAGTTTGTCACGTATCGATGACTTGTTTGATCAGCTGAGAGGAGCAGCCTACTTTTATAAGATTGATTTGAGGTTGGGGTACCATCAGTTATGTATCAGGAAGGAGGATATCCCCAAGACCGTATTCTTGATGAGATACATATCTTATGAGTTCGGGGTTATGCCATTCAAGATGACCAATGCATCAATAGTTTTCATGAATATCATGAACAGGGTGTTAGGGAATTTCTTAGATCAGTTTTTCATTCTATTGATAGATGACATCTTGATTTATTCTTTGACATAGGGAGAGCACGTAGAGAACTTGTGTACTTTTCTTTAGACAATGTGGAACCACCAATTGCATACCAAATTTCAGAAATATGGAACCTAGTTATGGTAGGTACAATTCTTGGGTCACATTATCTCCGAGAGAGGGATTTATATGGATATGAGTAAAGTGTCAGCGGTAAGGGAGTGGGGTCGGACTACAACACTGACGAAGGTGTATAGTTTCTTGGGATTGGGAGGGTACTACTGCCTGTTAATCAGAGGATTTTTAAAGAACACGGGTCCTTTGACGAATTTGACTTGTAACAGAGTACCTTTTTTTGGGATGACCACTATCAGTTAGCTTTCGATGAGCTAGAGGACAAGCTGACTTGAACGCCAATACTCGCATTACCCAGGGGAGGAGTGGAGTAATTTGTTTTTATCGATGCATCCTTACATGTCACATTGTGATTTTTAGCTTGACTTAAAGCTAGTCGAATAATATAAAGTTACAACAAATTCATAGAAAAATAGTTGATGCTTTATTACATTTGAATGAACTAGGTATAATAACTAAGCATTTTATTCATTACAAGCATAACTGGCTATAGATAACGTTCCAAAAAAAGTACTTCGTAAGGCTATATCAATTGATAAGTGGTAACATAATTAATCATGACGGGTTTACCGGTCGTGCTAATAAATTTCCATGAGTATGTGACCGATAAAGACAAGCGGGATGATGCACTAACTTTAACGGTTTTAGGGGGAATGTTTCCTTCTTTACACTCAGGGTCACCCTAGAATTTTTTCAAAGAATAAGTTAAAATTATCCGGATAATTCGGATCCTATAAAATTATGAAAGAAATAAAGCCTGAATATTAGTAACATCAGAAGTACGTAAGAAATTGGATTCAATAGCTCATCTGAAAAAAAATCCCAATAATACATGATGATATTGCTATAATTAGAAATATCAGGTTTAGAATAGTTAATGGTTGTTGATGTTTTTTTAAAAAATGACCTCTAATAATCTGTCTAGAGGCTTTAGGGCAATAAACATACATACAACAAATCAATCAAACATAATTGGATATAAGCAATCGTGCTAAGATAATATTAAGAGTCTCATTCCATATGGTAAGAGTAAACTAGGCACTCAATACCCTGAGTCCAAAGTGACAATTAATACTGTCATGGGTATAACGGTAGATTATTCCCACGTCATAATATATGCTATAATAGAACACGTTGAATGAAATCAGATTAAATGATATCATTGCATTAACATCCACATAGGGTTTTTAGAATCGAATCAATATGATGTAATTTGAATTACTCAAATGAGTTCATAAATGAGAACAAGATAATTGGAGATATGACATAGTGAGATCAACAAATGAAGTAATCAAAAGCATTGTGTAAAATAATATTGAATAAGAATCTGTACTTGGTAGGGCTTTTTGGGTTCGGGTTAAGTTGGTGTAGTGCTGGTGTCCGGGAGGGTGTGAAATTTAGAAAATAATATAAGTATGTTCGACTCTTGAAATACTATGGTGCTTGTAAATATTGTTCCGTATAAAAATATATTTTTAGGGGGTAATATGTAAATTAATCTCTTGGTTAATTTACACATAATTCCTTAGGGTTTTGAATTTAGTGGTAATAGACTTATTTGTTCATAAAATTGTCAAAAATCAGTGGGTGAAGTTCGATGTAAAAATTTAGAAGTTGAAAAATATCAGGGGATTATGTGCAAAATATCTTTTGGAATTTTAAAATCACAGTTTGGAGTTTCTTCTATTTGTCTCTCTGGTTGACCAAACAGGGTGTTGTAATATGCCATTTTAACCAAAGAAATAAAAAAATTCAACATTTTCTGATTTGACACACCTCCTCATGTGCTATTCAAACTTCCTACACGTTGTAGTTGATCTCACTCGTGCGCATTTTGACCACTTCATCTTCGACCTTCAAAAGATTGACTTTAGGGTTATAAAATTTTACCTTCGATTAAATACACTACATGATACCATTTTAGTTTATTTAAAAGTCATCATTTCTATTTTTTCACAAGGAATTCAAAAATATAACTATTATGGATTGAGGTATACTGTACCCTCATCTCTATGTTCTGTAAAATTTTGACAATTTTCAGTTTTATATTCGTGAATTTGCAATAGAATCCAAGCTATGGCAGTTAAAAGGTTTTCTTCCTTAATGTTTTCAGAGTAATATAGTTTTGGTTTGAGGTCCTAATTCATAGAATACCAGACCATAAAAATCGTTGAGATGAGGTGATATGTAAAAAAAATGGTATAAATATGCATTTGCAACCGTTGAAATGTTGGCGATCATCTCACCCACTTTTGGATTGAATTTTTTCTATGAAACTTCATGGATATGATCTCGGCAGTTATAAGATCATATCCATGAGGTTTCAAAAAAAATCAATCAATAAAATGGTTGGCGCCGACTTAACATTTCAACAGCTAAAAATGCATATTTATACCATTTTTTTACATATGAACTCATCTCAACCATTTTTTTTTATTTTTGCTGAAAAAAATTGGAGATGATCTTTTAACTGTGGACATCATATCGATGAAGTTTTATCAAAAAAAATATTTTTTTACTATTTTAAAAAAATGGTATGTACCGGGGTCTGCACCATAAGGAGTCCTTACAGGAGGATTATATATATATATATATATATATATATTGTGGCCATCCTGATCGGCGCGGCGTTCGTTCCGGAGGAGGGAAAGGAGAAAGAGGATCCCCTGGGGAAGAAACTGCGTCGCGGTCTCGCACCCTTCTCTTCAAAAAGGGGGCTTCGTCCGTAGTTGGTGCGGGGTGAATGTAAAGAGATAGAGTCACCAGCCTATTTTGCGCAAAACAGGCAAAAGAATTTGTTGCCACCTCAAGAGCGGGGCACCAAGGACAAAACTGATGCGTGCGAAACTAATAGATCGGAGGTCCAGGGGCTAAGTTACGAAATGGAAAGGTGTTAGGCACCCATAACACCCTTTCGCTCTCTAATGGGAAAATGTTAATATTTTCCTTTTTATCCCTATGAAGTGTAAGCATGTGTTTATATAATGGAGATTGGAATTGTTCGACCCATACCATGAAAAAGATAGGGTGAGGTCATTCGTAGGAATATTCCCAAAATAGTAATAAATGTCGAAGATAGAATATGAGCGTTCATCTTTATATTAATCATTATTGGGAAACGATAATACGTGTGGGATAAGACGTAAACAAATATGTTATATATATGTATGATGATAAAAATGAGGGATTTGAGAAATTATGGAAATGAAAGAAATTGGAAAATTAGAAAATTGGACTCGAGTCTCGGATTTTAATACGAGACGCCTACGTAGCCTATAAAGGCATCAAAGTCCACGTAGTTAGAATATAGAATAGGGGTGGGGTTTATCTCATAGATTCGAACGGAGTTTTATTAGGTGTGTGCGTGTATAAAATGTGTTTCTAGTTTTGGAAAAAGTGTGGTGGATAATTCCATTCGAAATTTATGGGTGTAACCCTCTTTTGTTTGTTTTTTGGGCTTTTTATGAAAAATAAAGTATGTGCAATATACTAATAAAAGTGTAGATTTTAATATGTGTGAACTAGAATGAAATTAGATATGAACCTAAGGTAACTTATATAAAATAAGAAATTAAAAGAGAGGGGAGAATGAATTAGACATTTCTTGGAGCTTGAACATGGATCTTCGATGAACTCCTTTGAATGTTTATGAGAGATAAGGATATTTGCCAAATTGGGTGTGAAAAGGATGCGATTTAGGCTTTAATGAGATTTCTCATATGGAACTTCACCGACTTCGAGAGAATGTTGCTGAGATCACTGATGCTGATGGGCTTTTGCTCTCCCTTAGCAATGAGGTCATGGACCTTATTTATAGGGTCAGGGGGTGTCGGCTGGAATACCCAAGAGGGTGCCGATCGGTAAGTCACCCCTGACAGTATCCCGATAGGCAGGTTTCAGGACCTGCCAATTGGCAATCTCGTGGGGACTTTTTTCTGGAAAAATGACTATAGAGCACAAACAGTTGAACCGAATTGGGCACGGGAAATATCATTAGAAAGCTATTTTAGAGGCCTTTGAAATTCCTCTGGACTTATCCCAGGTCTGGGATTTGACTTTGGGTCAAATGTGGCCCGAAAGCGCATTTTGATCCTTTGGATGGGAGATCATCGGACGCAAACGATCGTTTGTCCGCATGGTATCTCAGAATCGCACACGGGGGTGGACTTTTGGAAAGGTTAGGAGATTTACTTCGACATTCCGAAGAGTTTCGCTTGGTTTGGAAAGTTGACCTTGGTCAATGGGGGCCTAGAAACTCTTGATGACCTCTCAGAGTAAAATGGATCGCTTGTTCGTACTATAGGTGAGAATCGCGCACGGGGAGGATCATTAGAGAGGGTAGTCAGTACTCTTCAGAGATTCATTCAGTCTCGTTCGAGCTGAAGAGTTGACTTTGGTCAAATGGAGTTCGGGAGAGCCCGTTGGATTAATTTTCAAGTGAAAATTGATCATTCATCCGGGCGGTTATGATGTTTCCCGCACAAGGTGGATCATTGGAAGCCTTCGAAGATTCAAAGAACTTTCACATTGACGTTGGAGTTAATTGGGGAAAATTCGAGGCCCTGGGGTGCCCGATGGTCTCTAGATCGGTACTCTAAGTGTGACCTAGTTTTGTGGTGGAAGGGAGAAGTGTTAGGTGTCTACGGAGAGACTTAAGGGGTCCTAGAATGTGTTGTCTATAGAGACCCTCGACCTATGAGCTTGGATTAATTGATGGTCATCGAATAGACACTACATGATGGAAGGAAGTCAGTTCTGTAGACTTAAAGGATGTGGAAGACCGATTCAGAGCATCGAGGTTGATTCTGACCTAAAAGAGGTGATGACTAAGGGTCGAGGCCAATTCTGACCTAAAAGAGGTGACGAACGAGGATCGAGGTCAATTTTGACCTAAGAGAGGTGATGACTAAGGATTGAGGTCAATTCTTACCTAATTAAGGTGACAATCGAAGACCTAGGTCAATTCTTAACTAAGTGAGGTGACGACCGAGGACCAAGGTCAATTCTGACCTAACTAATGTGACGATCCAAGATCCAGGTCAATTCTGACCTGGCTAAGGTGACAATCCAATACCGAGGTCAATTCTGACCTAAAAGAGGTGACGACAGAGGACCGAGGTTAATTTTGACATAATTAAGGTGACGATCCAAGACCGAGGTTAATTCTTACCTAAAAGAGATGAAGATCGAGGACCGAGGTTAATTTTGAGCTAACTAAGGTGACGATCCAAGATCGAGGTCAATTTTGACGTGAGATAGGTGACGACTTAGGATTTAGGTCAAATTTTACCTAACTAAGGTGATGATCCAAGACTGAGGTCAATTCTGACCTAAAAGAGGTGACGACAGAGGACCAAGGTCAATTCTGACCTAACTAAGGTTACGATCTAGGATTGAGATCAATTTTGACCTAAAAGAGGTGATGACCGAGGATCAAGGTCAATTATGATCTAACTAAGGTGAAGTTCTAAGATCAAGGTCAATTCTAACCTAAGAGAGGTAACGATCAAGGACCAAGATCAATTTTGACCTAACTAAGTTGACGATCCAAGACCGAGGTCAATTCTGACCAAAGAGAGGTGACGACCGAGGACCGAGATTATTTGTGACCTGACTAAGGTGACGATTTAAGAACGAGGTCAATTTTGACCTAAGAGAGGTGGACCAAGGACCAAGGTCAAGTTTTACCTAGTTAAGGTGACGATCCAAGACCGAGGTCAATTCTGACCTAAAAGAGGTGACGACCGAGGATCGAGGTCAATTTTGACCTAACTAAGGTGACAATCCAAGATCAAGGTCAATTCTAACCTAAATGAGGTGATGAACAAGGATAGATGTCAATTATGTGCCAACTAAGGTGATGATCTAAGATCGAGGTCAATTCTGACTTAAAAGAGGTGACGGCCGAGGACCGAGGTCAATTCTGACCCAACTAAGGTGATGATCCAAGAACAAGGTCGATTCTAACCTAGAAGAGGTGACTACAGAGGACCTAGGTCAATTATAACCTAACTAAGGTAACGATCTAAGGCCGAGGTCAATTCTAACCTAAGAGAGGTGTACTTTTCCTTTAAGAAATCGAGGGTTCCGTTGGGGATAAAGATTGGATTTTGGGTTCTGCTGGGGAATAGTGAATGACCTGGGGAAAATTTAGAGCGTCCTTTGGAGACATTGCTGGGGAGAATGATTCTCTTGAATTCCGCTGGGGGTGTAAAAAATCTTCTCCTTGGTGAGCAAGGTGCTAGAACGAATTTGGCAATTTTAGGATTTTTTTCGAGAATTATTCGGGATTTTTTGGGTTTTTTTTGGGACTTTTTCTACAAAATTTTAAGGGGTGTGCCGACCGGCATGGGTGTGGGTGTGCCAATCGTCATTGGCATGGACGTTTGGGGTGCCTCGATCAGGTGAAAGGCTCAGTGCCGATCGGTGGGTGGAGAGGACTGCCGATCGGCATGACCCTTAGCCTCCTATAAATATGGGGCGGGTTCTTGTCATTTTGCACAGTTTTCTGACTTCTTTTCTTCTGCCATAAACCTCTGCAATTTTTCCTATCATCCAAAATGGCTTACTTCCTTGTCAGGGTTGGAGTGGAGGGCTTGGGTGCCCCGTGCTTTGGGCAGCGAGAATTTATTTGACTCATTTGAGCCTGTGGCGAATGAACAGAATCTTTTGCGTGAGCCTTCACGTCATCACTCTTCAATGGTGGTGAACACTGGTGGCTATGTAAGTATTGCATGACTCTTGGTATTCCTTTCTTCTTTTCGTGATGAGATTGCTTTATTTCCTTAATCTAACAAGGGTTTTCTTCACTTCTTGACAGTCTCACATCTCCATGTCGATTATGATAGGTCTTAAGGATGTTTGGGAGCACTTTCCTGCTGTGGTGCACTGAATGGTATCCTCTGCGGGTTTTTGGGAGGCTAGCATTGGCACTGGACTAGATGCCCCGCTCCATCGCAGTTCTATGTGCTTTGGGGGAGAAGTGGTGGAACACTACTCACACCTTCCATTTTGGCTTGGGGAGATGACGGTACTCCCATTGATGTTCAGTAGCTGCTGGGGCTGGACTGTGAGGGTGCCTAGATTGAGGTGGACAAGACGCTGTGAGTGACGGCGGCTCTTGGTGATGTGGAGAGGGCGGTTTTTAGAGATTCCCTTTGCCTGTCTTCTTTGAGGGAGATTTTTCTGAGGAGAAGAATTAATGAGAACGACGGGCAACAGATGCATCAGGTGCCCCGTCTATTTATCTTTCTTGTATTGGCATGTTTTCTGGTGGAGACGAGTGGCGACGTCGTCCATATATGGTTTCTCCCATTTCTGAGGATGTTTTCGAACATCCGCATCTATTATTGGGGGAGCATGACTTTGGCGACCCTTTACTATTCTTTGGATGCATTCAGTCGGTGCTGTCGGTGGACTTTTACTGGGGCCATGTATCTTCAGGAGGTATTCTTTATTTTGCGCATTTTCCTTTACGCATTCTCATTTTCCATTCATGCATTTCCTTTTGTTTTCTTGAATGCTAATCCTTGTCCTATGCAGACGTGGTTCTATGAGGTGATTGGGTTGAACACCCAATTGATTTCTCTGATGGATGACTTCGTTGGGGACTTTTGTCGAATGTTTTGATGGTGGACGTATAACCGACAGCAAAGAAGAACCTTTCTCTAGAGGCAGTGCGTCAGGTCTTGAATGGACTAACGAGCGAGCGGGTAAGAATTCCTTTGTCCTTAAGACTATTCTTTTCCTTTGATCCCATCTCATTGCTATTGATCCTTCACTTTTGCTGGGGATTTATAGGTGAACTTTTGTCCCTGGGGGATGTCTATTCGGCACACCGGGGTAAATAGGGGACATGCGCAAATGCGGTGCCTACTAGCGCATGAGTTCATCTTCTCCTGGTCTCTTGGGGAGAGGATAGTCTGTCAGATTGTGGAGGATGAGGTTGCGGTGCCTCCGACGAGGCCCCCTATGTTCATAAGGTGTGTGCGAGAGATGTCTAATGATGCCCGGGTGGATACGATGATGGGAGAGCCATACTCCCTATATACTGACATAGCGGTAATGTGTGACTATATTGAATTCATCATGAGTTGGATGATGCCCCCTAGTATTTATGATGTGATGCGTTTAACCTAGGACGGGCTTGAGTTGGCAGGTGGGGTGTTCTCATAGTACAGGTGATGTGGCTATGTCAGCAGCGACGACGATGACTCCAGGCCCTTCTTTCGTGGGGATGCATTCCCCTAGTTACAACCATCACCGAGTTGATGGGGGATCCATGCGTCTGTAGCATCACCCTCATGCGATGGACTCGAGGGAGTTGGGTCTGACTGAGGAAGTCCTTTGGCCTGCGGTACGTCTTTCTTAATTTCCTTGATTTCTTTCTCTCTCCTCATGCTTGACTGATTTAATGTTTTATATCCTTCCTTGTAGCATATCAGTGTTTCGACCATTTATTTGAAGGACATCAGGGACTGGATATCCTCGGTGACTGTTCACATTCGTGAGGAGGTTCCAGTTCCTTCTTACTTGGTGTTGTCTTCCTCGTCTCGGGAAGGATCCAGCTCAGGTAGTGGGGCACGTCATCTCATCGTAGGGAGAAAAGGTGCGCCCTAGGGATGGGGGATCCTAGAGAGAGAGAGAGAGAGAGAGAGAGATTGGGTTCAAGATGAGTCCCGTTGTTTCTTCAGTTTTTTCCTGCAAAATGCTAATGTAACACAGAAAAATATATGCAAATGAAGAATGAAATTTTTTGATAATTTTCTTAGTTAGTGATTAATTCACATTCTCTTTTTACTTTGCTGCTGAGACCGTAAAAAGAATTTTATTTAAAATGAGATTAGTAAAAGAATAAGTATAAAGGAAATTCAGAATTTCCTGAAGATAAAAATTATTTTTGTTGATTTTTTTTTTTATTTTGACAAAAGATGAAAAAGGGAAGTTTCCTAAAATAGGGGGTTACGAATCGGCATGACCTCTATCCTGCCTATTGGCATGTCAGTTCAGTCCAATCAATTCAAGGCTTTGATTGCGCTTTCTTCAATTGCTTTTTACTTTGTGGGGCGTTTTACTCCGATTTCTGCAGGGTTCCTTGTCTTGGCTTAGGAGTTTCCAAGTATCAAAGGGGGTGTGGATGGGCTTTCCTCCTCACACTTTCACATTCTTACTTGCTTACTATCTCTTAGTCTTGCAAGATGGATCTCCTTAATAGCATTGAGTTTGCTAACTACCTCTAAGCCTTGGAAGCAATGTGTTTTTACAATGTTGATTATGATGCCTTTCACATGCGGTGAGTTTCTTTGTGGCACCACCGACCCATTGAGTGGAACATGTTGATGGAGGCTATCAAGTTTTTGGTATCCCGAGGATCACGTCTTCCGCTTTAGGTTAGATGAGATTTGTCCTACCTACGAGGAATTTTCTGCCATGCTGGGGATAAATCACGGCGTCGCCAGAGTTTTCCCTTTCTCCTAGGGAATTATTGGTCGGTCTTCTTCATATTTCTCTCACCTTTGACGACCAGGCCCTTGTTTACGGGGGGAATAATTTCCCTCCCAGCGGTGTTGCAGTTCGTGCATTCGCAAGACGTGGGTGATGCTGAATATGCCGGGGCCGTCATCCTAGGCATTATTTCCAAAGTTCTGTTAGTGATCGGAGAGACGCTGGTGGACCCCCTACTGGATGTTGTTGTCTTTTGGATGTCATACCATCACAACCCTATGGCAGTGATACTGGAGGAGACCTTAAATGGCCTAGATGCTTAGAGAGAGGGTCGTTCTGAATTTTAGAGGGGTAGACCTGTAATGTTGTTTATGTGGCTGTCAGAGAGGTTTCGTATAGCGGTCCCACCTAAGTATCCCATTCCAGTATCAGATAGGTTTCATATGGCATCCCCACCTAACTTTCCAAAGTCCCACCTGAGTATCCCTTGCCGGCGGTTCCAAACTTTTTCTCGAGCTATTTCATTAGCATGGGCCTGGACATTGAGAGTTGGGGGAATTGGTTTGTAGAGAATGGGGCTCGAGGCTTACGTTGGTCCGTGCCTTGGTGGGGGGAGCTGCTGCCTATTCTAGAGCTTAAAGAGTAGCAGTACGTTAGACTGATTGGCCTTAGTCAGACCTCTTTTTACTTTCCCTGGCGAATATTGGGCCAATATGGTTGGGAGAAAATTGTGCCACCGCAGACACCAAACTTCTTTCTTGTGAAGGATCTGACAGAGCGTATGCGAATGCGACTTGGTTCCCTGTGGGAGAACCGTCGTCCGTCAACCCGTCATTTTCAGTCTACTGGGCGAGAGTGGCATGTCTCTGGGAACTGCATGCAGTGGTTGTGGAGGAAGGTAGTAGCCAGGATGATGGTTGTGGAGATGAGTCAAAGGTGGTTATCCATATATAACACCATGGAGGGGGCGTTGTGGTCTACCCCAAGCTGGTTCGGGCTTATCACTCTATGGAGCATCTGCGATACTCCATTCATGCAAGGAAGCCTTAGGGAGTCCAGGATGCAGGTGACGATGGTGATGGTTCCTCGGGCAGTTGTGGGTAGGGTTTTGTGTTGTTTTTGTGTTTTTTAGGAATAATTGGAGTGATTTTCAGGGGTAGTGGGGCTTGTGATTATCTGGGTTCTTTGGCCAGGGAAGTCATTTGACTCGTTACGCCGATGTAATCATATGGAAATTTCATATAACGAAATAAATAAGTTTTTAATCATCTAGTTGTGCCTTTTAATGAATTTTTGCATTTTAAATTATCTATACCAATCGCTAAGGCATACATTATCCTTTTGTTCATGTTTATGTTAAAATGAACTGTCGTTCTCGGGAATAAGAAAAAAATAGCATTTTGTGAAAAGAAGGGGGTCGGGCTCATGCGAAGCGAATGAGCAGCCCACATACCTCTGAGGGTTTTGAAAGATTTTGAAATTTATTTTTGAAAAAGTTTTTAGAGTATCAGGCCCACGTAGTTTTACGTAAGGTGAAATGAAAAGTTTCTTTTTATTTTTTTATTTTTTTTTAGAATAGAAGGGAGATGAGAAGAGTCGTAGCGCGCCGAGATTTCGCACAACGGGTAGAATTTCTTAAGATGGTCCAGGTTAATTGGGAGCACCATTTCCTCCCCCATCGAGGTCGGTGAGTACAGCAGCGCCACCCGACATGATCTTCTTCACAATGTAGGGGACACTCTAATTAGGCTTGAATTTCCCTCAGGGTCCCAGATGGACTCTACTATTTCTTTGAGGGATAAGTTCCCATCTCAGACACCATAGTCCTTGACTCTCTTATTGAATGATCGTGCTATAAGACGATCGTACCCTTGTATGTGATGTAGATATTTCAATCAATTCTCGTTTAGGAAGGTCAGCTCGTCAAGACGGCTTTGGTACCAGTCTTCTTCGCTGACCTTGCTTTTAAGCATGACGTGTGACGAGGGTATTTATATCTCCACGGGTAGGACTGCTTCTATGCCATAGACCTAAAAAGTAAGGGGTAGCCCCAGTAGAGGTTCTAACTAAAGTGCGGTATCCCCAGAGGGCGTAAGAAATCATGTTGGCCCAATCTCGACAATTCTCGATCATCTTGCTGATAATGGCTTTGAGATTTTTATTGGCTGCTTCAACCGCTCCGTTGGTTTAAGGCCGGTATGGAGAGGATTTATGTCTCTGAATTCCGTACTCGTCGACCACTTCTATTACCTCTCCCTCAAAATGTAACCCATTGTCTGATACCAGCTCGTGTGGGACCCCATATCGGCAGATGATGTTTTTCTTGATGAATTTGGCCAATTTATTGGCATTTAGAACTGCATATGACTCGTGTTTGACCCATTTGGTGAATTAGTTAATAGAAACTAGGATGAGCTCATGCCCATTGGATGCCTTCGGTGTAACTTTCCTTATGATGTCGATGCCCAATATGGAAAATGGACTTGAAGAAGTCATGTTGTACAGTTCTCGTGAAGGCAGATGCTGTAAGTTAGAGAATTGTTGGCATTTAAGACATCTTCGAACATAGGTTGTGCAGTCTTGAACCATGGTAGTCCAGTAGTATCCCTGTCAAATGATCTTTCTGGTGAGCATATGGCCATTCATGTTGGGTTCGCATACCCCGCCTGTGGATTTTGTGCATCATCTCTTCAATGTTAGCCCCCGAGATGCAGTGCAAATGGGTTCCATCGAAGTCTCTCTTAAATAGTGATTTGTCATAGATAATGTACTGGGTGGTTAGTCTGTGAAGAGTTTCTCAATCTTTCTTAACAAATCCTTGGGGATACCTACCATTTTTTAGGAGGCGCCAAATATCATAGTACCAGTAGTAAGCTATTTCAGATTCTTCCTCTATGCATAGCTCGATGTGGTAGCAGTGGGTTGGTTTATCTTATTTAGGGATAAGGAAGGGAGCCATTGTTATTCCCTCGGGAATGTTAATCATGGAGTCTAAGGTGGCAAGGGCATCAGCTAGGTTGTTCTTTGCTCGATGAAGGAAGTGGAAGGTGATTTCTTTGAAGTGGGAAGCCATTTCTTCAAGGTAGGCATGGAAGGGTAAGATGTTCTCGTCCTTGACTTTCCATTTCTTGAGTACTTAACCAATGATTAGGGATGAATCCCTGTATACATCGAGGTATCAAATTCCTTTCTTGAGGGCAACTTTGAGGCCTAGTGTGTACGCCTCGTATTCATTCATGTTGTTAGTGTAGGGAAAATCCAATTAGATGGCAATAGGAGTATCAAAGTCATCAGGGGAAATTAGGAGAATCCTAATTCCATGCCCCTTTTTGTTGGTAACGCCGTTAAAAAACATTTTCCATCAAAGATCTTCGTGGGAGGCACAAAGGATATTCTCGTTTGGGAATTTAGAAATCCATACATCGGCCTCTTCCATAGGGTAGTCAATAAGGTAGTCAGAGATGGATCTTCCTTTCAGGGATTTTTATGTGATGTAGGTGATATAAACTCGGCTAGAAGCATCAACTAATAAGCCATTTATATGGATAGTATGGGCTTCCCAAGTAGGTATTTGATGGGATCCATCCGGGATACGAGTCTGATGGGGGAGGTGAGCATATAGTGTCGTAACTTTTGGGTAACCCAGACAAGGGCGACGCATGCTTTTTCCAAGGCGGTGTAGTTAACTGCATAACCATCCAATTTTCAATTGGCATAGTAGATGGCTTTCTCCTCGCGAGTTTCTTCAAGGTAATGGGCTAGAAGATCACCGACTGTAAAATCGGTCACAGTTAGGTATAGGAATGAAAGAAGACCAGGCTGCGGTGGCATGAGCACTGGAGGTCAGGTTAGGCATTGCTTAATTCGATCATAGACTTCTTGGCAAGCTTCATTCCAGACCTTGGTTGAATCCTTTCAAAGGAGTATGAAGATGGATTCACTGATGGAAGTCAATTGGTTGATGAATTGACTGATGTACTATAATTTCCCAAGGAATCCCCGGACTTCTTTCTCTGTTCAGGGAGGTGGCATCTCAAGTATAGGTTTTAGCTTAGCAGGATCTGCTTCTATCCCTTCTCACTGACCATGAATCCTAAGAGTTTCCCTTTGGTAATGCCGAAGAGACATTTATGTGGGTTAAGCAGCATTTAATACTTTCACAATCGTTCAAAGAATTTTCGAAGAGCGAGAACATGACCTTTTCTAGGACTGGACTTGATAACCATGTCATCTACATAGACCTAGACTTCCTTGTGTATCAGGTCATGCAAAATGATTATGGCAGCCCTTTGGTAGGTAGACCAAATTTTATGATAGTATAGTAAAAGGTTCCCCAATGGGTGATGAATGTTGTTTTCTCTTGATGATTAGGGTGCATCTTAATCTGGTTATATCCAAAAAATCCATCCACGAAAAATTAAGAGAATGACTAGTTATGTTTTCTGGGATTATATCGATGTTGGGTAGCGGGTAATCATCCTTCGGAGAGGCTTTGTTCAAGTCTCGGTAGTCAACACACATGTGAATATTTCCTCCTGATTTCAGCACGGGTACGATATTGGCTAGCCATATGGGATATTCAATTACACGAATAAAGCCCACGTTCAGTTGCTTGACTACATCTTCTTTTACTTTGAGTGACCATTTGGTGTGAAGGTTTCACAGCTTCAATTTGACTGGTTTACATTCGAAAGCATTGGAATCTCATATTGTGTTATTTCAGGGTCAATGTTGGGCATATCATCGTAGGACCAAGCTCTTCGAGTTACGTGCACTCGTGCTCATTAAGGGTAGCCTTTATCCTAATCTCACGCATTTGACAACTATAACCGATATTAATAACAACAATTTCATCTTCATTAACTTGAATGCGGTTATGTTGCTTATTATTAACCTTATTTAGATCAGTTAAGAATTTTTCATTTGCAAAGTCATCATCATCAAGAGTTTGATTAGAATCAAGACAATTAATGTAAAGCACTATAAGAAACTCAAAATCTTCATTTATTTCATTAATACAAAAAAACGCATTGAGAACCTCATCAAATAAAGTCTCGATTACATCAGATTGAGAGGAAACAAGTAAAGGGGAAAGGGGATAGACATCAGGGTTAGGTTGAATACCAGCAGGAGGCATATGTGTAGCATGTAAGTCAAGAATAGGTGTATTAGTATCTTTGATGATGTATTCCCTTAATGGATCATGTAGAGTGCCAGCCCTAGTATCTGCAAGTTGAAAGAGTCCTCTGAATTATTGTCCTCAGAATCCTTGACATCAGTTATGGTCTCCTAAATGAGTGATTGCACATAGTGCTGGGCACTTTCGTCTCTCGGGTAGCTGTCTTGAAAAAATATCTACATTCTTGGTTTCATCCTTTTGTCTATAGTGTTGTACCAAGGTTCAGGGAAGTCGCAGAAGGAGAAATCTTCACCCTCTTTTATGAATCTTCCATTTATGGAATCTCTCGGGATAGTTCTGGTACATTCTAACTTTATCTTCAATCGATCCTGATGGATCAATTTGAGTTCTTCTTCTGATGGTTGATAGACCAAGCTAGAGGGAGGAAAGGCCACCTTCAACACAATAGGTTCAGTTATCCCTTAGTGTGTTTGCCCTAACCCCAATCTAGTCATGAAGTGCATATTTTTGAATATTTGGATTACATTGACGTTTCCATGAGGATTATATTCTGGACGAACCCTGTCTTTGAAGTCATCCCCTGCCAGGAGTAGGAGTGGTTTAACCTAAAAACCTGATAGCAGCATATCGTTCACCCCATGTTGTATCTCGAGTATCGAATTACTAGTCCTCGCATTCTTGATGTTGTCACTGTCTCCCAAGATGGTGATAACTTGTCCAATGGAAAAGAATTTTAATTTTTGATGAAGGGAAAAAGGCACCCCTTTGATGCTGTGGAGCCATGATCGTCCTAGTAGAAAGTTGAAATAGGTTATGATATCGATGACTTAGAATTCAACAACGAGATTTATAGGTCCAAGCCCTATTATAAGATTGATAGATCACATTACTTTTTGATGGGTGTTGTCATAGGCACGCACGGCAACGAAGGTTAGATCAAGGTCGCTCACTTTTATTCCCAAATAATTTAGGGTTCTTAATGGTCAAACATTCAAAGTTGATATGTTATTGACGAGTGAGAGGGGAATAGTTTTCCCCGTGACTTCGACAGAGATATTGAGAGAATGATTGTGTTTGGTACCATTCTTGGGGATTTCCTCTTCAGAAAAGGAGAGCATTCAAGTTGAGGTCAAGGATCCAACTAGGTTCACTACTTCTTCTAGTGTGGTTAAGGGAGGAACTATGGGTCCTATAAGTAGCTTGATTAAGGCATTTTGGTGCAGTTGGGAAGACATAAAAACTCCCCATAGAGTGATGTTGGCTTGAGTTTTCTTCAGTTGATCAAGGACCTTACTTTCTTACAGGTTTATTTCTGGCATAAGGAGATTCTTAACACCTTTCCCTTTATCGCTTGCTGATGGTTGTAAGCTCGAGTTTTGGTAATATCTCCCTGACCTGGTCATGTGGTTCACGGAAGAGGGGAAAAATAAAAAACTTATTTCTTCATCGATGTCGGGTTGCTCAACTACCTGGTTAATATATCCTAGAAGCTCCTCGAATGATATCATTCCGCATAGGTTATCTATCAGACTAGTCTTTTTTGAATCTGGATCTTCATCTTAGTCTTTGAAGTAGTCCCCCTATCTGGTGGCAACAATATTGTCTTTCCATGCAGAGTCAATACACTCTATAACTTCTATGGCCTCTTCATATAATTCCTCCCATTTGGCAGGGAAATGCAAGACTGAGGGAACTAGGTTCCCTTATAATTTCAAAGTGTCGAGAAGCTCGGATATGCTACAAATATCACCAGTCTGTCGAAACAAATCTGCTATGATTGGACTAGGTCATCTAGACTAACTTTGTTTTCTGGCATAACCTAGTTGTCTAACTCTCGAGCCCATTTTTGAGCTTTTAAGACTAACCCACTGAATCTCTGATAGTCAATGGTCATTTGGGAGGGAAATTTCAGCCCGAACTCTAGGAGTTTATTCAGCACTTCTGATAATTCCATATCTTTACCTTCAGAACGAGTACGGACAGTAATGCAGGCACTGGTGAGGAGTGATAAGGTTTGATCGATAAGGTTGGTAGGGTGTAAGAGGAAATAGGGGCATGTTTGGAGAGGTTTAGGAGAGTATATGGGTATGACTAGTGATTTACTTGGTATAATTTGGGTAGATGGGTCGAATTCTGAGTCTTCTTCTAGGAAGATGGCATTTGTATGACTTGGGAGTGGATTATGGGTAGTGTTTGGTTTAGGATTAGTTGGTGGGGTGATGATACCCCGGTTAATCAAGATTTTGATTGTGTTTCGGAGATGGAAAAATTAGTCAGTGGTATGGACAGCAGTTTGGTGATAGTCACAATGGGCATCAGGTTTGAAATTCTTTGGAAGTGGGTTTGGTTATGGACGAGGGTCCAAGGGTTTGATCAGGTTTTGATTTAACAGAGCATGGTAGACTTTAGAGAGAGGAGAGTGAAGCTTGGTATATTATTTTCGGATTGGGTTTGGGTGACTTTCTGGTGCCCATGAAGCAGCAGGCTGAGAGATATTGTTGATAGTGGAGGATGAGGTGCTAGATTGATTTTCAAACTTTCTAGGAACAAACGGTCCCAAGATTTTCTTCGGTTAAACATTTGTCTTGGTAAGACCTTCTTCAATTTCTACTCCTGCTTCTCGTAGGGCTCAAAAGTGAGGGTAATACTGTCCTCCCATGGTTGCTCAGACATAGGGTAGAAAGTTCTTCTTCACAATGATGACTTGTTCTTCTTCGGACGGCTAATTGGTCATGGTAGCGGCTTTTTCTCTCAATCTTGCTATGAAGTTGCTGATTGATTCCCCGGGATTCTTCTTAAGTATCTCTAAGTCACGGAGGGTAACCTCTAGCTCCTCATTGTACTTGTATTGAGATATAAACTCACGGGCAACATCTTCCCAACTGCGAATTCTAGATTCTTCAAGGGATAGGAACCAATAGAGGGCATTATACTTCAAAGTATGCAGGAACATTTGAGCCATTATTTCTTCGGAAGAACCTACGATAATCATGGATTGGTGATAGCTACAGAGATGAACGATCTGAGGTCCATCACATCAAAACTTCTTCATATTGGGCATCTTGAATTTTTTTGGTAACCTGGCTTTAGGATAAGGAGACATTTGGGTGTAGTCCATGTAGTTCCCAGAGATTCAGACATGGTCAAATTTCTTAGTTAGCATCTTGAGGTCTTCCTTGACCTTGTTCAGTTCTTCCTGTTTCGAATCAACAGTTATGGGTAAATTAACCCCGGTCAGAGCAAGGTTTGGCATAGGAATCTTGGTTGGTGGTGGCCTAATAGCAAGAGGATCATGCACAGCATGATGGTATTCTTTAGGAACCCATATAATATCGGGTGTAGGCGGACCCATGGCGTGAGGGAAAATGACCTCAGGATGTTCGGGGATAGGGACCCGATTTCTTTCCATCTTATGAACTTCAATTTGAAGGTTGTTAATTTTGGCGGTGAGCTAAGCCAAAATTGTCAACAAATCTAGTTGTGCATTGGCACATGATACGTGTTCTCCATAGAAGGCGGGTGAGCCTCGGCCTCGGAGAAATTAAAGGGACTGATAGAACTTCGAGGTGGTTCAATTGAAGACCGAAGCCAATAGGGAGACAGGCCAAGGGTATGTGATCGACCTGAGAACAAAATGGAATTTATTTTTTGGAAAAGAAAAGAGAGAAACTTTTATTTTTAGAAAAGGAGGAAAATATTATTTTTTTTTTGGAAAAGATGAGAATGAAAAATGTTTTTGGTGTTTTTGAAAAAGAGGAAAAGCATTTTTGGATTCTTTTTGGGAAAAAGAAAGGGGAAGAGACTAGAGTCGGGTCTCAACATGATTATTATGTTTATTAGGTTCCCACTTGTATTAAATTCTCCTAAATGAAAAATAAAATGTCGGACAGGACCCGAGCCTGGAAAAGTTGGGTTTGTAACATTTAGAAAGCTATGGTTGGACTTGTAACCAGGCTCACGGGAAGGGTCCCATTTTAAAATTTTGCAAAAAATTTGGGCGCCATGCTGACCCGTAATTTTAGCAGCGTTTCGGGTCAAAACTGGCAATCTAACATGTGTGTCCTAGGCTTGACACCTATATGCTAGTATGCAGTTTGGTTGGGTGAATAGGAAAGGGTTCCCCCCTTTAGCGTGTCTTACACGATATACATCTTTCTTTTGAGGGCAATCAGTATGTGTGGACAAGCCATTTGATATACCTCAGTGTACATGAATTACTTCACTATATACCTCGTGGGGACGGTACATATGAGAGCGAATTCAATATACTCGACGTACGTGAATGAGTTCCCTGTGATATACCTCCTGTAATGACTTCGGTCAAGAGGTATGATGCAGGGGAACCATTCGATAACGTCGAACGTACTTGGCCAATAAAAGGAGAGAGTCATATCGCTTAGGCTAACTTTGCCTGTCGGACCAGTACCCATCACGAAGTGACTCTCCAGTTACGGGACATAATTTGGTAAATAACAATGCTCTTTGGTGATGTCGTGTGAATCATGCATGATTCTCTTATTAGTATCTTATGGTGAGAGTATCCTTTTTGATCATGCCAAACAGGGACCAAAGAACAAGTACCAAAAGTATACCAAGCATAGATAAGTGATGTGTATAATACGGGGATATACGTGATCATAGGTGCACGTGGTGTGAAGTGTACATGGAGAATATTCTACAAGTGTGTGACTAATAGCATAAGAATAAGGTACACATGAATAACAAAGGGGGAATATGCAAGTAGGAGAATGTAATAGAAAATAAGACACCCATGTAAATAGAGTCTAGCCCTCTTAAAAATAGTCCCAAGCAGGGTCGTCACTGGGGCCATCTCGGTCGGCGCGGCATTCGTTCCGGGGGAAAAGGAGAAAGAGGATCCCTTGGGGAAGAAATTACATCACGGTCTCGCACCCTTCACTTTGAAATGGTGTCTTCGGCCGTCGTCGGTGTGGGGTGAATGTAAAGAGATAGAGTCACAAGCCTATTTTGCTCAAAATAGGCAAAAGAATATGTTGCCACCTCAAAAGAGCGGCATCAAGGACAAAACTGATGCATGCGAAACCAATAGATCAGAGGTCCGGGGGCTAAGTTACGGAATGGGAAGGTGTTAGGAACCCATCCCGCCCTTTCGGTCTCTCATGGGAAAATGTTAATGTTTTCCTTTTTATCCCCGTGAAGTGTATGAATGTGTTTATATAATGGAGATTGGAATCATTCAACCCATACCATGGAAAAGAAAGGGTGAGGTCATCCGTAGGAATATTCTCAAAATAGTAATAAATGTAGAAGATAGAATATGAGTGTTCATCAAGATATTGATCGTTATTGTGAAACGATAATGTGCATGGAATGAGACGCGAACAAATATGTTATATATATGTGTGATGATAAAAATGAGGGATTTGAAAAATGATGGAAATGAGAGAAATTGGAAAATTAGAAAATTGGACTCGAGTCTCGGATTTTAATTCGAGACCCCTATGTAGGCTATAAAGGCATCAAAGTTCACGTAGTTCAAATATAGAATAGGGGTGTGGTTTATCCCATAGATTCTAACATAGTTTTATTAGGTGTGTGCGTGTAGAAAATGTGTTTCTAGTTTTGGGAAAAGTGTGGTGGATAATTCCGTTCGAAATTTAAGGGTGTAACCCTCTTTTGTTTGTTTTTGGGTTTTTAATGAAAAATAAATTATGTGCAATATTCTAATAACAGTGTAGAGGTTAATATGTATGGACTATAATGAAACTAGATTATGAATCTAGAGTAACTTATATAAAACAAGAAATTTAAAAAGAGTGGGAGAAAGACTTGGACCTTTATTGGACCTTGAACTTGGATCTTGAATGAACTCCTTTGAATGTTGATGAGAGAGAAGGATATTTGCCAAATTGGGTGTGAAAAGGATGGGGATTTAGGCTTGAATGAGATTTCTCGTATAGAACTTTGCCGACTTTGAGAGAATATTGCGGGGATCACTGATGTAGATGGATTTTTACTCTCCCTTAGCAATGAGGTCATGCACCTTATTTATAGGGTTAGGGAGTGCCGATCGGAGTACCCCGGAGGGTGCCTATTGGAAAGTCACCCCTGACACTATACTGATAGACAAGTTTGACCTGCCTATTGGCAATCTCGTGCGAACTTTTCTGGAAAAATGACTGTAAAGCACAAATCGTTCTCGGGTCAGAGAGTTGACTTTGGGTCAAACGCGACTCGAAAGCGCATTTCAGTCCTTCGGACGGGAGATCGTCGGACGTAAATGGATCGTTTGTTCACATGGTAAGTAAGAATCGTGCACGGGATGGACTGTTGGAAATTTTATGGGATGCACTTCGACATTCCAAATATCTTCAAGCGGTTTGGAAAGTTGACCTTTTTCAACGGGGGGCCGAAAGCTCCTGGTGACCTCTCAGAGTAAAACGGATCGTTCATTCATACCGTAAGTCGGAATTGTGCACGGGCCGAATTTTTAGAAGGGGCATTCAGTACCCTTCATAGATTCATTCAGTCTCATTCAAGATGAAGAGTTTACTTTGGTCAAACGAAGTCTGGGAGAGCCCAGTGGCCTCCGGATTGATCTTCAGGGGAAAACTGATCATTCGTCCGAATGGTAATGCTGTTTTGCGCACGGGGTGGACCGTTGGAAAGGTGTTCCATTTCCCTTCAAAGATCTTTTTCTCTGACGGTGGAGTTCATTGGGGTTAATTTGGGGTCTGGGGGTGCCCGATGGTCTCTAGATCGATACTCGAAGTGCGACCTAGGTTTGCGGTGGAAGGGGAAGTGCTAGGAGTCTAAGGAGAGACTTAGGAGGTCCTAGAATGTGGTGTCTATATATATATATATATATATATATATATATACTAGTGGTATTCCATGCGATGCACCGACGGATGTAACGCGTTAACAATTACTTAGTATCCAATTGGGAAACTCTAATAAATAGTTAATGTCTTTTTTTGACAAAATATTGTTCATGAGATTAAAGACTAAATTCTACTACATTCAAGAAATTGATTTCAAAAATTTCATTTGCTAAAACAGAATATGGCATAAAGACAAAACATAATAAATTGATTTATTTGTACTTTAGTGTCTATTAATTTTTTGTATTGCACTTTGTGGTTATATATAATTTAGATATTCATGATTTGAAACAATAAAAATTCAGTAAAAAAAGGTTTCACTCCAACATATAATAAAATTTGTATAAAATATAAAATTGTAATTTTGCTATGTTATTTCGCTTGTATAAAAAGAGTTCTGGTTTCTTAAAGGTTGTGCGTGTGCCCTATTATTTAAGAAATGAAAGATAAAACATAAAGTCTATGGGTGCTGATAATTGTGAAAATGAAAATAAAATTAAAACTATTGGTCTCCCACTTTTTAGCACTTAGCTCCTCCATCAAATTCTTATTCCTTATATTGGCAACCTGTCAAAGAATACAGTAAATGAAAATGAGCCTCGGTATACCATTTTAATTTTGAACATTAAACATCATCAACCAAAGATAATCACATTCATCTTGGGTGTGCCCGTGCTAATGGGACGAAAATAATTTGGTTGTAATTGTGCTTGGGTTTACATCATTTAACATGACAATAATCTCAATAAGGAATGTTCTAATAATAAAAAGAACGAATGATTCCCCTATGTACTTGTGTGTCGTATGGTTTATACGGAACACGCCTTTATCATTTTTAAGAATTTAAAAATTCGTCATCCCCTCACTAATTTCTTTAAACAATATATCACTCACTCGATCCCAACTCCATCTAACCATCATTTTTTTTTTCATTTTACGTGAAAATATTAATAAACCATTTATCACACAACCAATTTTCTAGTGATGATTTTATTTTTACCGACCTAATCTTTTTGTGTTTATTTTAGTTTTACCCTACGGTATTAATGGCACTTCTATATCAAAAATAGAATTTTGGATTACTCATGGTAAAATATAAATCTAAAAAGTAAAAACATATTTAAGATCAATCTCTCAATTATAAACCTCAAAATATATACACCCACGCGCAGTGAATGCATTAATAATTTTTCCCTCAACTAATTCCAACATTCTGCTAAAAGCGAACAAAATTAACACTACCTTTTATAATGAATATTTTTTTAACAAAATAGAATAAAACCAAGATAACACAACCCACCTTACAAATGTATGAAAATGTTTACATATCTCTAATAGAAGTGAAATGAAGAAAAAATAATTTCCATAAGATGAGCAACCATTAAACCTCTCAAGATGAAAAAAAAGGTCACTTGAACAAGAAATATTATTATGTTTATTCCTTTGTATATTATCTCATAGTGTAAGGAGATAACCCTATTTATAAACATAAATAAAATTTATATAATACAATTGAAGTTAAAATAAAAAAAAAATATCATCAGTGTATTTAAAATCATAAAATTTTTATTGTATTAAATTCAACAATATAAAAAATTAGTTAATTATATGTTCTAATAAGTGTTATTAAAAAAATGATTGTTTTAAAAATAATGTCTTTTCACTATTTTAAAAATAACATTTTAAAGGAGTTTATTTTATTTAGAACCAGTTTTAATTATAATATGTTTTAAATATACGTTAATAAAGTTTTAAAAAGCATTATTTAAATAAAATATTTTTAATTCAACTTTTTTATTCCCGTTGTACGCGTGTTAAATAAAGTTTTTTTTAATTTCAGGTTTTTTCACTAAAAAAATTAACAGAAAAAAGTTGTGATTAATTTTTTAAAACTATATTAACACGTATTTAAAACACATTTAAAACATTCATGTATATAGAAACTGTTTTTTATAAATAAACCTTATGAAAACTATTTTTTTAATATTTTAAAAACAAAATTATCGTAAAAAAAGGTTTTTTATATGAAATATTTTTTTAATATATATTTTTAGAATTGCATTAAAATATTTTATAAAAACTATTTTCTAATTATTTATAACAAAAAAAAAATTGTTAAATGTTTTTTATAAAATAAAGAGTTTTATAGAATGGAAAAGTTTTTAAATATATGTATAAAAACAATTCATGTGGGTTTAATAACGATATTTTCAAAAAACTTTCTAACTATTTAAATATATATTAATATAATTTTTAACTGTTTTTACATCTTTATAAATATATACATAAAATAGTTATTTTTTAAAATGCTTTTAATAAATATATTTATAAATTGGTTTTTTAAAAAAACTTTTGATAAAAATAACATTTAAAAGTCTTGTAAAAATATATATAATTATTTTTTATAAGTACGTTTAAAAACTGTTAAAAAAATAGTAAACATAATCATTTTTTTAATATATATCTAAACATTTTTTAAACTTTTCTTACACACACACACACACACACACACACACACACATATATATATATATATATATATATATATATATATATATATATATATAGTTAAAAAACAGTTCTACGGTTATTTTTTAAATATATATACAAAAATTACAAACTTAAGATCTAGTTAATCATTAAATATTTTTTTTGAATAAATATTTTTTATATTATTTTTTTCGTTTCATTTCATCATAAAAATAAATAATAAGGAAAATATACAATAAAAGAGGAATAGGAGACCGACGCGCACCACATCAACTCATCGTCGACGAAAAATAGGGAAATGACGAAGAAGCACGTGGCGAATGAGCTTGCTGCAACTCGTCTTCACTGCAAGATCACCTCCCCCTATGTAAAATCTATGCAGATGCACCATGATTCCAAGCACCCAAGTATCCCTTTCGACGATATCAAGATCAGCAACTTTCACGCTTCCATCCTCGCTGCCATCGACTCCCCTTTTGTCGCTCATCCCGACAGCCGCGAGAGCCTCAAGAAATAAAAAAATCAATCACGTCCCTTCTTTTCATCGTGGTATCTTGTCTTACTTTTTATGGAGAGAGGGAGAGCATGGAACCCTTCTTTTCAAGTAAGGAGAGATCAATGGGTATCCCCCTACTATAATTTTGATCTTGGGTTATGATAATGAAAGATGATGTTACTTTCGACGTGTTTTAAGAGATTTTGGGAAGTGTATGATGCGCTATAGTAAGAGCATCCACAATGATGGTGTGACACCCCCCTAATAAAATATCGTGTGATCTATCCTATACCAAATTACAATAGGAATCCCAGTTGGTTCATCCTTAGCATCACTGTCGAAAACCTTTTTAAAACTTACTAACCACCTAGTGTTCCAAAAAGTTGGTGCCAAATTTTATCTTATTAATTAAACCAAATAGTACATGCGGAAATAAATATAAACCATTCACACAACTAAATTAAATCAATTGAACAAATAATAAAGCGACATGCCGAATAAACCATCGGCCACCCAAGTAAACATAGTCCAATACAAATATTCAACACCTGAATAAAATAAATCTGAAAACTGAATTGAAAGTCTGGGCGACATGCCCTAAATAAAACTGAAACTCATAAACGATTCCTACTCTAGGAATGAAAGCACGATGCGTCTAATCCGAGCTCCTGCTAGCATCCACATATGCTGCAGCTCCATGTCCCTAGAATAGAATATCAATCCTGGCATCCATGTGGCCGGACACCTAAAAGGTTTTGAAAATAGTTTTATATCAAGGGTTAGAACCCAAAATATTTTGAAAATATTTAGCAAGTGAATTAACTGCAGTAATTTAAAATATACTAGATGTGCCCACGTGCTTTGCACGAGTGGGCAAATCCAAATATTCAATTGGATTAGCTGAATAAATGAATAAGAAGCTGTGAATTTAAAAATTATTCATATAAAGCATAAAAACTATATCAAATTACGTACAAGAAATGAAGTAAATGAAATCAATGTGTAAAACAATGAAGCGATAATCACATAATAAGATATGAAATCTCATGAAATAGTAAAAATCAATGTCAATGAATACGAGTTATTTAAAATGTAAAATGCAAAGGAAGAGATAAATTGTTTATGGAAGAACTAAGATAATAACAAAGTGTAATGATAAAATATTAAAATATAATCATCAAATACAAATATATTGCATTTGACATTTGTTAGAATTCGATGTGTCTTATTCATCTTCAATTTTATGAGCGACAAAATGTGCAGGCTTTCGATTAGAATCTCTAAGCAATTTTCCTTTAATGTAGAATCTGCTAATTTTGCCAATGCACGTATATAACTTTCTAATATAGTCCGAGTGCACAATCCCCTGTGGAATAAATTAAAATAAAAAAATAAGTATATGAAATTAGTATAGAACGTTTGAAATGTATGCATGAATTTTAAGTTTTAATAAGAATGATATTACCTTTTCTTTAGAAACGATGAAAGTTTGAATGTTGCAGGCAATGAAAGACTATGTTTCCTTGAACAGTGTGACTGTTGCTCTTTTGTTGTCATCTTGAACCATTAATTGAAGTAAGTACCTTGTGTTTGGTTGAACAATGAGTCAATATCCAATAATGGTAATATAACGTGCCCAAATTATGAACAACAAAAATTGAGCTTATAGATATTTGTTAAAAACGTAAGACAAACTTACTGAAAAGTTGGAACAGTGAGGTTGTAAACATATGTCAAGGTCTAATCCTAAGATTAAAAAATATATTTTTTAAGATTTCATATTTTTTTTTTAAACAGTAAATTTTAAAAACAAATTATTTTATAAAACTATATATATATATATATATATATATATATATATATATATATATATATATATATATATATAAAGAAAAAGACATTTTTTTTAATAAAAATTGTAATTTTTTTAATAAAAAAACTCGTGTGTATAAAAGCTGTATTACTAAAAAACTTAATTTTTAAAACAAACTGTATTGTTAAAATTTGTATTCATAAAAAATACAATTTAAAAATGCATTTATAAAAATACTGTTTTTTATAAATAAATAAAATACTATTTTTTTATAAAAACAAAAAAAAAATATTGTTTTTTATATAAAAAAAAGTAACGTTTTTTAAAAATACAATTTATATAAAAAATACAATTTTTTTCTATATATTTTTGTTTTTTTCTTTACATATTTTTAAGAATACAATTTTTTCTTATAAGAAATGAAGTTTTTAATTAAAAAATAAGGTTTTTATAAAGAATATAATTTTCATAAAAAAATTATACCATTAAAGAGGAAATCATCTCTTTTTATGTATAAGAGATAGAGATAGAGGTGTATTTTCAGAGATGCAGAGATCATGAAACCCCAGAAAAAAATTAATATGAAATCTAGAGAGCTCCATCCGTATTTTTTTACAATTATACTCTCTCGAGTTAATAATAAGGATTAAATGTCATAATTTTAAATAAGAACATAGTCAGATGAACCAGATTGTCTCCATACGTGTCTTTTTACTGTCAAAATGAAAAAAATACAATGGTCGGTAATACTGACAAAGGGAGTATACACACAAAGAAATAAATAAAGATAATGCAGATGAACCGGAGTCTTGATTAAAAATCGAATAACGTCTTCACCCGTGTAAATTTCGTACCAAATATGTTCCAAGTGGATTCCTGTTCAGGTATTATTTTAAAAGTATCAAGATCAAAATCCTTATTTTAACAGTCTCAAGATCAAAATTCAACATACTAAATTACAGTCTCAAGTTTTAAAAACTCAATAAATTGTTAAAACATCCATTTTCAAACAGTTTTTGTTCTTAAAACTGTTAAAACCTATGCACATGAATTAAACTCATATACATCACTACACTAATTATATAATGTAAACTCATAAAAAAAAGATAAATTAATGTGTTCAAATTTGGGGGCTTTAAACAGGTTATTATGTAACATGAAACATATTAATCTCTAAAATAAAATAAACAACGTGATAAACAGATCTACACAAAATGATCACAAATTTAAATGTAAATTCGAACCTCATATTTGAGTTACCTTCCACAATGGCATATATGTTTGGGACGGTTTAGTGTTGCTAAGATTATTTCTAGTCCACCTGCTTTTTTTGTGATTAGTTAGAGGATGGTTTAGTGAGAGAGATGAGATATTTTGAGAAGTGGGTTTCACTTGGGAAGTCTTCATAGCAAAAATTGGGCTTTTTCGTGTATTGGGTTGGAAGTTGTGCATAGGAGATCGTGGTCAGTGTACAAATTAAAGTGCAGTGTATGTGGGTGGGATTAAAATACAATGTGTAATATATTCTTGAATGAAAGAGAAAGATAGAAGGGTATTGATGAATTTTTAAATTGTATGAGGGTAAAATAGTCTTTATATCATTAAAGAGAAACTCTCCTCTTTTAAAGTAGTAGAGATGATGGCGCTCCATAATTATGTTAGTGTCGCACTCTCTTGAGGACATTCTCACCCCTTCATTAATGTGCACACCTAACGATTACCTTAACCCCACCTAGTTGTACTACACGTCCAACTAGTCCTTTTAATCCTCCCTTGCCTTTCCACTCTAAGCCAAATATTATTATCCATAGGTTGTAAGTGATCTCACTAGTTAACTTAATTAATTTCCTTTAAATAATATCATATAACTGTGACACAAGTTATATAAAACAAATACATCACACACTGTATTATTATCCGCATATAATATTTACTACCATTATATACATACCTTTACCACAACATCCACACATATATCATATTTATATCCATCCCTCCGAGTATACCCTCACTGGATGATTTCCTCTAAAATGCTATCTCACTAGGTGTGCTCACATAACCTAGTTACCCAAGTATGAATCGCTCACCAACATGGCCCAAAGTATAAACTTAATGGAGGCGGTCATATTCCTTCCCTAAAAGTGAGATAAATCCCTCACCCATATACCGGAAGCTATGACCTGGGGATATACTCACCCTACTCCTCAAGCTAGGGGATCCACCCACATCGCGAAACCTTCCTTAATAGCACTAGAGTATATAAATTAAATAAATATATAGTCATTGATATTTAATAGCACACACCATATATACACATATATATAGTATCACTACACCGTATATATATAATATAAACCCCAGATTTATCGTGTACTCAAAACCCGTAACACTAGCCTGAAATTTCCCGAGTCTCTCGCCCGACTCAACTTTATTAATTTTCTCACTTATTAATTTATCATCTTTCGAATTTTATGGTCCGACTCTAATTTCTTTAATTCACACGTCAATTAATATAATATTTTCCCTGAGTCTATGGTCCGACTCTAACATAAATATCTTGAACATTTATTTATATAATATTTACCCGAGTCTATGATTCGACTCTAATTTAATTAATTTACACATTAATTAATTTATTACCTTGTGTCACTCAAACGACATACCGGAATCGCTCACTTGGCCCATAACTTAATACTTCCCGAGTCTATATTCCGACTATAAATTAATTTGTTTATCTCCATAATTAATTTAACACCTTGGCGTCGCTCAACCAATATTCCTAGACTTGCTCAATCCGTATATAATTAATTTGGAATCTAATTCCCCAAATTTATCTATAAGGTGTCACAAATATTTTTTTTTTGAAAAGCCAATTATATTCCCCTATAATTGATAGAAAGTACCTCATAATTTTTATTCACTAAATAATTCAATTTAATTACAAATCCAACAAAATCCACCCCTAATTTACCTAAAGAAGTCGAACTGCCAGCGATTTTGGATCGTCGATCGATCGACCCAATTGATCGATTGATCGATCGATCAGTTCTCTTCCTCGTCGCTGACTTGTTTTTCCATTGGTAACCTTTCAAGGTTTTTATCCCAAAATTCAAACCTCAGTCAATTACCTTTCTCATATAATCTTTCCTAAGATGATTTTTAAATTCCCTTACTGATTTAGATTCATCCACGGAATTCATCAACGGTTAACAATTTCTAACTCAGAAATGTTACGATTTCGTATATACGATTACCACCTCAAACTCATTTTTACACAACAACAGTTAATGGGATTGAAATAGCATCCAGATTTATCATTATCAACTCATATACTAACATCAAATCTTACCTAAAATTTATTCTCAAACTCAATTCCCCAAAACCCATTTCATCCGAAATTTATCCCCAAAACATATGTTGATACACGTGCTATAATATGAATTGGATATCACAACTTAAAATCACAACGAGTTAACCACTTGCCTGGAATCGTTCGTGGAGTCTGATCCGTTGGTGTAGAGAAGGTGTTGATGACGAACACTCACTTTGTCCCTCGATTTGACTCCAAAAAGATCCCCAATTTGATTCTTGAATTGTTTCCTCTGTGTCTCTATCAAACCCTAGGTTTAGAGTTGTACTAACTATCGTTCACACTTCCCCAATTAGGATTAAAACTTCAAATCCCGTTTTTTGTCACATGGGCTTAATTAAAATGGCCCAAATCACCCCGTATGGACCCGACTATGCCCAAAAATGACCCAAGACCCAATTACTACACCGGGCACATTTTTCTGACTATCTTCATCCATCCGGACTCAACCGGGCACTCCGAATTGTCCTCCGAAATACTTTATAACATTCTCCAATTTTGACCTCAAAATGCAACACACGAAATTTCGAACAATTAAACTTAAAGTCGCCAAATATAAATAATTCTTCCCACTCAAATCAATTCTCCAAATCAAAAATTTAAGTTTCTCCAATTTAAATTTTTCTATTTCTCCAAAAAATAATTAAATTTTAAATCCTCAAAATTACGAGGTGTTACGTACTTCCCCCCTTACAAAGGAATTTCGTCCTCAAAATTAAGATAGGCCTAGTGCTCCAAGCTTCAAATATCACTCTCTAGTCATGTGCCTCTAATCTCGCTATATCTATCTCTCCCGCTTCTAACTATAAATTACACAAATATGCATTTTAATTAACAAGGGCGCCCATACACCCTGTACCCGTGCTTGACCGCACAAAAGTTGCCATAATTAACCCGGGTGCCCATACACCCTATCCCCGTGCTTTACCGTACAAAATTTACCCCACTATGCTAGTCGTGACCCGTAATATAACTTCCAACCCCTAGTTATATCACATATATGAATAATAACCGGGGTACCCAACCCATGTACTAACGACCAAACATCTCCCCACTTCCAACGTTGCGCTAAGTTTCATTCGTGGGACGTCTCACAAGAGAGATCCAAATAAGGAACCCCCCCCCCCCCCTATCAGGTCATCAAACCCCGAGTCTGTTCCATCCAATTCAATCAATGATGAGTAGGATGTTTTAGACTTTTATTGTTCGATCATTTAATTTTTTCGATATTTTTCTTCAATATATTTAATGTTATCGTCATTTCGTTTTAATAAATGTAATGTCATCATTTAAGTAAATGTAATTTCATTACTGGTTACTAATATCTGTTAAAATCAAGTAGTCGGTTCAAACTTTATATTAAATATAATAAAAAATATATATTATCACAATGACAGTCGAACAAGAACAAAATGAAAAAGGAACTAAGAAAGCGATTAAACACGGTTAAAAACATAAAAAATCTTAATTCATTAACCCACCATTTCATCACCGTGGATGTTCCAAATATGCTCCTCCAAATCATCTTGTAATTGTTGATGTTTAGTTACATCACTTATCTTAGCATCCCGTGTGAGGTAGTCGTAGAAATTAGTTTGGCCCCTCACTATTTTAAGTGTGTCATCGCTCTATTCGTATTCATTTTTCCATGGGCAGTCTCAATGTTCATCGTCAATAATAATATTGTGCATTATAATGCAAGATTTCATTATGGTTGATAGCGATGCCTTATTCCATAATTTATAAGGTTTACGAAGGGAAGCGAATCGTGCTTATTGTACACCAGAAGCATGTCCACCATCTTTTGTGCACACTTCTTGGTGCTTGCAAAATAATTTTTATTTTTGTGAAATCCCATTTAGGTTCCTAAATGTTTTAATTATTGAGGTGCAAGGAGGGAAAATGTCATCACCCAGGTAGTACACCATATCATATGAATTTTCACTAATAGTTTAATTAACGAGAGCTTCAGTCCCATTGCATAAATCCTGAAAGACGTTAGACCGATGCAAGCCATTTAAATCGCTACAAGAGCCATGAACCCAAAAGAAATATTTCCAAATCCAGAGGTCGTACGACGCAACTACTTAGAGTATTATGGTTGGTGATTATTTACGTCCATTATATTGAGCGTGTTAGGCTGTGGAGATGTTTTTCCAACGCCAATGCATTCAATATATGTTGCCTACCATTCCTAGAAAACCTCAGTTTGTATTTTGTTCAAGTAACCTAGTGACCTCAATTTCTTTTAGATTTCTTCCATACTGGAGACCTAAAATGGCCATTATTGCATCCATGAATATGATAACAGTTTTTAATAAAGTGGTTTCACTAATTGCGTACTACTTAGACCACACGTCATGGGAACCGCCATTAGCTAGCAATCAAATTACCCCCAACACTTTTGGATGATAGCTTAAACCTTGACAACCGCATCCATCCATCTTCTGAACAAAGTAGCTATTATAATGACAGATAGAATCAAGGATGCGATTGAAAACACTATACCACATCCTAAATCTCCATCGAAAATAATACTCGATATACACCTTATCTTCACCAAAGTAATCTTCCTATAGTGTTGCATGTCCCCTTTCTCTCCTTAGATTCACTCGACATCGGGTTTCGAGTTCTTACCCATCTCGAATTATATTTTTTTTAGCCAACCAATATAAAATATCCATATAAACTATCATCTCTTCATCTGTATCATTTGATGATGCGCCATCATTAAATTGAGCACATTGAAGTATAAGGTTTCGCTCCTCATCGCTAGAACTGGAGGAGTCCATGAGTTAATTTTGACATGAAATATTACAGATAGACTCAAAATATGGTGTTCAATACATAAAAATTTTAGACTATTTATAAATTTGAAATATGATGGTGAAATAATGTTCTTGCGACGTAGGATTAATCTGCCAATTCTGTGGATGTTTGATTTTGTAGTGATTCTGCACATTTCATAAGAAATGTGCCAAGAAGGTTCCCGAGTAAAAAACACTATCATTGATATGTTTTTTTACTTTCATTTAACCAGCGTGACAGAAAGAGGAGGATTGTCATTCTGTAGTGATTCTTCACATTTTTTTTATAAATGTAAAGAGTCATTGATAAGGTTTTTACATCTATTTAGAAATTACAGAGGTGTCATATTTTTCTTTTCTAGAGAAATGTGCCAATATCTCTGCTGAATTGTGATAGTATCATCTATATTTTAGAGTGCCTATAAATTGGAGAAGTGATCAATAAATATTAGTTCCTAGTCTCCTTATTATTTTAATGCTCACACAATGAATTACCCAATGTGATCAACTACCGAGGATTATTATTTCCTCACAGAAATAACAAAGACATGTTATAGAAAGGTCATAGGATTGGCTACCCCTAGCGGAATACGTCGAATTGTTGGGGGTTGGACGAATAACCTAGGCTTTTCTCCCCGTTTTCATTATGTGCATCCATTTGAGTGGAGATGGATCGTGTTAAAAGATAAATTATACCTATACGAGTTAGCAGTTATGACTCGTGAATGTGATTGGAATGTGTCAGCCTTCACACTCATTTTACATAATGATGAGGCGTGGGAAAGGTTGTGTGAGCAAGTCCTATGGTGTAGAGATATACTTGGAAGGCCTTCGTATTGATTTCATGAATTTAGGGGCGCTCTTTACCTCCATCAGACTATCTAAATTTTATGAGTTAATAAATTTTGAGTTCTGATTACCATATGTAATAAATGAGTTGTACTCATTCCATGTGTAATAAAATGGTAATCAATTAAAAATAAAAAGGAATCTAAGTTGACGTTATTGCACTTAAAATAGTGTGCCATATAATTGTTCCATAAAATAGTGGTTGGCACACTATATAGGCATAAAATAGAGTGTCATAGCCATAAAACAGTGTGTGGTAGAGGTAGGGAGCATTAAAGTTATTTTACTACAGGTTCTTACCACTTTTCTAATTTCTTTTACTAAAGTTATGGTCTACAAATGTCTTGTGTGGCATCTTGTATTTTACTACAAGAGTCTTAAAGTTATTTTACTAGAGGTTCTCACGTTGTATTGTATGCCACCCAGAATTTTATTACAAAGAGTCACTATGGACGTTATTGTATACAAATTGTTTACTTTTTTCTATTTAAAACTCTTTTACGTTCTCCTTTCATTTATGATATTTTCTATTTAACATACAATAATCATGGATTACTCGTTGTGATTATGGTATAACGTAATGCAAAATGGGTATTTATATATGGGGTCACATTTGACAATTCAATGGATCAACACTTGTAGGCCAACCACACCCATCACGTTGGTTAAATTTACCCATTTTTTTTAATACCCATGTTTAAAATTAATATGTAGATGCATTTTATTCACAAACTATATTTTATTAAATACAGGTGGTTGGTGTAGTTAAGGAATTTGCAATAATTCCTCTAGATAATGCGTCTTTGTTATTGGAGGATCTTACAGGTGAAATAAGGATGGGCCTTAACTACAGAGCATTCACGAAGGGTGCACTTGCACAAAAAACTAAGATAGGATATGTTGTTATGCAAAGTGATACCAGACTGTACTATCCTAATACAAATCAATGTATTTTAGGAATAAAAATGCTACTATCATCATTGTGATTGAAGGAGAAGTGGAACTATCAAATTTTTCTTGTGTAAGGTATGGGTTATTTTAGAAACATGTATCAGATTAATATGGTAATAAATTGTGACAATGAAACATTTCAATTACTTGGTATTTAAAAATATTAATAAGTTAATAAATTATGACAATGAAATCGAATTGAAAAAAATTCATACATTGATTTCAATATACAATGAATCCATCCACTGATAACATATAATGACGTTACAATTATAGTCAATATTACCCTTGACCAAATTCAAAATCTTCACCCAAATCCACGTGCGATTGGATCATCACCAAATGGACTACCCCAACTCTATTGCGATTGATATGTTGCGTATAAGTCAAATGGTGGGATTGGTTGTGGCACATAAACATTTTCCCAGGTGTAAATTGGCCCACCAACCTCGAGTCCAACACCACGCATATTTAAGGCAGAAAGTTATTGCTCGAGTTCCTCAATTCGATCATCACATGCTCTGATGATATATTCAAGCTCTCGAGTCTCAGTTAATAGTAAATGAAGAATACCACATATATTACGTGTTGCATCGATGTATGTCTCATGTCATTCTAACTATGACAATGGCTGAGAGTAAGGAGCGTTGGTTGGGAACTCTAGTCGCGACACACACCGTACGTATGTACCCCCTAGGGTAGGACAACGCCAACCCTACAATCCTACCCAGACGCATGTGTCTATGTAGAACAAAATGACCCAAACTGTGTCTGATACTCAAATTGCTAGTTAATCGGTGTTGGGGCCCGTGGGATGCGCAACGTTGATGGTTCCACTGAACCAACTATAATTAAATCTTCATTCATGTATTGTGATATCGCGATAGAAAAATCTCCAATGCAACTTCCTTCGAATAAGCATCTTACTCATGTTGGGACACATCATATATGTGGTCATTTGCGAATGTACAATTTTGGGCAAATGCGGCTTGGAATTCCTCCTTTGCAACTAAGCCCCAATGATGAGGGGGGTATCTGGTATACATATGTGGCCCATAACTTGACGGATGCCTTGTTCGCCCAAGTACCAAAAACCCTTAAATAAGGTATCCCAAAAAATCATACACAAGCCGAATAAATAATGAGCATATGTGATGACGGCATTGTGTTGGTACATCGACATCTCGTACGACTTCCAAATGATGGGTTTAGTTAACCGCATATCAAGCTGATGTTGGTTTCCTGAGATATTAAACCGTTGAGTTCCCTTTAATTTACTCATGTTTGACTTTTACCAATGAAATATTCTGGGCCATAAATCTAAGGACGGATCAATAAGAATCACGCATGTCGTCGCCATGTACTCGTAATGTAAGTACTGGGAAATATGTAAATACATTAAATTCATTAGAATATGTTAACTATTATTTTAAGGAAACATAAAATTCATAAACGTTTAAATAAGAATTCTAAAAAATATACCTCAATTAATTTCCACATTCATTCGACACTGGTTAATGATCGCCGACCAGCTTTGTGCATTGACCAAATGATACGGGCACAAATAGTCGAACCCCAATCGTAGGCCCAAATCATTATAACATCCTCCAAATAATGTAAATACTCGAGGTCAAAAGTGGAATTGACATTTGGAAATAATAAACTTCCAATAAAGTAAAACCACAATGCCCAAGCGATAACTGGCCACATGTAATCGGGTAGATTTGGTTCCTTCACAAAATTTTCAATGTATTTTTTAAGGTCAAAAACTGGAATTCCCGCACCTATAAATCTTTGTATATGAATTTGAGGGAAAATTCATTTAGGGCATTTTCAAAAATTGTGTATTTATTTTTTGACGAGTTTTGAATGGGTATCCCTTGCCCAGTCAGGATGCCTACACATAAATTATAACTAGTTATCTTATACACAAATAATATGATAATTATTGAAAGACGTTCAATTAATCTAAATTTAATATAAATAATACTAAATAGGGGATTTAATAAGAAATAATAATTACTGAAAAGTAACATGAAGTCGAACGGAGTGAACGCGATTTCAATTTATGGTAGTTGGAATGCATGTATCGTATCCCACTAACATTCGATCATCGCCATCATAATGAATTAATCGGAATTCGACACCACCATTGAAAATAAATTTGACATATATCTGACACCATTGATAATTTCTTTTATCAACGGTTTATTTTCTCCAATCATCTTTTATAATTTCATCGGGCCCGCCCAATTACCCCAAAATTCAAACTTAATTCTGTCAATAATCGGAGTCTTTCGGTCAAACGCGTCTTCTTCTCGATCGAAGATATGGGTGTAATTCTTGTACACGGGATTAGAAGGTTCACTTGACCTAGCTTGTATAGGAATTGACGTTGAGGTGGACTCATTTTTTTTGGATTTATTCAAGTATTTTTTTCCATTTTCTTATGTCCATGATTATAGAACTGATTTGTACGATTAAATAGGTATTTTTTTTTTGTTGAATAACAGTATATTTTTGGTGGATTAAAGGGACTGGATTATTGATATATCGAACTGATTGGGGAGAATATGATATGGTGGTGAATATAGTAGGAGGATTTGAAAAGAAGAAGGTTGAAGAAGAATGGAAGAATGGTGGATGGATGGAGGGTGTGTGCCATTAACTTAAATGCATACAAATGCTATCGTTAATAGCCGCTGAGACTTTTTACGAACTTCTGAAGTTTGTAGGAATTCCTACAACTTTATTTGTTCATATCAATTCCTACGAACTTCAAAAGTTCGTAGGAAGTCTCCCCCATTGCATGCCTTCTTCCAGGAGAAAGGAAAATGGTCAGTTTGGGTTGAAAACTTTGCCTTTTGTGGACACACCCCATTGTGAATTCTCTAAGGATATGTATGATGTGCTAAAAAGGAGTGTTATAAAATATTTTGGGAAGTGGGGTTGGATTTTACTTTTGTTGGTATCACAAAGCATTGGGATATGTGATCTAAATAATGGACAATTCAATAAAATAATGTGCATGAGTGGTTTCGAGAAACTAACTGATTTTATGAGGTTCTTAAGTCTTAAGATCAAGACTTTTGGTGTGTGATGGAGGGAAAAAGTTGACATTTTAAAATCAAAAAGTGATAGAGGCAGTTTGAGAGAAGTTAGGATAATGTTCTGAATGTGTGTCTTTTTTATACATGTATTTCCTTAATTTTAAAAATGAAAAACCAAAGAATTTAGAATCATAGGCTTGGAAGATGCTGGGGTAGACTACTACATATGTATATATAATAACATACACATATTGAGGGTTAAGACTAGTTAATGTTTTGTGGATATTACAATTCTCCCTAACAAAAAATTATTTCATCCTTGAAATTACCTTCAAAAAGTTCAGGGCATTACTATTTTATAATGTCCTGAGTCTTCAAGTAGCCTCTTTTATTCCATGATGTTATCAAATAAATTTAACTAAGGAAATTGTTTTGGTACGAAGGATTCAGTCTTGATCATCTAATATTCAGAGAGGTCTTTCTTCAAAATCATGATAGGGTTCATTGAAACTCCTTACCATGAAATAACATGATTTGGATGAGGGATATACTTTCATAACTGAGACATATGGAATACATTCTGTATTTGGGATAAATTAGGTTGTAAATTTAAATGATAAGTTACTGGTCCGATCCTTTCAGTAATTATAAAAGGTTCCACATACCGTGGTACGAGTTTTCCTTTTCCCTTAAACCTTTTGATTCCTTTTCTGCATGATAGTTTTAAGAAAACTTGATCTTTTTCTCAGAATTCTAAAGGTTATCTTTGATGATCTGCATTGCTTTTCTATGTAATTTGAGCTCCTTGTAATTTTTCTTTGATTAAACATATCTTTTCAGTAGTCTCTTCTATTATCTCGGGACTAAAAATACTATTTTCTCCTGATTCATTCCAACATAATGGAGAACGACATAGCCTTTCGTAAAGTGCTTCATATGAAGCGTCTTGGATGCTGGCTTGGTAACGATTGTTATATGAAAATTTGATTAAAGCTAAATAGTTATTGCTGGATCAAGCGAATATGCACGTAACATATCATAAATCATATATATTAGTCGTTAGGATTGTCTATCCATTTGGGGATAAGAATAAGTGGTAAGATGTAGTTTAGTACCCATGTCTTGTTGTAATGCTTGCAAAAAACATCCTACGAATCGAAGATCGCGATCGAATACAATAGATAAGGGTGCTCCATGTAGTCTAATAATTTACTGAATATATAGGGTGCCAATTTTCTAAAATGAATAGGTAGTACACACTCCGATAAAATGTGTCAATTTAGTTAATCGATCTATGATTACCCATATTTAGTTATATCTTTGTGTGAGGGGGGTAATCCACTAACAACATCCATTCGCATGTGATCCCATTCCCATTCGAGTACAGGAAAAGGTTGTAATAGTCCACCAGGGTGTTGGTGTTCGATATTTACTTGTTAAGAGGATAGACAATTGGTAATAAAGGTTTTAATATCTTATTTCATTCCTGTCCACCAATATTATCTTTTAAGATCGTGATACATCTTGGTGTTCTGAGAATGTGTAATAAATTTGGAATGATGGCCTTCTTATAATAGTTCTTCCTTCAGAGATGAATTAGAAGGTACATATATTCGATTCCTGAAACGCACTCCGTTATCTAGATGGTAAGACCAATTTTTATTTGCCATTCCTTTTGTAATTTTTCAGCATTGGGCATCAAGAAATCCAGCCGCAGATTGTTGTTCAATCATTTTCTTCTGAAGTCTTGGATAATCCATAAGGTTGTGAAGAATAATGGGGGTTTCTATTTTTAAATTATACTCGTCGAAGGTGGTCATAACTTGGTAACAAACATTCCATATAGTCTTCAATTGGTTTTGCGACTTAACGAATATGATACTATATTGCCTTTGCATGGGTAGTATTGTAATCAAAATTTATAGTCTTATAGAAATTCGATCCACCGTCGTTGTCGCAAGTTCAAATCCTTCTGAGTAAATATGTATTTACTACTATTGTTATCTGAAAATATTTTAAACTCGGCTCCATACAGATATAATTGCCAAATTTTTAGTGCATAAATTATTGCGGTGAGTTCTAAGTCGTGAACTAAATAATTTCTCTCATGGATTTTTAATTGACGAGAATCATATTCTATTACCTTATTTAAATTCTTAAGTAAACATCCTAACCCTTGTAAGGAAGTGTCCATTTATATGTTATATTTAACGTTGATGGAAGGTACAATGAGAATGACGGTAGTAGTTAAACATTATTTCAAAGTTTGAAAGGCTTGGGTACATTCACTGGTCCATTCAAAGTGTACACTTTTATGATTTTGTGTCATTAATGGTAACATGAGGGTTGAGAATCCTTCCACAAACCCTTAGTGATATATATTTAGTCCTAGAAAACTGCGGACTACAATAATCGTAGTAGTTTGTAGCTATTTGATAACGGTTGTAGTTTTTACTCGATCTACTTTGATATTGAGTTCACTGATAACATGTCTTAGAAACTTTACTTCTGCCATAAGAAATTTGCATTTACTTTTCTTTGAATACAAACAATGTCATCATATTTCTTCTAGTATGCTTTGCATATGCGTTTCATGATCTTGCTCGTTTTTTTAATATACCAAAATCTCATCTATAAATACAATTATGAATTGATTTAGAAATGGTTGGAATACTAAATGTATCAAACCCATAAATTCTACTAGTGCATTAGTAAGTCCAAATGACATCATTAAAAATTTCAAAGTGTTCATATTGAGTTCTAAAGGCTATTTTTATATATCTTCTTCGCTTACCCTTAATCGATGATATCCTAAACTTAAGTCGATTTTGAATATAGTTTAGCTCCTCGTAGTTGATCATATAAATCTCCTATTATGGGTAACAAATATTTTTTCTTAATATTAACTTGATTTAGTCTATGATAATCGACGCACAATCGAAATGTTTAATCTTTCTCCTTTACAAATAGAACCGGTGCTCCCCATGGAGAGATGCTTTGTCAGATGAATCCTTTGGTTAGTAATTCATCTAACTGGAGTCTAAGTTCTCGTAGTTCTAATGGTGCCATTAAATAAGGAGGTATGTAAATAGGAAAGATATTGGGTAGTGGGTCAATTACAAACCCAATTTCCCTTTGTGGGCGAATACCATCACCCTCACCTTCACTACTATCACTAAGTGTGGCGGGCATAGCAGTCTCTTTCCCCTTTCTCCTTATCCTAGTAGGACACTCTCTAACAATGTGTCCTTTCCCTTCACACTCAAAGCACCTGATCTCATCCTCCTTGTAACTCTCTTTGGCCTCCTCTTTCTTTTTATTTTTCTCAAAAAAATTCTTTTTATTGGAAGAATTATTTTTGTTCATGTTGAGAAATTTTTTAAAAATTTTCGCAAACAAGGCCATATCATTAAAATCAAAATCTCCCTCAGAATCGGACTCACAAACTTTTTCTTTCTTTTTCTTAAAATGAGTCTTTAAAGCAATGCCATTATCCTTAGCCTTAATGGTTTGGGGAAACATATCAATCTCATAGGTTTGAAGATCTCCAACAAGTTCTTCCAACTTAAGTGATTTCAAATTTCCCAAAGAGTTCAAAACAGTGACTTTAGGAATAAAGCGTTTTGGGAGAGATCTCAAAATCTTTTTAACGACACGCGTGTTATCAATCACCTCACCCAAATTAAAACATGTGTTAACAATGTCCGACAAACGTGCATAAAAATCATCAAAGCATTCGGACTCAGACATGGTGATAGTTTCAAATTGGGTGGCCAAATTTTATAATTTTGACTCTTTAACCGCGTTCGTACCCTCATGTGTCAATTTCAAAACATCCCAAGCCTCTTTAGACGTGGTGCACGTCATAATTCGGCGAAACTCATCAGGAGAGACAGCTCCAGAAATAGCACTCAGACCACGGGAATTAAAATTGGACAATTTATAATCATCCTCAGTCCAGGCTGACACGGGTTCTAAAGTGATGATGTTATTAACAGTGACCGTGGGAGGAGTCCAACCATTTTCGCAAAGCAACCAAACACGCTCGTCAATAGATTTTAAAATCGATTTCATACGAGCTTTCCAGTAGGCATAATTAGACCCGTCAAAAATAGGCATCTGATTATATAAGTGCTCCATAGGCAAAATTGCGATTTTTCACAAAACTGATTTTAAAAAAAATCAATATCACACGATTTTGCGGAAAATAGGAATACGCAATAAATTAGCGCAACCTGCTCTGATACCGATTTGAGAACGCGTGTAATATCGATTTAAATTAAATTCGCAAGTTTCCAAGAACCCTTATTTAATTAGCGTCTACTTTTAAACCAAATAAAATCAACCCTTAAACATGCATCTAAATCAACCCATCAAATATAAAGCATGCGACACAAAGTTAAGGAAAAATCCCCGAAGGGAAAAACCTTTTATTTCTAGAACTTTAAAGAATTTACAAGACCGTTGACTTACATACAACCTGGTAATCGCCCACAAGTGTAACGTACGGTGTCTTCGGTAAACCATCAAAGCAACGGCTAGAAACAGTGTGACACAGAAATACCCGCAGGTGTCGGTTCCTATGTCCGCGGCTGGAATTTTCCCTTTCTAGGAGGGCAGCAATGAAGAAGAGAACGACTTCTCCACAAGGGTTGAACAAACCAAAGTTGTGTTCTTGGGTTACCAAAAAGATTCACAAAGGTTTGTCAATTGTGTGAATCAAAACATGAGTCTTGGGACTCCAAAAATATGAAGACTAGAGTAATTTGGACTCTCAAAAACGTCTTCTAAAGTCTTGCAAAACAACTCCCCCGAAGTTGGTATTTATAGGAAAACAGATGAAGAGATCCACGTTCTTAAAACTCTAAAATTTTATCCAGCGTACAGGTACCCCGAACCGGTTTGGGGTACCTTATGCGGTTTGGGGTATATCGGTTTGGGGTACCTTTCTGGTTTGGGGTTTAAAAAAAACAACATTCATCAAGGAATTTCTCCAACTTCAAAAGGTCATAACTCCTTCACCGTAGCTCGGATTGAGGTGCTGTTTCTTCCAGTATCTTCGTTGCGGCGAGCTCTTCAACTTTCCAGTTGACCATACCTCCGGACTATGGATGTGAAATTACGAAAATGCCCTTGAACTCTCATATCGTGCCTTTTTTCACTGTTTTGACTTCCCTTGCGTACCAGTTGCATTAAGTCCCTAAAATCTTGGAACGTGAAGTCGTTGAGGAAGATGTGGGACACACTAATGGAGATGTTGAATGCTTGATTCTCGGAATTCGGATAGAGGCCGTCATATGAGATCGTGAGGTGACGTGCCAAATGTAGCGGCGTACGACATACACAAATGTAACATGTTAGACATGAGAAAAATGTCCTTACAAATCTCCTCCTATGTCTATGCCGGTACATACATAAAAAATTTGAATTATCAAATATGAAATTGCCTACACAAATCTACCCTCCCATGAACCCAAAACTGGAAAAGGTACAAATGAATAGTCTTCATCGTTTGTTCTTCAAATCTTCAGGAATCTCAAATCTTTTCTCATCAGGGTGTGCAATTCAGAGATCATCAATGTAGTACCTACACACATGAGATAAAGAAAAATACCAAGTGACGTATTGAGTTTGAAATGAGATAAACATAGATACCAATATATGATAAGCATAAGTCAAATCTCAAAAACTCCCCCAAAATTCAAACTCCCCCAAAATAAGATAATTCTTTCTCCCCCTTTTATGATGTCCCCAAATAGACAAATAAGAAGAATGAATCAAACAAGAAAAATCGGGGTGTCACGGTATACAAAAAATACACAAACTATTTTTGATTTTTCAATTTTTCGTGCAAAAAAAATAGATACCATTTGAAAAAAAAATGATATAAAAATCACACCATGGATTTAAACTCAAACAACCAAGTCATGAAAACGGAATGAATGGGTGTGAACACATTCGATAGGTAAATCAACTCAATCAATCATATGTGCACGATGCATATGTGTACCCTTATCGAATGAACATCAAAAGTATCCTTAGGTGTAAAAGTTTGTTGAATGTAGATGACATCGTCTTATGCAAATCAACAAATCAAAGTCAAAATGATTTCCACCCCAATAACGTCCAAAACTATGTAGCGCATTTTCAAGAATTTCAAGGACGTGCAAACCCGTTTTAAATTCTCCAACCAAACTCCCTCATATATATTTTTTTTTTTTGGAGGTAATCTAAATTCTCAAACTTTGGAGAATTGGTGCAAAAACCTAAATGGCCCCTTTTTGGCATGAATTTCTTTTTATTTCCTTTAAATTTTTTCGGGCTCTTTTAACCTCTTTGGACCCCGGATAATAAAATTCTTCCATTTTTTAGGTCCAATTTAACGGTGGCTTAGTATTCGCAAAGGCAAAATGAACCTTTTGCAGCCCTTCCCCGTTTTCAAACAAAGCACACAAACTCACAAAACGGTTCTTAAATGCACAATTTTCTTATCAAAATTTTATCGCGCTTGGTTTGTTTTAAAGGATAGGATTGAAGTGAAAACACCCAACCAACATGTGATAAGACAAGCACAATAATCAAACAAATCCGTGCATGTGTGCAATAAAGGAAACATGAGTCAAACATGTAGGAAGAAACACTTAATCACATCTTAATGACTCCAAACATTATAAAGCACATGGATGAATTGACCTATTGTCTCAAAACACTATCAAATAGTCACATGAAAATAATGGAATGATGTTGTGACTTGGTCATCCAAAGTGTTCATCCATAAACGGTGCAAACAAAAAAAAATCTTTTTGAATTTTTCAAAAAAAATTTGTCAAAATAATTTTTTTTTATTTTTCAAAAATTTTCAAAACAAAAAATATATACAAAAATGATACATACTAGCAATAGGCAAACAATGTCATCATGAAAATCACCCTATGCTAGTAAACAAGTCAAACCTCAATCATTAGGTGCGGAGGGGTTTTCCAAAGGTGGTGACAGCTTATGAAAAACCTCTATCAATTCTTGTGAAGTTTTGACTAAAAACTTAACTTGCTCACCTAAATGTGCAAACTCTCTCATGTAGTCTCCGGGAGCATGTAAAGTATCATGTGTGGGTGCATGTGTGCCAGAAACACGTGTAGAAGCAAAACGTGACACATACCCCAACTTAAAGCAAAATTCCCTAAGGTGTCCTCTCCTCTTGCAATGTGAGCAAACATAAATAGGCCTAGGAACACCTCTCTCAAAAACACTAGGACGCACTTTCCTAATAGGAATGGGACGCCTAGGTGGGTTAGGGTGAGACTCACGTGAATCAAACACTAAAGTGGGAACCGGCTCGGGTGCTAATTTGGAAGAAGAAGCGCCGTCATGACTTATTCCTAACTTCTCACCTTTACCCTTATGAACCACCTTTTCAACCTTCTTAGGCGCGTTCAAAAAATTGACTTTGACCTCCCGGGCACGTTCGAGATCACTCTCGAGTTGGGATACACGTGTCGTCAGACTAGACAACGTGTCGGCCAAATCACACTTCTCCTTTCTCAAAACCTCCTTCTCTTTCTCCAAATCTAAAACCCGACAACCTAAATCCCTATTATACTTCTTTGTTTTCAAGGTCTCGGTGTACAAATCTCTAAAATCTTTTTGGAGCTCACTTTCATCTCCACTTTCACTCTCACTTTCTCCCTCACTTGAAGTGCTCAAACCATCACTATCACTTTCGTGTGCACTATTGTGGGACAAGGTGGGTGTGCTCACACGACTAGAAAAAGCTACAAACTTCTCACCACTAGTCTCATCACCCTCACCTTCACTACTATCACTAAGTGTGGCGGGCATAGCAGTCTCTTTCCCCTTTCTCCTTATCCTAGTAGGACACTCTCTAGCAATGTGCCCTTTCCCTTCACACTCAAAGCACCTGATCTCATCCTCCTTGTCACTCTCTTTGGCCTCCTCTTTCTTTTTATTTTTCTCAAAAAAATTCTTTTTATTGGAAGAATTATTTTTGTTCATGTTGAGAAATTTTTTAAAAATTTTCGCAAACAAGGCCATATCATTAAAATCAAAATCTCCCTCAGAATCGGACTCACAAACTTTTTCTTTCTTTTTCTTAAAATGAGTCTTTAAAGCAATGCCATTATCCTTAGCCTTAATGATTTTGGGAAACATATCAATCTCATAGGTTTGAAGATCTCCAACAAGTTCTTCCAACTTAAGTGATTTCAAATTTCCCAAAGAGTTCAAAACAGTGACTTTAGGAATAAAGCGTTTTGGGAGAGATCTCAAAATCTTTTTAACGACACGCGTGTTATCAATCACCTCACCCAAATTAAAACATGTGTTAACAATGTCCAATAAACGTGCATAAAAATCATCGAAGCATTCGGACTCAGACATGGTGATAGTTTTAAATTGGGTGGCCAAATTTTGTAATTTTGACTCTTTAACCGCGTTCGTACCCTCATGTGTCAATTTCAAAACATCCCAAGCCTCTTTAGACGTGGTGCACGTCATAATTCGGCGAAACTCATCAGGAGAGACAGCTCCAGAAATAGCACTCAGACCACGGGAATTAAAATTGGACAATTTATAATCATCTTCAGTCCAGGCTGACACGGGTTTTAAAGTGGTGATGTTATTAACAGTGACCGTGGGAGGAGTCCAACCATTTTCGCAAAGCAACCAAACACACTCGTCAATAGATTTTAAAATCGATTTCATACGAGCTTTCCAGTAGGCATAATTAGACCCGTCAAAAATAGGCATCTGATTATATAAGTGCTCCATAGGAAAAATTGCGATTTTTCACAAAACTGATTTTAAAAAAAATCAATATCACACGATTTTGCGGAAAATAGGAATACGCAATAAATTAGCGCAACCCGCTCTGATACCAATTTGAGAACGCGTGTGTTATCGATTTAAATTAAATTCGCAAGTTTCCAAGAACCCTTATTTAATTAGCGTCTACTTTTAAACCAAATAAAATCAACCCTTAAACATGCATCTAAATCAACCCATCAAATATAAAGCATGCGACACAAAGTTAAGGAAAAATCCCCGAAGGGCAAAACCTTTTATTTCTAGAACTTTAAAGAATTTACAAGACCATTGACTTACATACAACCTGATAATCGCCCACAAGTGTAACGCACGGTGTCTTCGGTAAACCTTCAAAGCAACGGCTAGAAACAGTGTGACACAGAAATACCCGCAGGTGTCGGTTCCTATGTCGGCGGCTGGAATTTTCCCTTTCCAGGAGGGCAGCAATGAAGAAGAGAATGGCTTCTCCACAAGGGTTGAACAAACCAAAGTTGTGTTCTTGGGTTACCAAAAAGATTCACAAAGGTTTGGCAATTGTGTGAATCAAAACATGAGTCTTGGGACTCAAAAAATATGAAGACTAGAGTAATTTGGACTCTCAAAAATGTCTTCTAAAGTCTTGCAAAACAACTCCCCCCAAGTTGGTATTTATAGGAAAACAGATGAAGAGATCCACGTTCTTAAAACTCTAAAATTTTATCCAGCGTACAGGTACCCCGAACCGGTTTGGGGTACCTTATGCGGTTTGGGGTACATCGGTTTGGGGTACCTTTCTGGTTTGGGGTTAAAAAAAAACAGCATTCTTCGAGGAATTTTCTCCAACTTCAAAAGGTCATAACTCCTTCACCATAGCTCGGATTGAGGTGATGATTCTTCCAGTATCTTCCTTGCGGCGAGCTCTTCAACTTTCCAGTTGACCAGACCTCCGGACTATGGATGTGAAATTACGAAAATGCCCTTGAACTCTCCTATCGTGCATTTTTTTACTGTTTTGACTTCCCTTTCGTACCACTTGCATTAAGTCCCTAAAATCTTGGAACGTGAAGTCGTTGAGGCAGATGTGGGACACATTAATGGAGATGTTGAATGCTTGATTCTCGAAATTCGGATAGAGGTCGTCATGTGAGATCGTGAGGTGACGTGCCAAATGTAGCGGCGTACGACATACCCAAATGTAACATGTTGGACATGAGAAAAATGTCCTTACTGTACACTATACAGTACTTTTCCCCCTCTTTTCTTTTCTTTGTCTTTTATCTCAAGATAAAGTAAAGTAAAGAAAAATATAGCTACTAGTTACAACACCATCTAAAAGCTGAAAGAATTTAAATACATTTTACGGGGTGTTTGCCCCCAATTAAAATAAAATATCTTGATCGTTTGGCTTTGACATCTGTAAGACCTGATGTAATTACTCAAGTTCGATTTGATCATGTGCGTTCAATATCCGCAAGGATAAAAAATCATTTTGGATTTTGGCACAAAGATCATTAGTAACTTATGAGGCATATCCATATATAATCATGTGGGGTGTATATTTCCCCCTTTATTTTATTTTATATCAAATAGAATAAAATAAACTCAAAATCATGCATCGAGGAATCGTAAACATATTTTATGTGCAATTTCATGATGCGAGTTTGATATGATACAATATGCAGTTCATATTTTCATAAAATGATAAAGTGAAAATATATCATGTGGTGATCTATCTATATCATGCCCTTACTATTTTATCAAAGATGGGAAAACTCAGAAGTTTTGGGATCCCTTTAAATCATATGCAGAATAATTCAGTCACTTAAGCATGCTGAGTCACCTCGAGGTGAATAATAAATATTAGACTTGATTTTTCATGTAACAAACATCACAATGCGAATAAATCATAGTTTAGTATAAATCGAATATAAGGTAGCACGAACAGTTGTTCCGGGCAACCATAGATGAAGTTGGTGAGGAAGGTACTCCAAGAAACTATGAATGAGGAATCTAGAGCTACGATGAATGAGGCAGCTTGAGCTACTAGGACGAGGCAACTCGAGCTACTAGGACTAGGCTGCTCGATTCACTAGGATGAGGCTGCTCGATGCGCTAGGACGAGGCTACTCGAGGCGCTAGGATGAGGCCGCTCGAGGTACTTGCTAGAGGTGCCATGACTTGAGAAAAATTTTAAGTTTTAAAAAATATTTTATTTGTGACAAACTACTAGAGGCACTGTGACAAGGCTGCTCGAGTCACTAGGATGAGGCTTCTCGAGTCACTAGGATGAGACAAGCTTGAGTCACTAGGATGTGGTTGCTCGAGGCACTAGGATGAGGCTTCTCGAGGTACCATGATTTGAGAAAATTGCTAAATTTCAAAAAATATTATTTTGCTAAGGTCACTCGAAAAATATCATTTTTTACATGGTTGTTCGAAGGATGTCATTTTGACATGGTTGCTCAAACATATTATTTTGGAAATATTATTCGAGTATATGCTCGTACTAAGTCTTTAAATGGTCCCTCGTGGGATAACATAAAAATAGTCATAATTTCAAGGGGTGTAACTTTTTCATAAATAAATGTTTTTATACTCAAGCAACTCAAATTTGTGCAAGGCTACAAATATTTTGAAAAGTATTTTTCAGGGTGTCTAAATTGAACACACATAAATTAAATATCATAACCTTCAAAATTAATAGAATACGCGATATGATTTGTTTGGCCTATTTTTTTTAATATCACATAATCAATAATATTTATCATATTGTCTAATTATTCAAATGATACATAATATTGTGCATAATTTGGAAAATTTTTAAGATGGGGTTCACTACCACTATATTGCTGCACATAAAGGACGTACCTCAAGTACCTCAAATATCTCCATGCCCTTACAAATATTAAACCAAATCAAATCCACTTTTTTGAGACTTTGGAGTCCAAATGGTCCGTATATTCTAACATCACAGCCCACAAAAGGTGCGTGGGGGAGGAGAGTTATATTTCCTCTCCTTACTTTTCCCCTAAGACCATCATCCATCAAATGAGGGGGTAACCCTCCTTTTATAACAAAAAGTGCCTCAAGTGGGCTTGACACATGTCATGTTCTCTATGGAACCAAGTGTCCAATATTTATGGTGTCACTTGTCACAATATATGCGGTGGTATCTCAAATAATTCATTTAAATCACTATTAGAGTATTGTCTAGTTAATTCATCAAATGCAGAGTATACCCAATGTATTAAATTGAGCATAATAATATTTCAGCTTGTGGAGGGTCTTATTTGTAGTAAAACTTGATGAATCATAAATCAGTATTTGATTAAATTTGCGGGTTAATTTATTAAAGTGTTAGTGATTAATTCATTTAACCCCACTCTATAGTTTCCCCCTCATAGACATAGTTGGTGTGTTGATGCTTCGGCGGAGACATATCAACTATGTATACGAAATAAATCATTTAGCCTGTTTCAATTAGAAAATCACCACAAACCATGTTTGGTCTGTTTATTATGCATGTATATGCATATATCATCCGTAAGTAGTTTTGAGGGCTATTTTTGTTGCCTATGCTTTTCATTTTAGAGGAGTATTTTGGGGGTTGTCCCCATTCCTCTCAAATGAGCACGTCTCCATGATTTTATTACAATTTCCAATGTTTTGAACAAAAAGCTTGCCAGATATACAGGCCAGGGTAAGCAATTGGTGGTTATCGAAGTATAGTGGATATTTTTGCAATCATCAGATCAAAACCTGTTGAGAGTAATCGAACCATTAGTGCTTTAAGTGAACTGGGATTTTTAAAGCAAAATATTTTGTAAGCGTTCCAGACTTTATTTAGTCGAGCAATTATAAAGGTCCTTTGAGGACTTTAAGCGTGCCCGAAAATCAGGGTCTTTAAGCGTGCCTAGTAATATAGGACTTTAGTCTCCTATAAATCAGGCTTATGCCTAGTAATGTAGGGCTTTTAAATCTCCCATAAGAGGGTACTGCATGCCAAGTAATATTGGACTTTGGTGCCAAGTAATAAAGGACTTTGAATCTCCCATGAGCAAAGGTCGGACGCGCCAAGTTATATTAGATTTAAATCTCCCATAATCGAGGGTTGAGGCGGGCCAAGTCATATTGGACTTAAAATATCCCATTACCGAGGGTCGGGTGTGCCAAGTCATATTGGCCCTAAAATTTTCCATAACCGAGGGTCAGGCGGGCCAAGTTGTATTGGTCTTAAAATCTCCCATAACCGAGGGTCAGGAGGGCCAAGTTATATTAGAATTAGAATCTCCCATATCCTACGGTCGGGAGGGCCTAGTAATGTAGGCTATAAATCTCCCATAACCGAGGGTCAGGAGGGCCTAGTAATGTAGGCCTTTACGATAACTGTAATGCACCTCTGTGGGCGACTTGCCACAATACTGGCAAGGTTTGGGAGGACTATAAGGCACCTTTGTGGGAGACTTACCACAATACTGATAAGGTTTGTGAAAACTATAATGCACCCCGGTGGGCGACTTACCATAATACTTGTAAGGATTTGTATGAACTATAATGCACCTCTTTGGGTGACTTACCTCAAAAATGGTAAGGTTTGTGAGAAATATAACGCACCTCTTTGGGCGACTTATCATAATTCTGGTAATGTTTGTGATAAATATAATGCACCTCTATGGGTGACTTACCTCAAAACTGGTAAGGTTTATGAGTAATATAATACACCTATGTGAGGGACTTACCAAAATTCTAGTAAGGTTTGTATGCAAACTCTGTATCTATGTTCCACATCTTGTGGGAAATTTTGTTTGCCCCCTGTTGCTTTGCTGGAAATAATGTAATACAGTCAGTGATATATATAAGCCATCCGGTGGCTATGCTGAACACTCTGATGTTTCTTTTGGGGATTCTTCATCAATGATGGTCATTCTGGGACCGAATCAGAGCATGAGTGTCACACGTGTTTATATATAACTATAAGTGGTATGCTATACAGTACATTTCCCCCTCTTTACTTTACTTTGTCTTTTATCTCAAGATAAAGTAAAGTAAAGAAAAATATATCTACTAGTTACAACACCATATAAGAGTTGAAAGAATTTAAATATATTTCACGGGGTGTTTGCCCCTAATTAAAATAAAATCTCTTGAGCATTTGTCTTTGTCATCTGTAAGACCTGATGTAATTGCTCAAGCTCAATTTGATCATATGTGTTTAATATCTGCAAGGATAAAAAATTACCTCAGATTCTGGCACAAAGATCATTAGTAACTTGTGAGGCATATTATAATGCCATATATAATCATGTGGGGTATATATTGTCCCCTTTATTTATTTTATGTCAATATAATAAAATAAACTCGAAAATATGCTTCGAGGAATCATAGACATGTTGTTATGTGCAACTTCATGATGCGAATTTGATATGCTCTAATCTGCAGTTGATAGAGTGTGGATATATCATGTAGTGGGCTATTTATCTCATGCTCCCATTATTTTATCAAAGCTGAGAAAATGCAAATATTTTGGGATCTATTTAAGTCATATGTAGAATAATTCAGTCAGTAAGCATGTTGTGTCACTTTGAGGTGAATAATAATTATCAAACCTGAATTTTCATGTAACTAACATCACCATGGTAATAAATCATAGTTTAGCATAAATCGAATACAAGGTAGTGTAAAAATTTATTCCGGGCAACCATGGATGCGGTTGCTCAAGAGGTTGCTTCGAGCAACCATGAATGAGGCAGCTTGAGTCACTAGGACGAGGCTACTCGAGCCACTTGGGCGAGGAAGCTCAAGCGATTAGGGCGAGGTCGCTAGAGTCACTAGGATGAGATTGATCAAGACCCCTGCTCTAGGTACCATGGATGTGGTTGCTGGAGGCACCTGCTCGAGGTACCACGGATGACGCTGCTCGAGGTACCATAACTTGAGCAAGTTTCCAAGTTTCAAAAAATATTTTTATTTGTGACAAGCTGATCGAGGCCCTAAGAGGAAGCTGCTCGAGTCACCCGCTCTAGGAACCATGACTTGAGAAAAATGCTATTTTTTCCAGCAAAAATATTATTTTCCAAGCTCATTTTGAAAAATATCATTTTGATATGGTTATTCGAAAGAAGTCATTTTTTACATGGTTGCTCAAAAATTCTATTATGACAATATTGTTTGAGTACATGTACATACTAAGTCTTTAAATAGTCCCTCGTTGAATAATCATAAAATATTCACAATTTCGAGGGAAATGACTTTTTCAGAAATAAATGTTTTTTTTACTCGAGCAACTCAAATTCGTGCAAGACTACAAATATTTTGAATAATATTTTTTTCAAAGTGTGTAAATAAAATGTGCACAAATTAAATACCATATCATGCGAATTGAATGAAATAATAATCTTTACTAACTGTTTATTGCCAACCTGCTCGAACCAGTGGAGGTACCTCGAGTACCTTATTATCTCAATGCCCTTAAATATCGAATAAAAGAAAGCCCATTAACCTGGGACTTTAGAGTTCGGATGATTCGCATATTTCTCATTTTCAACATATCTCATCTTCCTAATAGTTTAAGATAAGTCGTTACTGGATCGCATTTTCACAGCTCGATTTGATTTTGAAATTACCGAATCATTTCAATAGCGGAGGTTCGTTGGGTTGTGGTTGCTAGGAATAGATCCAATCAAGGAATGGAAACTATCTCAGTCGGTCTGGCAGACCCTAACTAGAATTTTGGATTTTGTTTTTGAAAGGAACTTAAAGTTCTACATAGTTAGAAAGCAACCTTATGATTGTATGAAACCAACAGGTAAAAAAATATCTCATGGATACAAATTTGATTAAAGTAGCATATGCGTTTGATACAAAGCACATGGGGTTAACTAAATATGTTTGGCACTTGTAATTGCCGTGGCTTCTCAGTCGAAAGAAAAAATAGTATAATAAAACAAGCTTTAGGCAGTACAAAAAGACTTGAGGTACTCTTTAGGAAACTTTCGGCTTTGATGTACAATTTCTATGATGTACAGCCAAATCAAATCTCAGAGTATCTACAACTTTCAACACGAAAACAAGTAAAGTGTTTTAGGCTTTGTTTCAGCGTTTGCGGACATTAGGTACAGTATAAACTATTTTTTTTATTGGTCAAATCAGCACTAATTAAAACGGTACTTAGATTGAATCCAACCTTTTTTTTGGTGTGGCACGAGATTACAAGCCCCGTACCTTTATATGGCTAAAGTTGTAGCATCAATTACTTGAATACGTAAATAAATAAAACATGATGCATCTATAAATCCGTGTGGTTCATATTTTAGTTCATAATCTTGAAGAGATAATCAAATTTGTTAACTCAACTAGAACCTTAAAATAGTAATAATAATCTTTCAGCAGAATCATTTATGCGTATATGTTTTTTCTTTGCTCATCTGAATATTTCAATATTCTTATTGAAGATAAATGTTAATAGCTTTTATGTGTATGTATTCTAACAAATATGTTTTGTGATATTCATCATAAGAAACATACATATTCATCATAAAAAAACATATATATAATATTTAATATCACGAATAAAGAGTATAAGTACTAATACTTATCTTTATTGAAGAAAAATGTTCCGCCTTCACCGAGTTCTCCGTGTGTGTGCACGAGGCATTACGCAATTGAAATCATGAATACTTCCCTAGCAGAGTCGCCAAATGTAAGATGTGAGTGCAAATTTGAGGAGGCACCGCGTGGAGCGTGTTTTAGACTTGAGCAACTGGTTGCTCCTACATATCCGTCTTTATGGAATCAAAGTCTGCGTAGTTCGTGGGTTCATACGATACGCCGAAGAGCGCTCAATTTTTGAAGGTTTTGGTGTATTAGGGTGCGAAATCCAACGAGCTGCCTCTCAAATGCCCAATTTTGGTATCATTGGTGTGTGGGGGTGCCAAATACGGCAAGCCGCCTCTCAAACTTCCATATACCATAATGAAACTATGAAAATCCGCTCGTCGCTATCGAACCCATGACGGAGCTCAAGACGTGCGTGGGGGAGGAGAGTTATATTTCCTCTCCTTACTTTGCCCCCAAGCCCACCATCCATCAAATGAATGGGAAACCTCCTTTTATAAAAAAAAGTGACTCAAGTGGGCTTGACACATGTCATGTTCTCTATGGAACCAAGTATCCAATATTTATGGTGCCATTTGTCACAATATATGTGGTGGTATCTCAAATAATTAATTTAATTCACTAGTAGAGTATTGTCTAGTTAATTCATCAAATGCGGAGTATATGCAATATATTAAATTGCACATAATAGTATTTCAGCTTGTGTAAGGTCTTGGTTGTAATAAAACTTTATAAATCATAAATCAATATTTGATTAAATCTGAGGGTTAATTCATTATCATGATTAGAATAGTTAATGGTTGGGTATGGTTTCTTAAAAAATAACCCATAACTATCCATTTAAAGACTCTAATGCATTAGGGAAACATACAACAAATCAATCCAACATAATTGATACTAAGACAGGCATTTCATATGGTAAGTATAAACTAGGAACCTAATACCCTGAGTCCCACATGCCAAATAATAATATGTTATGGGTATAACGGTAAATTATTCTCTGGTCATTATGTATGCTATAATAGAACATGTTCAATAAAATCAAATTAAATCATATCATAAAATTAACATCAACATAGAATTTCTAAAATCGAATCAATATAACGTAATTTGAACAACACTAATAAGTTTATAAATGAGAACAACATAATTGCAAGTATTATATAGTCTGAAGTATTGGATGAAATAATATTAAATAAGAATCACCTACTTGTTAGGGCTTATTAGGTTCGGGTTGAGTTGGTTTAGTGCTGGGGTTCGGGAGGTCTGGAATTTAAAAAAGAATTTTAGTAAGGTCGAATTTTTAAATACTACGGTGCTTTAAAATATAGTTGCATATAAAAATAACTGTTTAGGGGGTAATATGTAAATTAATCTCTTGGTTAATTACACCTATTTCTTTACGGGTTTGAATCTAGTGGTAATAGATTTTGTTGTTCATAAAACTGTCAAAAATCATTGGGTGAAGTTTCATGTAAAAATTCAAAAGTTGAAAATGTCACGGGTTTATGTGCAAAATATATTTTCGAATTGTGAAATAAAAATTTGGTGTTTCTTCGAATTGGCTTTCTGGTTGACCAAAAGAGTGTTGCAATATACCATTTTGATGAGAAAAACAAAATAAATTTATGAAAAAAATCAAAATTTTATGATTTGACATGCGCCGTCACGCGCTGAGTCAAACTTCCTTTACGTTGTAGTAGACCTCACTTACGCGCGTGTTGACCACTTCATCTTCAACCTTTGAAATTTTCACTTTAGGATTATAAACTTTAACGTTCGATTAAATACAATACATGATACTATTTTAAATGATTTAATATCCATTCTTTTTTATTTTTCACAAGGAATTCAAAAATACAACTTTTATGGATTAAGGAGAACTGTAGCCTCATCTCAATGTTCTGCAAAATTTAGAAAACTTCAGTTCTATATTCATGAATTTATAGTATAATTTGATATATGTAAGTTATAAGGTTTTGTTCCCGAATGTTTTTAGAGCAAACTGGTTTTGGTTTGAAGTCCTAATTTATAGTATAATACGAGAATTTGGATTTTAAAATTTCCACTCTCGGGAAAGAAAATCTTGGTTCTGAAGCTTATAACTATTCTATAATCAAATTATATATTGCACCTGAGTTATTTAAGATCTAAAGACAAATGTTCCCACCTTGAAACTATTTTAATGCCATGAGCTCATAATTCACTATTGAAGCTTAAGCTTTAATGGTGTTTTATGAATTTTGATCCTTATCATTGCAATTCTACATGAATTACTACATGTAAAAGCATAAATAGAACATATATAAGTGTAGAAACTTGCTAGGAGTGATGAAACCCAGTTTGGTGCATAAACTATATGAAAATTCTCGATTCTTGGAGTTTTGTTTTACTAAGTCTAATTGATGGTTTATGTAGAGGTTTGTTGTGATTGAGATAAAATTAATGGTACAAAAAGAGGTGGAATTTAGTAGGTTATAGGCTCGTTTATTTTGGATGATAAGAATGGGGAATGTGTTCACCCATGGGTATAGGCTTATATGGCAACTTATGTGAAGTTCCAGTCAACTAAGCTGCTAGGGAGTTGGTTGGAGATTTAGTTTTAGGTGTTTTCTAAGTTTATTTGTAGTATATAATACATTTTTCATAATTTTTGCAAGCTTAAGGACTAATATATAATTTTCTAAATTGGGCAGGGTATTCTTAAGGTATGATTTGTAATTTAAGATGGTTAGAAAGTTATATATGTAAAAAGTTTGGGGTTTATAACTCATTTAAGAGGTTTAAATGCTTTATAAAAAAAATTGGGAACATTTTGCAATGTTCAAAACTTTACGACTATTTCCTAATTAAAAAATTTCTAATGTTTATCTAAGTAATATTTAAGATTTTAAATTCAAAGGGGTTTATACATAAGCATGGGATACATAGTTGTCACACATACACACACACATATATATACACATACACATATCAAGGGTTATGACTAGATAATGTTTTGCGGATCTTACATTACAGGGACTTTGGGGAGTTCTGCAGCATGACATAGCATATGCATCTCGTAAGGTTAAGCCCCATGAGAAAAAGTATCCCACTCACGACTTGGAGTTAGCAAAATTTGTAAATACCCCATTCTATTACCCCCTAAACTCTCTTTAGGTCCCTAGAACCTCCCTTCATCATTGCAAACCCAGGTCATACTCCGAGTACCGACCTAGAGGACTTCGGACGCTCCCGAGCTCCATTTGACCAAAAAGTCAAACTCTTAAACTCGACCAAGACTGAATGAATCTTTGAAGGGCACTAAATCCCCTTTCCAACGGTCTTTCCATGCGTAATTCTGACTTACCATGCGGACGAATGACCCTTTTTCCCCCGAAATTCTATTAGGAGGCCACCGGGCACTCCCGAGCTCCATTTGATCAAAGTCAACCCTTCATCTCAATTGAGGTTGAATAAATATTCAAAGCTCACTGAAACCCCTTTCAAACGGTCCATCCCGTGCACGATTCCGACTTACGGTACAGGCGAACGATCAGTTTTACTCCGAGAGGTCACCAAATGCTTCCAGGGCCCGGTTGACCAAAGTCAACTCCCAAACTGGGTCAAACTCTTTGGAATGTAGAAGTACATCTCCCAACCTTTCCAACGGTCTTCTCCGTGCATGATTCTGACTTACCATGCCAACGAACGATCCATTTTGCGTCTGAAGTTTTCACGTCCAAAGGACCGATGAGCGCTTCTAAGCCACATTTGACCCAAGTCAACTCCCGAACCCGGGGGAAGTCCAAAGGACTTTCGAAGGTCTCTGAATTACCTTTCCAATGATTTGCCCCATTCATAATTTTGATCAATGTTTTGCACTCTGCGACCGATTTTTCGAAGGAGCCTGAAAGACACTGCCAAACGGTAGGTTCCAGACCCTACCTATCGGCAGGTGCCGATAGGCAAGACCAGGGCTATGCCGATAGGCAGGACATGGCTATGTCGATCGAAAATTCCATGGGCCTATAAAAATGAGGGCCTGACCTCATTGCAAGAGGAGCTCATATCTGAAATACATCACTCTCAACAAATCCAGGAAACCTCTCTCGAAGTCAACGTGATTTCCACATCCAAATCCATTTCCAACCTTTACTCTTCATCATCCTTTTCATCGAACTTGGTGAATTCACTACCCTCTATCATCATCTAAGTGCAAGGGCTGCTCTCCAACATTCAAGATCAAGCTCAAGATCTTCAAGAAGGTCCAATTTTCTCAATTCCCTCCTTAAATTCGCATTAACTTGCTTTATTACTTAGCACTTTTATTTTCTCATCTCACATATCCTAATATACTTTTTATTTAGTATTATTGCACATCTCTTATTTTCATACAAATAAAAACCCAAAAAACAAGAAAAAGAGGCTTTGCCCATAAATTCCAAACAGGAATTCTCACACTTTTCTTATACTTCTCTCACAACTAAAACACTTTTTTACACACACACACACACACACACACACACAAATAAGAGAAGTCCCCGGTCGGATTTATGGGACAAACCTCACCCCTCGTTTTGCATGCGAACTACATGGACTTTGATGCCTCTGTAGGCTATGTAGGCGTCTCGGGGTAATACCCGACACTCGAGTCCTATTCTCACTTTTTCTCTCATTTTCTATTTTCTCTAAACTCAACTCTCTTAGATTACATATATTTATATATGCATATATTTGTTCTTAGTGGCGTATTATTCCACATACGTTATCGTTCCATTATAATGATCAACGCAAGGATAATCGTGAAAATTCTATTTTCTAATATTATTTTTATGAACCTTCCTACGGATGACTCTCTTTATCTCTTCCATGATACAAGTCGAGGATTCTTATCTCCGCTATATATACACTTTCACACATATCACGGGGAAAATAAAGGAAAATAGCAAAAAAAAACATGAGAGACCGTAAGGGCGGAATGGGTGCCTAACACCTTCCTATTTCGTAACTTATCCTCCGGACCCTTTTCGAATCATTTTGGTTTCAAATGCATCAGTATGTCTTTGGATGTTGTCCTTCGGGATGGCTCCCTTTATTTTATTTATTTTCAGTAAAATAGACTGGCGACTCCATCTCTCTACATTTTTCATCTTATCAACGACGTCGACCGAAGAACTCCCGAGAGGGACGCACAGGACCTAGGATCCTCACTCTCCCGCCCGCCGTGAGGATCGGAGATGGCCACAGTGGAGACTCCGTTGGGGATTATATGAGGGCTAGACCCTATTTACATGGGTGTTATGTTTGTTTATATTTTCCCCATTTTCGCAAGTTCCCCTTTTCTAAGTGTCCCCGATACTTATGTTTCTATTCACACACTTGAAGAAAATTCTCCATGTACACTTCGCACCACGTGCACCTAGGATCACATATATCCACATGTTGCACGCATCACCCATCCATACTTGGTGTACCAATGGTACTTTTACTTTTCTCCCTATCTGACATGATCAAGAAAGATAATTTCATCATAAGATACTAATAAGAGAATCATGCATGATTCACACGACATCACCAAAGAGAATTGTGATTGACCAACTTTTATCTAGTAACTGGAGGGTCACTTCGTGATGGGCGCTAGTCCGACAGGGCGCAGTTAGCCTAACCAATATGACTCTCACCTTCCATTGGCAAAGCACCTTTGACGTATATCGAACGATTCCCCCGCATCGTACCGCTTGACCGAAGTCATGACGAGAGCTATATCGCAGGGAACTCATTCACGTACACCGACTATAACCAATTCGATCTCACACGTACCATCCCCACGAGGTATATGGTGAGGCAATTCACGTACACTCAGGTATATCAAATGGCTTGTCCACAAGGACCGATTGCCCGTAAGAGCAAGACGTATATCGTGGAAGTCACGCCAAATAGGGGAACCCTTTATGATTCACCCAACCAACTGCATACCCGCATATAGGTGTCAATCCTAGGATACACATATAAGATTGTCGGTTTCAACCCAAAACTCTGTCAAAATTTTGGGTCGGCCTATAGCCTAAGTTTTTGCGCATTTCTATAACGGGACCCTATCCGTGAGCCTGGTCACAAGTCCAGCCATAGCTTTGCATATATTACAAACCCAACTTTTACAGGTTCGGGCCCCATCCGGCATTTTATTTTTTATTTAGGAGAATTTAATACAAGTGAGAACATAATAATTATAATAATCATGCTCAGATCATCTACCAAAAACATTTCCCTTTTCTTTATCAAAAATCCAAAAACATTTCTCCCTTCTTTATCAAATATCCAAAAACATTTATCCTCTCTTTATCAAAAAGCCAAAAATATTTTGTCTTCCAATAAAAAAAAATGTCAAAAATATTTTCATCCCTTTTTCTCAAAAATAAATCCCATTTTACGCCTTCTCAGGTTGATCGTATGCCCTTGGCCTGGCTCCTCATTGGCTTAGGTGTTTAGTCAAACCACCCTCGAGTTCCGTCCGTTCCCCTACTACTTCTTCCAAGTCTGAAATGCATTCGCTTTCCATGGAGAACACAGATCGAGTACCCGTTGTGCAGCCGGATCTGACGGCATTCCTCGCTCATCTCGTGCTAAGATTGACAACCTTCAAACTTAGGTCCGAGAGATGCAACGAAACTACGTTTCCATTCCTCAAGAGCCCGAAGCCCTATTTCCTCGCCCTATGGGTCCACCCAAGCCTATCTGTGTTCCCAAATAATATCAGCACGCTCCACGTGCCCTTCCTGCTAATGGGCCGCCGCCTGCCCAGCTTTCGATGCGGAACCTTGCCTAGCTTGGGGCCAATTTGCCTATGATCATTGATCTGAAAGAGGAAGAGTTGAACAAAGTCAAATAAGACCTCAAGATTCTCACTAAGAAGTTTAACCAAGTCAGAATCTCTGGGAATTACATGGACTAGACCCACATGTCTCCTTATCCTAAAGCGAGGTTACCCGAGAAGTTCAAGATGCCAAATATCGAGAAATTCGGAGGAAGTGGACCCCCAATTGTTCATCTCCATAGTTATCACCATTCCATAACTCTACTAGGGGCTTCTGAAGAAGTGATGGCCCGATTGTTTCAGCAAACTCTGAAGGATAGCGCCCTCCGATGGTTTTTATTTCTCGAAGAGTCCAGAATCCGTAGCTAGGAGGATGTGGCCCGAGAATTCATGTCGCAGTACAAATACAACGAAGAGATTGAGATCACTCGCCGCGATTTAGAGCTGCTCAAACATAACTCTGGAGAATCAATTAGTAACTTCATAGCCCGATCGAGGGAAAAGGCAGCCACCATCACCAATCGGCCTTCCGAGGAAGAACAAGTCAGCATAGTGAAGAAGAACTTCTTGCCCCATGTTCGAGCAACCATGGGAGGACAATGCTATCCCCACTTCCGAGCTCTCAAAGAAGCAGGAGTAAAAATCAAGGAAAGTCTTGCAAAAATAGAGGTTGAACCAAAGAAGGTGTCCGGACAGTTCACCCCCAGAAAATATGACAAACTTGTCACTGTCGTAGTCTCAATCATCAACAACATCTCTCAACCTACCACCTGATGGGCACCAGAAAGTCGCCCCGTCCCAGTCCGAAAGGAATACACCGAGCTCCATGATCCCCTCTCTAAATTTTATCAAGCCCTATTAAGCCGAAACCTCATCAAGCCCTTGGATCCCCATCCATTGCCCAATATACTTCCGAGAAACTTCAAGGCAAATGCCCATTGCTCCTTTCACCAAACCGCCAGTCATACCACTGACCAATGCTTTCACCTTCGAAACGTAATCCAAGGTCTAACTGACCGGGGTACCATTGCCCCACCAGCTAATCCCACGCCAAACACTACTCACAACCCACTCCCAAATCATACCAATGCTATCTTCCTAGAAAGGGACCCAGAATTCAATCTTTCAACTCAAATCATACCCATACACTCTCCTAAACCTCTCCAAACTTGCCCATATTTCCTCCTACACCCTGTTAGCCTCGTTGATCAGGCACTGTCACTCTTTACCAGAGCATGCATCGCTGTCCGTATCCGTTCTGAAAATGGAAGTATGGGATTATCAACAGTCTTAAATCAGGGTGTGATTATCAAAAGTCTTAAAATGGAAGTATGATAAATTTTTCTTGATAGTCGCGGACAAGACAGTGCAAGTATATTTTATTAAAATGTGTTATATTTTCAATGAATTGGACACTATATTGAATATTATAAAATGTGATGAAGATTGCAAAAGATGTGAGAGTCTTTAGTTGAGTGATATATTTCTTTTCATAATGTATACATTCATTTTAGAAGAATTTTATACTTTCAATTAGGGTGTGTTTGATAAATAAGATGGAAAATAAGCGCTAAGAGTCAATTTCCATGGAATTGAAAACTTTGAAGTATTTTCCATGGAAAAAATTTGTTGGTGTTGTTTGATTGCAATTATTTTCTAGGTGAAAAATGTTCTATTTTTCATCTTTTATGCGTTTGATTCCCAATATTTTTCATGGAAAAAAACAAAAAATATATATAAAAAACAGAAAATTAATAAAACTAACCAAAATATTAAAAAAAACACAAAAATGGAAAAAAAATCCAAAAAATAAAAAAAATAAAAAATACAAAAAATGAATAATAAAACCGAAAAATAAATATTAACCCCGGAATGAATTTAAAAAATATAAAAAACATAAAAAAAATGTATTAAGCATACTAAGAAAAAACAAAAAATGAATAAAAACCAAATCCACCACACCCCGCCCCCCCACCCTACCTTCACCCTAACTGTTTCGTTCCCCCTGTTGCCAAGTTTGTTCTTATTTTTTTTTCTCTTATTTTTTTTAAATTTTTTTCTAATACTTTCTTTTTATTAGTTTTCTAGGGTATTTATTCATTTCTATTTTATTTTATTTTTGAGCATTTTTTTATTTTCTTTTTTTTTCTTAATTAATAAACTTCTGACTTTTGGGTGTTTTTTAGCCCGGTTGTGACCGGGGTACCATTGCCCCACCAGCTATATTAATTTTCTATTTTTTATATAGAAAATTAATACACTTCTTTATTTTCTATTTTTTATTCATTTTCTATATTTTTTATTATTTTTGTGTTTTAATACATTTCTCTATTCTTTTCTGAGCTTTTTTTATCTAAGTGTTTTTATAAATTAATTCCAAGACTAATATTTATTTTAGGATCAAATACCAAAAAGTCCATCAAACATTTTTTCAATACACATTTAGTGCAAGCTTTTTTATTTTGATCCAAAAAGTCCCGAAAACACACATTTAAGCAATATTTATTTTTTTCTTAATTAATAAATTTCTGACTTTTGGGTTTTTTTAATTTAATTCAGGGGTTAATATTTATATTTTTTGCATTAATTTTGTGTTTTTGTGGAGGGACTTTTTGGAATAAATAAAAAGTCTTGAACTAAACGTGTGTTAAAAAATGTTCGAGTACTATTTGGTATATGCCCCCTTATCTTATGTATTTTTTTTTCATTTTTTGTATTTTTTCATTTTTTTTTATTTTCTAACTGTTTTTTCCATTTTCTTGAATTTTCCCATGAGTTTTAAGGTTTTATTCACTCTGTGTATTTTTTCATTATTTTTGGGTTTTTATTCATTTTCTGGATTTTTTTTCATTATTTTTAGGATTTTATTCACTTTCTGTAACTTTTTCCTTATTTCTGGAGCTTTATTCACTTTTATTCAGTTTCTGAAAAATTTTCATTATTTTGGGGGTTTTATTCATTTCCAGATTTGTTTTCATTATTTTTGGGGTTTTATTCATTTTCTGGATTTTTTTTTCATTTGTGGGGGTGGGGGGCATTCACTTTTTGTATTTTTTTTCATTTATTTTGGGGTTTTTATTCACTTTCTGGATATTTTTCATTAGTTTTGAGTTTTTATTCCCTTTCTGGATTTTTTTCCAGTTTTTGGGGTTTTTATTCATTTTTTTGAATTTTTTCCATTATTTGGGGGGGTTTTATTCACTTTTCGGATTTTATTCATTATTTTTGGGCTTTTACTCACTTTTTGTATTTTTTTTGGGTTTTCTTCATTTTCTGGATTTTTTTCATTATTTTTGGCTTTTTTATTCATTTTCTGGATTTTTTCCCATTATTTTAGGGTTTTTTATTCATTTTCTGGATTTTTTTTTCATTTTTTAGGGGTTTAATCACTTTATATATTTTTTTATTATTTTTGAGTTTTTATTCCTTTTCTGGATGTTTTTCATTATTTTTGGAGTTTTGTTCATTTTCTGGATTTTTTGTCATTAGTTTTGGGGGTTTATTCATTTTCTGCATTTTTTGTCATTATTTTTTGTGGTTTTATTCATTTTCTGGATTTTTTTCATTATTTTGGGGATTATATTCACTTTCTGTATTTTTTTCATTGTCTTTGGATTTTTATTCACTTTGTGGATTTTTTTTTAAATATTTTTGGGGTTTTATTCATTTTTCGTAATTTTTTTGGGGTTTTATTCATTTTCTAGATTTTTTATCAATTTTTTTGGTGTGACCATTCTTTTCCCTGGAAAATGAATAACAAGGTGGGAGGAGGTTTTTTAATTTCACCTTTTGTGCAAAAACTAGTCACGTGACTTGTTTTAAGGAAATCAATTCCATAGAAAATTTAGTTTATCAAACATCCAAAAGATGGAAAAAGATTCCATATATTGTATTTTTCATGGAAAATTAGTGTTATCAAACACACCCTTAATGCATTTGTCTATGTGATTCGCGAATGTAATCTTTAATGAGAAAAAATTAGTATGGCGTGATTACAGATCTATTTATTGGATTTATGATTCAAAATTCATAACCAAGTGGTTTAACGTCTGCTTTAAAGATGGTATAGAATGAAATCATAAATATATAGAAATGATAAAAGGATTCAGAGTTGAGCAGTTTCATGACTGCTTTAAAGAAGGTAAAATCAAATTATGATCTCATTGGAGACTTAGGCGTAATCTTAAGACTACACAACTAGTAAACTCAAAGAATGACAAGTCTCCAAATTAAATATTTTATTTTATGATCTCTTTTAATGTCCATAATCATAGAATATGTTAAAATGATTTTGAGGCATATATAATATGAATGACACAAGTAGAGTCTAATGGTAAGAATTGTGACAAGTGAATTTTTAGGCTTATGGAATTATAAAAAATGGACCATTAAATATATAAAAAAAGTAGAGAAATTTATCTCAAATAAGTTTTCTTTAGAATGAAAAGAATGTGTTACCTTCTAATTGGATATATGTGTTGGTCTAAATAAACATTAATGTAGCAACACATGGTTTTATGCGCAAAAATCATGACATTTTAAAGGAAAAATAAAGCCTTTAGAGATCGAGAGAAAATGTAGCAATTTTGTATAATTCAAATTTATGTTTGAAATTGTGGGGGAAGCTAAAAGTTATATTCTCAACATATTAACCCACGATAAAATTTCATGGTAAAGGTTAAGAACCTTTGTACCTTGGTACATATTATGATAAATTTGGGGGTATTTATCTAAGGCGAAGATTTGTATCGAAAAATAGAAACAAACAACATGATTCTTATAAAAATGGGAATAAGACCATTGCATGTGTATTCATTGGGTGTTTAAGTATATTTAATGTAGTGTACTAGTCCCAATGTGAATTTTTATTGAGAAATATATATATACATGAGTGTTTAATTATATTTAATGTATTATACTAATCTCAATGTGCATTTGTATTGAGAAATGTATATACACATGGTTGACTGAATCATAGTTAATACTTAAGTACTTTGATCGTATTCCAAGATTGGAAAATGATCGAGCATGTGCACGAATCTTCAAAAGGAAGATAATGGATCAAAGATGTTAAATTATAAATTGTCATTTGGTATCTTCACCTAGTTACTAAGATAATTATGACAAATAAGCTAAGCATCGAAAATAAAACATAAATTTCTCTTAAAGGAAATATATGTTTCTTGAGACTCGTAATACCGAGTGGAAATGATAACAACATTGGAGATGCTAATGTTTGAAAATCCTCTAGATAAATGTGTGTCAAATCTATTATGAAATTTTAAAAAATAGCTTCAAAGTTTCTAAAAGAGGATTTTTAGTTAACCATTCTAATGCCCCTATCCTGACAGTTAATAATCAACTGAAAGGGCGTAGAATAAGATGGTAAGTCACAACTTATTATGTTGTAGACATAATACCATACATAAACTTCTCTCTGTTAGAGTGATAACATTAGGCATAATGAAAAATGCGGATCCGCTGATCAGGGAGTAAGGAAAGTTCATCAAGGGGAATGGTCGAAAGCCTTTTATTGAACCAAGAGTCATCGTGGTGGCAACCCAAACTAGTTGACTGGAGATTCCAAGATCTAGGTTCATAGGGACAACAAAATTATGTTTGACTCGGGGAGCACTGAGGAGATATCTACTCCTTTCCATTCCCATGATGAAACAGTGAACATCTGATGCAATAATTAGGGTAAACTATACTTTTAATGATCATTATAACTTGGATAGTTAGATATAACTAATGGGTTATTTGCAAGATACATTTCATAAAGATCACATATGTGAGTATGAAGCGGTTGCTTCAATGAGAATTATAAAAATGTTACAATTCTCTAAGCACTCGCAAAACCAAGTGGTGTTTAGAGCCAAAACGAACACAAACGTGTGAACCAAACTATGTAGAGAAATAATTGTGTGGTTTCTATTGTCTTGGTTTACAGAAACAGTTGATAGTTCAAGGCATCACGTCCACTGGCTAGCGAAGTAAATCCGATAGATTCAAACTAGGGTAAGTTCAAAGTCAAAAGCTACTTATCACGATACAGTTATTTCTCTCTCGTACTCTCTTAAATATTTGTCTGTCTATCTGTCTGTTTTTCAGTTAGTCGTCTTTCTGTTTCTAATTTTCACTCGTGTGGGGGATTGTTTGAAATTAATTTATTATGATATAATAATAATTTCAATTGAATGAAAATTAAAATTAAATTTATTTTTTATTGACACAATAGTTTGTAAAAAGTTTTGTCCATTCATGAAAGGTTGTTACTATTCATGAAAGGTGTGTCTACTCGAAAATGGTGTCTACATTTTTATAAATAGAAGACCCCTCTTTCATTCCCTATCACTACATCAAAAAGACTAAATTGACACCCTTTAGCCGGCCAGCCTTGTCACGGTCAATGATCGTGACAAAAAATAAGCGTTTTGTGTCACGGTCATTCACCTTGGCAAGACCGTGACAAAGACTTGTCACGGTCAATGACTGTGACAAGGCCGTGACAACTGTACTTATCACGGACTTGTCATGGTCATTGACCGTGATAATCCTTATAATATTATTCGGTCAAGGACCGTGACACGTCCGTGACAATTTCTTCAGTAAAAAAAACCTACGCTTTCTTTTTTTCCCACCGTTTTGGTTTTCCCTCTCTTTCTCTCTCTAAGCGATTTCGAGCTCTCCCTCTCTCTCTAAGGTATTTTTTTCCCTCTCTTTCTCTTTCATTTCTATATGTGTGTGTATGTATGTGTATATATATGTGTGGTGATGTGTGGTGGGGGTGGGGGTGGTGTGTGTGTGTGTGTACGTGTGTGTGTGTGTGTGTACGTGTGTGGTGAGGGGAGGGGGCAGGGGGTGGGGTGGGGTGTGTGTGTTTGTGTGTGGTGGGGGGAGGGGGCTAGGGAGGAGAGGGACAGGGGCTGGGTGGGGGGCAGGTGGTGGTGGTGTGTGTGTGTGTGCAGGTGTGTGTGGTGGGGGGAGGGGGCAGGGTGTGTGTGTGCGTGTATGTGTGCGTGTGTGTGGTGGGGGAGGGGGTGGGTGGGGGTGGGGGTGGGGTGTGTGTGGTGGGGCAATCTCAACAATAGAAACGGGCAAATTGATTAATAAAATATGTATTGCCCCTTTCATATGCAAGTAGGATTGCCCTTCATTAACAAATAATTATTGAGATTCGAAATAACTTTAATTGTATAGCTTTAATAAAATAAATTGTATAGCTTTAATTATAACTTTAATTGTATAGTTTTATATGAAAGTCAATTAATAATTAGTGTCCATTTCATATGAAAGTAGGATTGCCCCTCATTGTAAATTAGTAAATTAATAATTGTATACTTTAATTGTTAGTTTAATTGATGAAATGAATTAATTGAGTAGATGAATTAGAAGGAGTACGGGATACACATTTGTTGTTACGGTTGGATTATTGTGGATCGATGTTGGGTTGGTTAATTTTAGAAGTGGTATGACCACTGGATTAATGTCCATATGGACGTGGGATTTTTCAACCTTTTTTTTAAATTACTTTGTATCACGAACAATATATATATATATATATATATATAGTATGATAATTAAATGAAACATACTAGAAATTACATATAGTGCGCATAGATACTAGCCTTCTAGTTCTTATGTGTACGCATTCAATAGCCCTTAGACCCGTTCGAGAGTCATTACCCCTGTTGCCCAGATTATACTCAAGAGGGGGGGGGGGTGAATTGAGTTTTTACAAACTTTAAGTCAAATAAAGATTTTAGTAAAATATTAAATTTAAATCACTTAGACAAATTTCAGATTAATAAAACTGTAAAGAATGAATTTAACAAAATCAAATAAATGCAACCAACTAATTTAAGCAACTAGAAATGCAGATTTTAACACTCTAGGAATATTAAATTAATTTTCGTATTTACTATTAAGTGATATCCTGAAATTAATTATTTAATTCAAAAAATAATTATTTTAACCTTAAAATTAATTTAGTCAAATTTCGGAATTAATTTATTTGCAAGATAGTGTGCTGAAAATATTAACTCAAGCAAGCATGTGCAAATGAATAAATAAAAGTGCGGAAAATAAATGACACCGAAATTTAACGTGGTTCGGCCAAATCCCGGCCTACGTCCACGTGCCTAGAGCCCCTGTCTCCTTTGCACTTCACTAAACCTGATCCACTTGCGGGTAGGATCAAACCACCGCGTACAACTATTTGCAAGCTAACTCCGAGCTTCAAACCCCGTGGCCCACTTGCGGGTAGGAACCAATTATCGGTACAAACCGAAGCTTCAACAAAGCTTCACAACAAATCTGAATTTTTGTAGTACAAGGTACAATAATGAAACTCCTTAAAATACAATTTGTAATCTGAGTTTCTGAGACTTCAATAAATGATGTTGAAGTAGGCACAAGTCTTCTTCTTCAATGATTGAATGATTGAGCAGATGATAAAATTAATTGCTCTCTTGAATGTGTAGTTGAGTAGTAAAATAAATGCTCTCAATAATATTTCAAGTTTTGCTCATGTTCTCATTCAAGTCTGTTGGTCTTCAATGCAGCTCTTCAAATCTTTAAATGTGTCTTCTAAAAACTAGTTGTTAGACACATGCATTTTGAGCATTAAATGCTCCTGATTTGCTGAGGTGAGATAACTGAAAATAATCTCAAAATTTGATATGCAAATCTTCATTTTTATCTTCCCCATAAAATATAGCTGTTGTAGCACAAAAATGGTAATCTGAAAATATATGTGATTGAAGGTAGCTTTGAGGTGACTCATATATTTTCTGTCAAGAAAAAGTTAGTCCAAGAGATAATAATAAGTTGATATAAATAATCCAAGAGATAATATCCGAAGTATGTAAGTGTAGGACTGAACATGGGTTCTTTTGATATCTTAAAAAGATTCTTGTAAAATATGTTAGACCAAAAGAGAGAAATACATTTTGAAATGAATGCTTGAAATTGAATCTAATAAAAAATAATATTCTGATTCATTTAGGTTGAATTGTCAACCTCATTTGATAAGAGTACAAAGTCTGTGCAAAGTTTGACGGCAAGTGTATATGGGCGGCCCCAAACAAAATTAATTCTATGGTAAATAAATCGTTAAAGCATATATAAATATATTTATATATTAAAAATTAACAGTTGGTGCCCAAAGATTACACATAAGGACGCACGACTCAAAATCTATTAAAAAAAAAATGTACTCAATAAATGAGTATGGCCGAAAGTTAAGTAATGAAGTGACTAAAGAGTCAAATCCTAGAAGCACTAGAAAATATTAAAAAGCCCCTGTGAGGTCAAAACCGTGTACAACAGATTTGGTAGCATTAACTCATTAACAAAAAAAAGGATAAAAGGCTATATATATAGCTGGTGTAGCACTAGCCGAAAATCTAATATGTCGGGTACTAACAGATATGGGCTAAGGAATTCAACGTCGACGTTTTAGAAAAGTGACCAAGGTATGGTTTTAAAAACAATATCGTGGGCGGATTACACGGCAATAAAAGGTTGTCAAAGGACGGTCAAACACATAATATATATATATATATATATATATATATATATATATATATATATATATATATATATATATATATATATATATATGTATGTATGTCGCACAAATAAAGCAAGTTCCAAAGTAACATATGATTAGACTGACTTGACTTGAGAAAGTACACGCATGGCTCAAAAAATTAATAATTATCAACTGTACAAGATTTAGAAAAAAAAACAGCAAGTGGCCGAAATAATGTAGCAGGTCTACTCAGTTTAAATGGAAAGGTCATAAGGACTCCACTTGTCAAATGGTCAAATCCGAAAATCAAAACCATGCCTCCTATATGGTCTAAACTTAAGGCATGGTCAAGTCACTAAAAAGTGACGAAAAATTGGATTTAACCAACAGCAAAAGAACTCCAAAAGTTAAGTCTCCATTCTAATGACAACTCACCATATGACCACAAAAGAACAAATCCTATACAAAGCCAAATGGGGCTTAAAATATAACTGTTATGAACTAAACTTACCACGGTGATAAAATTAAACCAATACCAAAAAAATATTATATCGAGAATTCATTTTTGTATAAAAAAATAATTCCGAAAATTATTTTTAAAATAAAATTTTCATTTTAACCAAAACTTATAACTTTATAAAAAAAATTATTTTTAGCAAAAATAATGTAGTTTCATTTTTAATAAAAAATTTGGGCTCACAATTAATTAGACACACAAATAAAAAACCATAGATCAAGAAATATGCATGTGTGCCTAATGTGTCAAGTGCAAATGTGCAACATACGTAAATACATTTTCTCAGATATGTCATTGAGTAGAGTCTAGGCATACTTAGTCATGAAAATAAAACTTAAACATAAACAGATATAACTCACTCAGAATAGATATGTAATACATATATGTATATCATTGTATATAAACAAGATTATACAATAATAAATATTTATAGAAAAACTTAATAGAAAATATGTTTGGAATCATCAAAATCAATATATTAAGTTAAACTAAAAAGTACATTAATTAAACTAACTTAATTGATTAGGGATAAAAGACATTTTCGTTAACAATCTCCCCCTTTTTTATGATGACAAACACTGATTCACATATATTCATAAAATGAATAAATTAAGCACAATGAGTGAATCATCACAATAATTTCTCCCCCTTTGACATTATCAAAAAAATATGTCACATAAATTCAGTGTCACGGGAAAAAATACGAAGCTCCCCCTATAAAAAATAATACAAGCATGGGATATAACCAAAAATTGTAAGGGACATATGTGAATACCATGAATTTTCATTAAGCACATATTCAACATATTATTCTCACATAACATGTATTTGATTCAAGAGATAGATAGGAATAACATCAAATAATGCATAAGTAGAGAAATTACAAATAATAAATGATATGAATTATTGTAATCACACACTATTCGTGCGTTGCACACAATAGTTCCTCGGAACAACTTTTTACGCAAAAATAGGAATCACAACTCAATGTTCTCAAATAATGCAAATATGAGAGATATATCAATTAGCTCAATCATCTTTCTCAATAATAGCGTATAAATTTTGAATAGGCGCATATCAATTGATGTGTAAATCCTCATGATAGAATAAACTTTTAAGCACACAACATGAAGCATTTCATAACTCGATGTTTTCAAATAATTTGGAATAAAGCACACGTGAGTTAGAAGACAGCGGTAAAAGAATATAGCATTTTGCTCAAGCTTTGCCGTTTTCAAGATACGAGCTAAAATTCTCGGAATAATCAACTGAATTGCAAAATCCATAATAATAATATATCAAAATTATGATCAAGCATTTTTCGAACAAATAATCAAACAAATTTCAATAAACTTTTATCTCCCCCTAAAGGATACCAATTAAGGCATATATGCATATAACAAATATGGTGCATCTATTTCATGAGATAAAATATTTTCAATATTTTTCTTTCTTAATTATCTTCTAATAAGATGTAATATTTTCATGAAAGTCCTTAAATCAATTTTTCAAGAATGAAACATATCATGAGGCCATAAGAAATTAAACTCAATAATTTCAGATTTTTAATAACGAGAAGCTCGACACAAAATCAATATATTCCGATTTTCAACAAATACCAAACAATTTGTTCAGGAACTTCAAAATCAATCAATCAATAAATTTCTCAATAATGAAAGTGACATAAGTTAATCACTTTAATATATTTTCAGATTTTTAAGCACAAACATTATAAGAGTCATTTTGTTCCAAAAAAAATAATGTTCTTTATAAAAGACAATACTTTTCAACTAATCGGTTCATATAACATGCCATGAAACTAAAACATAAAAATCTTAATAATCATCTGATTTTTCAAGTAAGCACAAGTAACACAATTGTTAACTATAAAGAAATTATATACTTCATGAAATGTCACTAATATTTAATTAATGGAACAAAACATATAGCATGTCTTAAATTTTGCTCACTAAGATTAATATGATCATATCATCAAAATTAATGCGTGCATATCATAAAATCAAAGAGTAGCTCATATGACTAACAAATATACAAATGACATTTTATAAAAATATTCTCAAATAACATTTTCGCTTCAATTTAATATACAATAAAGTCATGAATTAATATAAAATCATTAATTACAAATATATGTCTAAGTGTAACACACAACAGTTATGAAATTTCATCTCTAAAGATTATCATCAAAATCTAGTGCATGTTTTACAACATAAAATAATCAACAATAATAAATGTATAAATTAACATGTGATGTTTAAATCATCTAGAACAGCTTATATGTGTTACCAAATAATCTAAGTATGGAATAATATCAAATAAGATCATATCATCAATAAATATATGATATTTATAATTCAGGAAAGGTGTACCTTACAACCTTACCAATACCAAAGACATATTCAAGAAACTTCTTCCAAGTGTGGCATTTCCAACATTAGGCAATGATAATTGAAATTCGTAATATGATAAAATCATATGCCTTGAAAATCCACATTCCATCTCAAAATGCAACCTACACAACTTTGAAAATTTTCTCTTTTGGTACCCAAAATGTGTTAGGTCCATAGGGGTTAGTATACATCTTGGTTCCTTTTGGAATCCATGCAAATTTTCTTTTTCTAAATTTATATGGACACAAATCTGAAAAATGTGTGTGTCTACCACAATATGTGCATAGATAGTTAGAATGACTAGATGAGGCATCAAATTTCAATAAATTGGAATAAGTCTTTTTCTCATTTCCTTCATCATATCCTATACCATTATTATTAAATCGAATCCTTTGTGTCTCAACAATTTTATGAAAATATTCATTTCCTTTTGTAAAAGCATCTAATGATTTCTTTAAATATTCAATATCCCTTTTTAACTCAATATTTTCAATTTCAAGAGAAGTAGTGACAATAACAGATTTTTCTTTTTTCAAAGATTTAACTTCATTTTTCAAAGATTCATTTTCTAATTTCAACTTATCAAAATCATTTGACATATAATCATATTTAGTTGAAACTAATGAATGAGATTTCTTAAGTTTAATATATCTATTTTTAAGTTCTTCAAAGTTTTCACATAATTCATCAAAAACATCTTGTAAAACTTCATAATCATCAACTTCATCATTATCACTATCACTAGAGTTAGGGTTAGAGTGTACCTCATTTTCCATAGCCATGAAACATAGATGAGCAACTTCATTTTCATTCAAATCTTCATCGGAAGAGATTGTGTCAGAGTCACTCCATGTTGTGGCTTTCAATGCCTTCTTCCCTTTCTTATATTTTGGACAATTAGGCTTAATGTGTCCAACTTCATCACAATGATAACATCTTGGTTCAGATTTGGATTGATGATCATCATTGAACTCTTTTGAATAATTTTTCCTTCTCCTTTCCTTGGCTTTCTTTTTAGAATTGAGATATTTTTTGAAATTTTTAGCCAATAGGGAAATATCATCATCATCATCATCATCATCATCATCATCATCATCATCATCATCTTCACTTTCTAGATTTTTGCTTGAAGATTTGAGAGCAATAATTTTGTTTGCTTTTGGTTTCTCTTCTTCAACAAATTCCTTAAGTTCCATCTCATGGGTGATTAATGAACCCAATAGATCATCGAGAGATAGGTCTTTCTCTAATTGCTTCCTTGATAGCTAACTTTTTGGTCATCCAATTCGCCGGTAATGACCTGAGAATTTTGCTCACCATCTCATTGTTAGTATAGGTTTTTCCAAGAGATTTAAGGCCATTAATAATATGAGTGAACCTACTGAACATATCAGAAATAGATTCATCAGATATCATCTTAAATAACTCATAACTATGAACAAGCATACTAATTTTATCTTCTTTAACTTGACTAGTTCCTTCATATGTGACTTCTAGTCTATCCCAAATTTCTTTAGCAGATTCACAACAACAAATTCTATTATACTCATTTACATCAAGTGCACAGTGCAAAATATTCATAGCTTTAGCATTTACTTGAATTTTCCTAATATCAACTTCATTCCATTCATTTTCTTCTTTGGGAACATTTTCATTATTAACAACTTTCATGGGGATATTAGGACCATTTATAATAACTCTCCAAACAGCATAATCATTTGATTGAACAAAGTTTTTCATTCTATTTTTCCAATAGCTATAATTATTTCCAGAAAATAAAGGAGGTCTATTTATAGATTGACCCTCACCAAGAGATGAGACATTAAAGTTTGCCATTGATCTTTAACTCAAGATTGTTAAATCTAAAAATAAGAAGAGCACTTGCTCTGATACCAATTGTTGCTCAGATTATACTCAAGAGGGGGGTGAATTGAGTTTTTACAAACTTTAAGTCAAATAAAGATTTTAGTAAAATATTAAATTTAAATCACTTAGACAAATTTCCGATTAATAAAACTGTAAAGAATGAATTTAACAAAATCAAATAAATGCAACCAACTAATTTAAGCAACTAGAAATGCAAATTTTAACACTCTAGGAATATTAAATTAATTTTCGTATTTACTATTAAGTGATATTCTGAAATTAATTATTTAATTCAAAAATAATTATTTTAACCTTAAAATTAATTTAGTCAAATTTTGGAATTAATTTATTTGCAAGATACTGTGCTAAAAATATTAACTCAAGCAAGCGTGTGCAAATAAATAAATAAAAGTGCGGAAAATAAATGACACTGAAATTTAACGTGGTTCGGCCAAATCCCGGCCTACGTCCACGCGCCTAGAACCCCTGTCTCCTTTGCGCTTCACAAAACCTGATCCACTTGCGGGTAGGATCAAACCACCGCGTACAACTGTTTGCAAGCTAACTCCGAGCTTCAAACCCCGTGGCCCACTTGCGGGTAGGAACCAATTACCGGTACAAACTGAAGCTTCAACAAAGCTTCACAACAAATCTGAATTTTTGTAGTACAAGGTACAATAATGAAACTCCTTAAAATACAATTTGTAATCTGAGTTTCTGAGACTTCAATAAATGATGTTGAAGTAGGCACAAGTCTTCTTCTTCAATGATTCAATGATTGAGCAGATGATAAAATTAATTGCTCTCTTGAATGTGTAGCTGAGTAGTAAAATAAATGCTCTCAATAATATTTCAAGTCTTGCTCATGTTATCATTCAAGTCTGTTGGTCTTCAATGCAGCTCTTCAAAGCTTTAAATGTGTCTTCTAAAAACTAGCTATTAGACACATGCATTTTGAGCATTAAATGCTCCTGATTTGTTGAGGTGAGATAACTGAAAATAATCTCAAAATCTGATATGCAAATCTTCATTTTTATCTTCCCCATAAAATATAGCTGTTGTAGCACAAAAATGGTAATCTGAAAATATATGTGATTGAAGGTAGCTTTGAGGTGACTCATATATTTTCTGTCAAGAAAAAGTTAGTCGAAGAGATAATAATAAGTTGATATAAATAATCCAAGAGATAATATCCGAAGTATGTAAGTGTAGGACTGAACATGTGTTCTTTTGATATCTTAAAAACATTCCTACAAAATATGTTAGACCAAAAGAGAGAAATACATTTTGAAATGAATGCTTGAAATTGAATCTAATAAAAAATAATATTCTGATTCATTTAGGCTGAATTGTCAACCTCATTTGATAAGAGTACAAAGTCTGTGCAAAGTTTGACGGCAAGTGTATATGGGCGGCCCCAAACAAAATTAATTCTATGGTAAATAAATCGTTAAAGCATATATAAATATATTTATATATTAAAAATTAACAGTTGGTGCCCAAAGATTACACATAAGGACGCACGGCTCAAAATCTATTCAAAAAAAAAATGTACTCAATAAATAAGTATGGCCGAAAGTTAAGTAATGAAGTGACTAAAGAGTCAAATCCTAGAAGCACTAGAAAATATTAAAAAGCCCCTGTGAGGTCAAAACCGTGTACAGCAGATTTGGTAGCATTAACTCATTAACAAAAAAAAGGATAAAAGGCTATATATATATAGCTGGTGTAGCACTAGCCGAAAATCTAATATGTCAGGTACTAACATATATGGGCTAAGGAATTCAACGTCGACGTTTTAGAAAAGTGACCAAGTTATGGTTTTAAAAACAATACCGTGGACGGATTACACTGCAATAAAAGGTTGTCAAAGGACGGTCAAACACATAATATATATATATATATATATATATATATATATATATATATATATATATATATATATATATATATATATATGTATGTATGTCGCACAAATAAAGCAAGTTCCAAAGTAACATATGATTAGACTGACTTGACTTGAGAAAGTACACGCATGGCTCAAAAATTAATAATTATCAACTGTACAAGATTTAGAAAAAAAAAACAGCAAGTGGCCGAAATAATGTAGCAGGTCTACTCAGTTTAAATGGAAAGGTCATAAGGACTCCACTTGTCAAATGGTCAAATCCGAAAATCAAAACCATGCCTCCTATATGGTCTAAACTTAAGGCATGGTCAAGTCACTAAAAAGTGACGAAAAATTGGATTTAACCAACAGCAAAAGAACTCCAAAAGTTAAGTCTCCATTCTAATGACAACTCACCATATGACCACAAAAGAACAAATCCTATACAAAGCCAAATGGGGCTTAAAATATAACTGTTATGAACTAAACTTACCACGGTGATAAAATGAAACCAATACCAAAAAAATATTATATCGAGAATTCATTTTTGTATAAAAAAATAATTCCGAAAATTATTTTTAAAATAAAAATTTCATTTTAACCAAAACTTATAACTTTATAAAAAAAATTATTTTTAGCAAAAATAATGTAGTTTCATTTTTAATAAAAAATTTGGGCTCACAATTAATTAGGCACACAAATAAAAAATCATAGATCAAGAAATATGCATGTGTGCCTAATGTGTCAAGTGCAAATGTGCAACATACGTAAATACCTTTTCTCAGATATGTCATTGAGTAGAGTCTAGGCGTACTTAGTCATGAAAATAAAACTTAAACATAAACAGATATAACTCACTCAGAATAGATATGTAATACATATATGTATATCATGGTATATAAACAAGATTATACAATAATAAATATCTATAGAAAAACTTAATAGAAAATATGTTTGGAATCATCAAAATCAATATATTAAGTTAAACTAAAAAGTACATTAATTAAACTAACTTAATTGATTAGGGATAAAATACATTTTCGTTAACAACCCCTGTAATGAGATCTCTCGGATTGTGCCATTTGGGCAGTTTGGGACTGCATAATTTTTGTATAATATTCTTAGTGGCTTAAAATTGTTACTTTTGGAGGAAGTTTTGCAGTCGTATCCTAATGTTTTTTGGGTACATACTAGATTGACAAGTGTGACTGTTATTTCAATTGATCAATTGAAATAACACTCACACTTGTCAATCTACGTCGTGTACTTGGAGAACTACGGGGATATGCTATCGAATTTTTTTCAAATTGTAACAATGTGCATGAGATGTTGAGTATATTACAGAAAAATGCGATCTTGAATGGGATAGGACCACTCACCCTTTAGAGGAGATGGAGGAAATAGAAATTTCTATTATAAATTGAATTTGAATATAAATAAGACATAATTAAATGAAGCATACTATAAATCTAAGTTTTATTTATACTAATCCATGAATATACGCTTCGTACCTTTAATATGTGATTAGTTGTGGTAGCTGTGATGGGATATCCGAAATACAAAGAGTGGATGGGTGAGACAAATAGAATGGGGGATATGTTTCGCAGAGGTGCTAACGAATTTGTGAAATATGCAAAGAGATGTCACAATGATGAAGATTTTTCGTGTCCGTGTGCTAGGTGTAAGAATGGTAAGGTGTTTGAGTGAAAAACAGTTGAACTACATTTGTTAAGATCGGGTATGCAAGATAGTTATCGATTTTGGAGTTTTCACGGTGAATTGAAAGTTCCTTTTATACCCGACCAACCTTCACAACAACCATCAACAAGTAGGATAGATATAGAAGGGGATAACGTAGATCATAATATGTTAGAGGATTTAGTTGGTGATGCGTACGAAGTTTATGAAGCAGAGGAGAATGAGGTTACTAATGTTGTAGAAAGTTCAAGTGCTCGTGAAGATATCACAATAAAACTTGATGATGACTACCAAAGTTTAAAATTTAAGTCGACCCAACCGTTATACTCTGACTGTGAGAAAGATCAAATAACTTTACATGCCATGGTTGGTTTGCACAGTTTAAAGACGCGGTACGATTTATCTGGCAATAGCGTGATAGGAATTCTGAAATGGGTGAAGGGCTTATTACCCAGGGATAATACACTTCCAAATAGCTATCATGTTATGAAGAACAGTTTGAAAGGTTTGGGAATGAAGTATAAATCGATTCATGCTTGTGTGTATGACTGCATACTATACCGAAAGGAGTATGAAAATCTCGATCGTTGTCTGGTATACGATGAACCTAGATATGCCCAATCTACTAGTAAGGAAGGCACAAGATTAATGCCTCAAAAAGTATTGAAATATTTTCCTGTTGGCCCTAGATTAAAGCAATTTTTCACAGTACCATGGATAGCAGAGGCAATGACTTGGCATGCTAGGATAGAAGTAGGGGGTAATATCATGCGTCATCCTATTGATTCTACTACCTGTAGGATGATGAATTATAAGTATCCTGATTTTGCTCGAGAACAACGCAACATTCATTTGGCTATATCAATAGATGGTTTCAATCCATTTGGAAATCTAAGCACCAATCAGAGTGTATGGCCAGTGATCCTAGCCCCACTCAACCTCCCTCCTTCACAGTGTATAAGACCTGAATTTTTGATGATGGCTTTGTTGATACCTAGGCCACAAGCACCAAGTGATGACATCGATGTCTACCTGGCTCTTTTGGTAGAAGAATTAAATGAGTTGTGGTAAGAGGGTGTGCAATCATTTGACTCTTTTAGAAAAGAAGAATTTACGCTGAAAGTTATGTTGATGTGGGTAATTCATGATTTTTCAGCTTATGGGATATTATCCAGTTGTGTAGTACATGGTTATTTGGGATGTCCTATTTTTGGAGAGGAGACTGAATCTCTTCGTCTATCCTTTAGCTCAAAAAATGTATACCATTGCCACAGGAGGTTTTTAGCCCCGGCTCATAGTTTCAGATCTGAGAAAGGTTCTAATTTTTTATTAGGCGGGGTTGAACATAGGCTACCGCCGAGACAATTTTCGGGTTCAGAAATTAAAAGTAAATATTCTGAATGCGGCACTAATATGCCAGGTAAGAATCCCAAATTTAAGAATGTAAAGCATAAGAAGACCCCAACTAGGAATAAAACAGAGACAAGAAAGGCATGGTCTAGGAGGTCAATTTTATTTGACTTGCCTTATTGGAAGAATAACCCGGTGCGCCATGTATTGGATGTGATGCATGCAGAGAAGAACTTCGCTGAACATATTGTGGGCACTTTCCTTGGGGGAGTCATTCGAAGGATGGAGAAAATGCATGAAAAGACCTTAAATCGTTGAAACTTAAGCCACAACTATGGTTGAAAGAAGATAGTAGGGGAAGGACAAAAATTCCCCCTAGTGCGTTTGCTTTGACGAATGGGGAAAGGAAGGTGCTTTTAGACACAATATATAATTTGAAGGGGCCATCTACTTTTTCGTCCAACTTGCAAAGGATTGTGAATTATGCTACTCATGATTTATATAAGTGTAAGTCTCACGATTAGCATGTGATCATGCAATTGCTTCCTCTATTGTTTAAGCACTGTTTATCCAAGCACAAGGATTTGCGGAGGGCTATTATGCAAATTAGTATTACCTTCTCACTCTTGTGTGAGAAGGTAGTCAATCGAGAACACATAGTGGCCACAAAATTGGTGGTGACCGAAGCGATTTGTGTGTTAGAGAAGTACTTTCCCCCAGGATTCTTTGACATAAGTGTTCACTTGTTCGTACACCTATGCGACGAGGCACTTCTTTGTGGTCCAGTTAGATATCGGTGGATGTATCCGTTTGAAAGATTGATGAAAGTTTTTAAAGATTACGTCAAGAATACGCGATATATTGCAGGATCAATTGCAGAGGAATACATCACTGTGGAGTCATCAATATATACTCGGAATATATGCCTGACTCGACTAGCGTTGATGACACTGATGAGTTCGTCGATGATGGTGGTCATGTGATGAGAAAACGAGTGAAAATAACGAGTTTGCAACATGAACAAGTAGCTCGTTATCTATTTGACACACATGAAGATGTCGAAGAATGGAAAAAGTAAGTTTCGATTATTATGATATTTAAAACTATTTTAGATTATTTTATACATGATTAATTTTGTAATATGCAGAAAATATGAAGCCTGTGAGAACAATAAAAGACGAAAAACAATTGTACAATCAGGTAGCGAATTTAGGTTGTGGTTGACACAAGAGGTAATTATAATGAAACTGGTCATTATATAACATTACATTACACTCAAATTTTACAACTAATATAATCAATTTATCTATATTCTCAGCTCTTAAAGACGGGTGATGCGACATCAAGGCTTGCTCGTCTAGCCACTGGACTCTTGTTCGTGGCATAAGAGTACGAAAAGTATCGATTGAACGGTTACATTTTTGGCACTAAAGTGTACGAGAAAAGTACAAATGTACAGAACTCGAGCATTTCATACAAGGCTCTTACTTTCTTTCGAGCGAGCGCAAAAGATAAAAACCTCGTTGAAGCTGAAATGACTTACTATGGTGTAATCCGAAATATATTTGAATTGGATTATATAAGCTTCAAAGAGGTTATATTTTACTGTGACTAGGTAAGAGTTGAGGATAAAAATGCTTGTAAAGTTGATCCTGTCACCAATTTGATCATGGTTGACTTGTCCAAGTTGAAGAGCAACGACCACGTGAGCGATGAGCCGTTTGTTTGTGCATTTCAAAATGTTAACCAAGTGTTTTACTCGGAGTATATCAACAACGAGCCGTGGTTAATTGTCCAACACGCGCTAAAGCGTCTAAATAGTAGTGTGGATGACTTGGCTGCTCCTATCGAATATCAATCCATTTTTTAGGATAACCCGAATTTTAAACAATTTTTCAATTTGTAATAAATATTCCAATTTGTACCGAAACATCCATTTTTAATGATTTTAATTGATTTGCACTTTATCATTTTCACTCTTGTGTAGTGTGCGTGTGTGTGGGCAGTAGGGGTGGGGGTGGGAATGTTTCACTCTTATACATATTATGAGATATATGCTATTGTTTTGGAATTCAAAATTGGGGTGTTTAACAGTAACAATTCGTTTTTATTTGTAGTAATTGTACATATTTGCATGTCTTCTTTTAATTCATTTTGATATGTACTAATAACATTTTTTTACAGCAAATATCTCCTTCAAGTATCAAGGCGAGGATGATGATGCTGGTTATGATGATGTCGTCTAGGCTCGGTGGTAGCGGAGGAGTCTCCCCAAATATGGCAAATTGGGGATGGCCATCGAGAATAAGTCGGGGCTATTAGCGAGATCCCTCGAGCTGGTAAAGACGATCATCGGCTCGGGGTACATTAGTTGGAAGAAGGTGTCATATAAGCTCAAGTTAGCTGTTTTGGTGGCACTACAGGTAATGTATTTGTATTTATATTTATATTTATATTTATATTTATATTTATATTTATATTTATATTTATATTTATATTTATATTTCAATTTCAATTTCGATTTCAATTTCATTTTATATTTATATTTATTTGCAACTAACATTGTATTTGTTGGAAAGGAACAATTCACCCTGGATCCAAAGCTACGCGATTCCGTCTTGGAGCGGTTGAGGGAGTAACACAAGACGTGGAAGAAAAATATGCGGACCCGGTACTTTGGGAAGGCACGAGAGTTCATTATCAAAAGGCGTGAATCCGTCTCGCCGAAGGAGCCGATCTCATTGGAACAATGACAAAGGTTCATTGACAATGAGATCGGGGAGCGACAATTGGCATCTCGCCAATTGGGAAGGAAAAATCGGGCAAAAAAGACGGACGTGCACTACTCCGGCCAGACGTCTTACGCCGAGGTGGAGCATAGGATAATGGTAAGATTTAATTTTTTTTATAACTACATAAAATATATTATTCTTCATTATTTTACTTTGTGGGGCCGATATTAATTTTACTTTATTTTATTTCAGGGACAGGGAGTGGCCCTGGGGGTAGGCCACATAGGCTCGATACTTATGTGGCTCTTCGGATGAAGAAGGGGAATGACAAGGAGGTGTACCCAGGCGTCGCGACCACGATTGTAAGTAATCCAACAGTTTACTTTTTGTTAATTACGTTATAATTTTTTAATTTACTTATTTTACTAATCGTGTGCTTTTTGTCGTTTCAGGCAAAGCTTAAGGAAGTGCATGAGTCGCAGTCTGATGCCGACAAGGCATCTTTGTCCACAGACACACTCGGCCAAGTGCTTCGCTCTGATCGCAAGGGTAGGACAAGCGGAGTGAGCTCGCAGGTGACCAAATCTAGGATCATCGGATTGGAGATGAGCGACACCGGGTTGGCTCGAACGGTGGATTCACATGATGCGAAGCTGTCCCGTTTGGAGGAGACGGTCTAGGATATGTTCTCATTGGTGAAGCGTTTATTGGGCGAAAATCGTAAGGGGAAAGGGAAGGAGAAGGAGGAGGAGGTGCTGGAGGACGAGGACGAGGATGTGGACCTCGCTACTTCATCTCCGACATGTGCGGACTTTGATGATCCACTTCCCTATTTGACTCCCTTCAACAGACCGATGTCAACACTTGGTTGGCCGAGCGTTTTTATAATAGACATATTTGATGGTCAGCGGATAGGGCGGGGGTTGAGGGACCCGAATATCGTTAAGAGTACACTAGTTCATTAACGTGAGCTTCAAGACATCGAGTCTAAGGTGCTCGTCACGCATGTGATGCCCGGGAAGGAGAACTCCCCATTGTGGTTGCACGAACAGTGCGGCACATTGTATATTAGTTGGTGTATTAATTCGTATATCGCGTGGCCTACTCACCTCCTCAGAGTTAACCATACCCCAGATATTTAGTGACATTGTTTTAAGTTTGAATTGAATTGTTTTAAGGTTGAATTGAATTGTTTTAAGTTGTTACATTTGAATTATATTTGGATTATATGGTGATGCATATTCTCTCTATTTTGAATGTATATTTGCATTATCTCTATTTTATTTGGATATATGATGTTTGAACAGGTACAACGTTGCTATAACAGGTATAAATATACTGCTGGGCAGTGGCCATATTGCCCGGCAGAATTTTTTTCAATTCTGCCCAGAATTGTCACGATCATTCATCGTGATAAGTCCTTGACAAAGAAAGTTGTCACGGTCATTGACTGTGATAATTTTTTAAACATTGTCACGGGGTTGTCACGGTCCTTAACCGTGACAAAACTTATCGCGATCAAGGACCGTGACACGACCGTGACAATTCTGATGAACTTGTCACGGTCAATGACCGTGACAAGTCCGTGACAAACAAAGTTGTCTCGCCCAGAATTATCACGGTCATTGACCTTGACAAGTTGAACTTGTCAAGGGCAATGACCGTGACAATTCGCCAAAATTGGTGTAGTGTATAATCTTAATTTGGAGAGTCTATTCCCTATCAGTTTTCCTTCCATTTTTGAGTCAATCCATGAGAGAGTGCAACATAGAATTTGGATTCGCTGGAACTTTAAATATTGAAGTGTCACTTATATAAAGATGAAAATATCTTTCTATATTGGGAGACAGACGTTCATAAAACCTTAAAAACCAATGAGGGGACGAATCTGTTTCAAAGAAATTGTGTGAAATACAAGGCTAGACATCAATTTTCTTTCGTATGCATGTTATTTTTATTATTATTTGAATCTTCATTCATGTGAATATATTTCATATTTAATTAACCAAAAACCACAAAAGCACATACAATTTTTCTAACACTAGAATTGTTTTTGAGTTAAGTATACAAATATTGAATGTATGTATATGTAAAGACGGATATGTATATTTATATGTGAAGTTGTAAGCTTGAATAAGGGTAACAAATTTATTCTCCATAATGTTTAACTTGACCAAATCATATCAAGCTATGCCATTTACTCACTTCCTCTGTATTACAAGTAACATCAACATTAGGAAATTGAACCAAATCAAAAAAGAAACGAAACAAGTTAAAGACGCAATATATTAGACAAGACGAAAGAAAACAAGCATAACACCAATGGATACGAAATAAAAAAGGGGAACGATTTTAAGTCTAATTGATGGGAGAATTTTCGAGAGAAACACCACAGTAGGCTTTGACAATGCTCTTAGCTTTCCTGGCCTCTTCTGTCAAGCTAAACTTGAGTAACTCAAAATTATTGAATGGCTTAAATTGTAAAGGATGTTCATCGTCGACGAGCTCCTTAGGGACTTCTACGATCCCCTTTGAGTGTGAGAATACGCCCACGGAGTATCTTTTCTTGTCCCCGCTCACTTTCACTCGATGTGTAGCCGCATGCACTCTATCATTGCTCCACGCCTACCTCAACAGAAAAAACAATTCATATTTTCCAATTATTAGAACAAGATTTTCAACCCAACTAAATTTTCAACCTGTAATCTTCAAACGTCAATAGTGATGTTCGCAAATCTTGAATGGTTTTAAATGCTCTCTAATGGCCTTAATGAATAAATAAATAAAAATCCATAACCCTGATGGAGATAGAGAATTGAAAACGTCAAGGTAGAGAAATAATATAGGGGTTGAGGCACGTACATGAAAAGGGAAGAAGTTGTTGCTTTGCTTATAGAAATTAAACCAATATTATCCTCCTTGAATCACTCATCCACTATTTTTATTTATTTATGATATCTATACTCCTTTGGAGCAATTTAAAAAAAAATCTTCCTTGAAGCACTATTTTACAAGTTGCAAAATTTTTTAGTTTCCTTTCTTATATTTATTCTATCCCAAAGCTAATTGGGTATTTATGAATACACCCTATGTGATTATTTATTACCGTACCCGACTTTCCTGCAACATGTAAGTAGTAAGGTAAAAGGGGGTTGATGCACATGCACGAAGGTAACTAATAAATAAACATGTATAGGACTATCTCACAATAACAAATTATCTTAAATTTTGAAGTAGGTGAACCATTTTTTTTTTTCGTATTGGTGTTACCATGATATATGATAGAAGAATAGATTTGTTATGATTTTAGAAGACCAAGAAGTATAGCTAAATTTTATTCAATATTGGCCAATTGAATTTTGTAGTAGGATTTTTGTTGAATCAAAATAACAGCAAGTAGGTCGCCTATCAAAAGTTTCTAAAATGGCTATATGTATGTCCCATTATGCGAGATGAGACATTCTTGCTTGGCCCCAAGCAAAATAAAAGGCATAAATAAATAGTGTAAAAGTTGGATTAGTTTTAATTTACAATAAGAATAAAACTTCTTCTCCAATAATATTGTAAAAAATCATTCGCGGATCAACGGGTAAAATAGATGTGAAAAATTAACAATAAATATAAATTTCCACATCAGATTCCTCTGTTTATAAAAAATTATAATATGCTGTATACTTTATATTACGAATTTGACTATTACAAAATTTATATATTTAAAAAGTATTCAGCATGATTTATATTCAATACCAATTAAATTATTTAAAAAATGTGAAAAATACCGCTTTTATATGTGCTCTGTGTTTTATTTGTCTTTTCAATTTTTGCACATAAAGATAAAAATAAATATTAGGAGAAGAAAATGAAATGTAGTTAAAAAACAAGAACCCACCAATAACGTGTCCCCAGCCATTACAATGAAGGACGAGGGAGGAAACTCCACTTTAAACCATTCACCATCCTTGGTTTGGACCTCCAAACCACTCACATCATTTTGGTAAAGTATGGTTATTAAACTGGTATCTGTATGAGGTGGGGTTCCTTCATATTTAGCCGCCTCCTCCTCCACCACCGGTGTTGTATATGTCATGTATCGAAAAAGGTAATGAATTGAGTCAAAATGGGCCTCATAATGCTTCTCTACACCATAACTTTGAAATATCATTCGGCTCACGATCTGCTCCAGTTCAGATACTCGCTTTGCATACGTGTGTATGGTCTCACTAACCAAAGCATATATATACATGAAATGATGTTAGCCAACGCCAAATGATCGCTTCGCAATAATATATGAGGACAATTCAATATATTCATTTAGCCTCTTTGTGTTAAGATTTGTATTCTTAAGTACAAAAAAAAAAGGAATAAAATTCTATTGCTAATTATGTTTTTTCTACACTTAAAGTAATTTATATTTTAAATACTCAATAATACAGTCACCAGAGTGGCTCTAATAAGGAAATGCAAGGTGGATCCAACACAGGGCTCTTCGTGTCCTATTTGTTATTATATATACGGTGATGGTCCAATAGTTTTATGTTAAAAAACATACAAATGGGTTATTTATAATTTCTACATAGCGTTGTTATGAATTTACCATTTGTTACATGCTGATACATTACTGTCTAAATTTGTACCTAAATTTTTACACAAAAATTATTTAACGGGCCACTCGGGTAAAAACTATAATTTTGTATAAATTTTGTGTAAAACCCACTTTAAACCAATAATTTATCCTAAATGTTTAAATAAACGTTGGATGCAATTTTCTTTCGGTCCAATTTGTGCTTCTACACCCATCATTTAGTATGACAATACTCTTTCAATACAACTAAGCAATAGGTTAATATAAAAAATTGATCTTCGTAAGTTTCCAATTTGTAAATAAAAAGATAAACAAACTTTTTCCGTTTGATGATTTATCGACAAGAAACTTCTGCCGTAAACTGCGAGGCCTACCATGTTGTAGTCCGTGAACCAGGTTAAAGTGGTGAGACTTTATTCAAATATACAAACAGAAAGTGAATTACGTTGATTTTTATTTGGAAGCAACAATTATATATGATCTATAGATAAAGAATTAAGGGGAGCAGTTATATTAAAGAACGAGCTTTGTGTCGGCATAAAGTGACAAATCGATAAAAGATAACAAAGAGGAGGCCAAGTATTTTGGTGAAAGTTCGAGGCTTTTATTGAAAGGCATACTTTTACAAGTTCAATGTCACTGATTAAATAACACTGTGAGTTGGATTGGAGTTACTCAAATTTTAGATGGTTAGGTTTAATTAGCGCAGTTTTTTCTTTTACATTATTTAATTGCCATTATAAAAATTAATAAATGGGAGATGTAGATAAATTAAGTGGGTTGAAAAAAAACTGATCAGCCAAAGGACTTTAAAGGGTAATGCTATCCATTTTTTACTACCCTTTTTTTTGTTACTCTCGGCATGATTTTGTTGTACTTTGCTTTGGTTTTTATGTTCTGACAGGACTCATATAAATAAAAATAAAGTAAGGTACAACACTTTGAAACCGAAAGTAACAAAAGGGATAACAAAAAAAGGTAGCGCTAATATTATCCGAACTTTAAATCAATAATTAAAAGAAACGAAATGAATATACCAGAAATGGTCATTTCCAGATGGCCACATGAGATTGGTGAAAGTTTGAACATTTTCCTTGATGGTTGGATTTTCAATACCCATGCTCTCATAATTGGGAATATAGTAGCTGCCAATATAGCCAAAATGATGCGTATCCGAAACGTTTCGGACTTTGGTCTCCTTGGGAAGATCAAACAGGTCTTCACCAACAACAAGAACATCATTTATGAGCTGTGGTGTAACTTTATCATAAACTGCAACAAAACACCCATACTCTTCAAATGCTCTCTGTACATCTTTGCATGTAGACAGCCAAAAACTGGAGCCAGGCTTGAGATCTTCCTTTGTGAAGTCCACAACAGGAAGCTTAGGCTGTGTTTGGGAACCCATTTAATTACTTCACCTCTTACTTCTGTTTCCCCTCTCTCAAATCAGGAAACTCAAGTAGTAGGCTATATCAGTTACATAGTGTTGCTATCTATATATATAGGTGTATAGCGGCAACAGGACAAATAAAAAACGGTGCGGCTATCCCTCGCCTAAGTTCTTCCCCCACACCTTCTCTCACTCCCAAATATCAAAATATCCCCTCCATCTTTAAAATATAATATGATTTTAAAACATAAAATATTTTTAAGTAAGATAAGCTGTATCAGTTACATAGTGTTGCTATCTATATATATAGGTGTATAGCGGCAACAGGACAAATAAAAAAGGGTGTGTTATCCCTCACCCTAGTTCTTCCCCCCACACCCTCTCTCACACTCCTGAGACCAAAATATCCTACCCACTTTTAAGTATAATATGATTTTAAAATATAAAATATTTTAACTAAAATAGAATTTATATTTTAAAATAAAATATAATTTTATTATTATTATAATGAAAAAAAATTAGTTTTTAACAAACATAAAAACAGTTTTAAAAAAAATAAAAACGGTTTTAACAAACAATTTTTTTTTTAACAAAATAAAAACTGTTTATAACAACAAAGAGTTCAAAAAAACAACATCCAACAAAAAAAATATGTTTTTAACAAAATAAAAACAGTTTATAACAAAGAAACAATATCCTTGAAAAAACATAGTTTTTAAAGAATAAAAATATTTAAAAAACAGTTTTTAGAAATATAAAATCACTTTAGTGAAAAAAACTATTTTTAACAAAAAATTAGTTTTGAAAGAATAAAAATATTTTTTTAACAAAAAAAAATAGTATTAATTTGTAGTAAGGTCAAAAATTAAAAAAAATATCATGGGTTAGGGTAAAAAAATGAAAATAATAATATTGATAACAACAGTAATTATAATAGTTATAGTAATAACCATAAATGTAATACACAATGTTTTTAAAAACTATTTTTTTCTTCACTATAGTGTTTTTATTTTTCTAAAAAGCTATTTTTTAATATTTCTTTGTTATAAATTATTTTTTATTTTGTTATAAACTGTTTTGTTTTGTTAGCAATTGTTTTTTAACGATTTTTTTTATATTTTTTTTACCAATTAGTCCCGTTTACTAAGTTTGTAGTTTAATTGGTCCTAATATTTTTTTTTTGCTCCACCAGGCTCCATAAAAAAAGATATTTTTTCCAATACATCATATTTGTAAACATATAGTAAATATTCACTATATGTACAAATATGACATATTGATGAAAAAATGTTGTGACACAACATATTAGAAAATATTTCATGTAAATGGGACTTATTTGTCAAGCTCCCATTTTTTTCGTTATAAGCAGTTTTTATTTTGTTAAAAAAATTCGTGAAAACTATTTTAATTTTGTGAAAAACTGTTTTATTTCCAAAAACTGTTTTTTTTTGTTGTTAAAAAGCTGTTTTTTTCATTATAAACTTTTTTTAATCCCAAAAAATATTTTTTAAGGATATAAATTGTTTTTTTTAAACTATTATTTGTTATAAAAAAAATTTATTTTGTTACAAGTAATCTAATTAAAATAATTAGTAATATGTTAAAGTAAAAAATCGAATTAATAATTATAATAAAAATTATATTTTATCTTAAAGTATAAATTTTATCTTACTTAAAATATTTTATGTTTTAAAATCATATTATATTTTAAAGGTGGGGAGGGTATTTTAGTCTTATGGTGTGGAGGAGGGTGTGGGGATAACCACACCCATTAATAGTAAGAATAATAATAATAATAATAATAATAATAATAATAATAATAATAATAATTATTATTATTATTATTATTATTATTATTATTATTATTATTATTATTATTATTATTATTATTATTATTATATTTTATCTTACTTAAAATATTTTATGTTTTAAAATCATATTATATTTTAAAGGTGGGGAGGGTATTTTGGTCTTATGGCGTGGAGGAGGGTGTGGGGAGTAACTTAGGGTGTGGGGATAGCCACACCCATAAAAAACTAATTAATAAAATTTGACAAACGTCATAACGACAGCTATTGACAAAATGTCAAGATCTGCGAAGATTTTAGAATAGCAAAGAGAACAGCTTGCATTCCGCACGAAATATATGTATGTAGAATTATGGATGTTATATTATATCGTCCCTCACAATATGGTTTTGGAAGCTTCATGATTAATTAAAATAAACTTTTAGTTCACACGTAGATACAAATGCATGTCCGGTAATCAATCATTCCTAGGGGTGCAACTGGTACGGTACAGTCGGTAATGACCTCTTACCAATACCAAAATCATAATCTAAATGGTAAAATCGTACTGTACCAATTTACTGGCCGGTACATCAAAACAAAAATCAAACTAATCGATTTTTCGGTTTTATTGGTTTCGGTTTCAATTAGTTTTTTTTTCCGGTAAATACCCGAATTTCAAATCGGTTTATGCATTCGGTAGATCTAGTATATAATTCGATATTATGATTTCGGTAAAATGTTGTACAAGTTTCGGTACCAAAATCTTAAACTCATTTAATTGATTAAATGCATTACTTAAAACTAAAACATAATATAAATTGCACTGAAAAATAAAATGAAGATCATGAAGCATAGACAAACTAAATTGCATAAACAAACTAAATTACATTAAAAAGCCTTAAAATAGTTGTGTATAAATTGAAAGATCAATATATGTAGTTGTGTATAAACGTATATGTAGAGCTATATAAAAAAATTAGATACATACGTATATATGTTTTTGAAGTGAAAAAACACACTGAATAAAAAAAACATTAAAAGAGTAGTTCAAGGTTCGAGCATATCAACAATGTTTTTGAAGTAAAAACACATATTGAAATAAATAAACGCATATCAGATGCACAAACATTTACCAACCAACATACTAAAAATCTATAAGTTTGAGGCATTGCAGATCTAGACATACACACATAAAGAAACAAACACTTTTGTCAAAAACCACAAGTTTGAGGCGTAGCAGATCTAGGGATACACGCATAAATAATACAGTCGTAGAAAAAAATAGGGTTTTATGCTTTTATACTAAGTGAAATGAATGGAAGAGATGAGTTTAAAACGAAGGGTCTTGATAATTTCGTATATTTTTTAAATACAATTTTCATTTGGTAATTGGTAAGGTAATATATTGTAAGATTGGTACGGTATTTCGGTACGGTAAATTCGGTACGATAAATCGGTACAGTAAATTCGGTAAATCGGTTTTTTATATCTTAAAACCAAAACTAACAAAATTTTTGGCTGTATTTTCGGTTTCGGTAAAATCGATTTTCGGTATTACATAATATGGAACCAAAACCATTTTTCCCGGACCAAACGGTACGGTAAAAATTCGTACCGATTGCACCCTTAATCATTCCTTCTTCTTTCTTCTCTACAGTCAAATTGTCAAATATCTTCAAAAACCATAAACGCTCTCTTTCCGCAATATATATATGTTCCTTTACTCGGATTTTCAATATTAAAAAGCATGATTCTAAAAAACGTGGCCCATGATCGAGGCGTGAAGGGCAAGCCTTACGTATCGTGTGTCCCGTATCGTGTGTCGTTCTATAATTATTCTTACGAAAATATTATCATTACGTACATAATATACAATTTCTAGACACTTCAATTTTGTACGTATTGATAATTTTTTTTTAACATATAATCCTAGTATACTATATATTTTTTAAAATACATACGTATACGTAATTCTATTTCTTTCATATATATATATATATATATATATATATATATATATATATATATATATACAGTACTGTTCTTGTGTGGATCAGTCCCCATTTTAAGAGTGCGGATCGGACATGTGTCACCTAGCAGTGACCCTAGAAAATATAGGCTAAATTTCTTTTCTGGATTCACCGCCAAGTGACACGTGTCTAGTCCGCACTCTTAAAATGCTGACTGATTCGTACAAGAATAGTACTATATATATATATATAAAGTCTCCTATAAGAACTTCTTATGGTGCAGACCCCGGTACATGTCATTTTTTTAAAATAGTAAAAAAATAAAAATTTTAATGAAACTTTATGGATATTATGTCCACGGTTAGAAAATCATCTCCAATTTTTTTCATCAAAAAATTCAATACAAAAACCGTTGAGATGAAGTGATACGTAAAAAAAGGGTATAAATATTCATTTTCAACCGTTGAAATGTTGGGTTGGCGCCAGCCACACTTATGATTGAATTTTTTTATGAAACTTTATGGACATGATCTTCTCACTGTCGAGATCATATCCATGAAGTTTCATCAAAAAATTCAATCAAAAAGTGGATGAGATGATTGCTAACATTCTAATGGTCGAAAATGCATATTTATGCGTTTTTTTTACATATCACATCATTTCAACAATTTTATTATTGAATATTTTGATAAAAAAAAAAATTGGAGATGATCTTTTCACCGTGGATATCATATCCATGAAGTTTCATTACAAAATTTATTTATTTTACTATTTTAAAAAAATTGTATGTACCGGGATCTTTACCATAAAGAGTTATTACAAGAGGGGTCTCTCTCTCTCTCTCTCTCTCTCTCTCTATATATATATATATATATATATATATATATATAAATAAAAATATAAAGAATGAACGATTTAGAGTTGAAAAATAAAATATATTATTTTGTTATTTCTGAAAATAAAATTTAAACATGAATATATTATAACTCAAAATTTAAAAATAAGTTTGATAAACTCAAATTTTTATTAAAATTATATTTAAACATAAAAAGAAGTGTTATGATTCATAAACAAACATGTTGATAGACAAGGAATCTCTTATGCATAAAACGTTTGAAAATAAACTAATTTGACGTGTAATTAATAATGGGGTTGGTAGCCAAGTTGATGGACTCGTGATTATTGTATTAAAAGTATTTCAATTATCTTTTGCTTTTTCATAATGAATCTGATAAGGCTGGGTTGGGAGCATAATTATTCTATTATTAATATAAATGACAGAAGTCAAAAAAGTGTGGTGCAGTGCGTATTTAAAACCCAATCGAGTTACAAGCTTTAAGCTATTCCAGTTGCAATTTATACCTTTTAGAAAACGGTGAGTTGGTATTAATACCTTTAAAAATAGGAGCGCCATCTCACAACGATGATTAAAACATACGTGAGAGTCGAGTTATATTTGGCGTGTGTTGTGTGTGTTTTTAGTAATAATTAGGTGTAAATTCGCGCGATGCGCAAATCATGTTAAATTTATATTCATATGAAATTTTAAAAAAGCTTGTAAAATGTATTAATTCGGCTACTTAACTTTTCATGTCATTACAAATCAAATAGTAAATAATCAAATAAGTATAAATATTAATGTAATTTGAGTTCTTTTACAAAATTTAAACTCTCATCCGAATCCAACAATATAGTGGACTTCAAATTAAGGAAGTAAAACACAAGCATAAAACTTGTCATCGCAGACATAGCTACAACTAATATTACAAAACATGGGATTGTGGTTTACCAATAACCCATAGTATCCATTGAATCAGTTACTTCTTTTTAATTCATTTACCTTGTTCTCATTAGCCTCTTATTGTGGATCACTTAATATATGTAAACAAAAATTCTGGGACTATAATATATGTATTTCACTCGATCATTTTCAGGAGATCAAACCGTCTTAAGATACAACATTTTTGCTCTATTGGTCAATTAAATACAACTGATTTATGTCCTAAAATGTGATGTGAAAACTTTGTATAAATGAATAATAGCAAAAAAAAACTCTAAAATGAGTTATACATACATGTCTCTACAAATGGGTCCATTTTATCCCTGCTGCACACCAAAATGAGGTGATTAATTAAATGTTCATGTATATATATATATATATAACCAAAATTTAATAAATCTAAACAAAGCCGTATGACATAAAACTTGCGTGTTAAACCTATCCAACAATCAAACTAAAATTTGCCCAACATCATTACCATTAGTAGGTAACCTTAAGCATAAATTAGCATTTGTATGTAACTTTCTTAATTCCATCTTTCCTCCCACCAAACATAGGTAGCCACACATGAGCAACCTTTTGAAAAATTCAAGATGACCAAATGACATCTAATTACCCATCTGTAAACTTCAAATCCTCTATTTCAAACCCATCATCCATGAGTTTAGCTGAAACATGTAAAAAAAAATGCTAACTTAAGATCAACAAAATTAGAAAAATGTAAACTTGAGATCAAAATAATTATAAAATAATTACACAAACAGTTCAAATATCCATAAGTTTTTCTCACGCACTTATAAAAACTTTTGTATCTATCATCACTTTTCCTTAAAAGACATTAACATGCTTGAACCAAAGCCATCTTCATTGTTTCATGATTGCAACATAGAGGTAAAATAGTCATTCTTGAAAGAAGGACTCCATATTTGGTTCACTTCAATTTTTAATGAGTGGGAGGTACTAATATTAATTTAGTGTCGTTGCCCTACAGGAGAAATAGTACAAAATCCCAAAAAGTTTCCCAAAAAAGATCAGTTGCACATATTGTCAAGCACTTGGAATTAAATATGTGAAAAAATATTACCTCACGGGAACTCTGTATTACCAATCGAGATAGAGATGCGGAAACACCAATCCAACATATTTAATTTAGGGAGTGAGAGCCTTAACACTTACAGAGCCATTTCATTCCCATTCTGTAACTCCTTCAATTTCTTATATTAATTCTTTTTCTTGATTAAGGGAATAATACATAACCAACAGCTGGATAAATAAACAAAACATTGAGTTAGAAATGGGTATGCTCTAAACTTGCGTACCGGTGGATTGATGAAATCAAATCCACATAAAAATCAATTTCATTGCAAATGGGTAATACCAAAGTTGTGTTTGTGTGGGGATGAGAGAGAGAGAGAACATAACTTGATTAGGAGAGAAACTATAAACTCCGTCAAAGTCTGCAAAAAAAATAACAAAGTTATAGGCGCAAAGAAGAACACCCATGAAAAACACTCCTGAACAAAGACTGTAATAAAAATTAACCTGCAAAAAAAAGAAGATACAATAAAAATTATGAAATGCTCCGTAATAAAAATTAATCAACAAATATAATAGAAATATTAAGAGGTGGAAGAGAATGAAAATATCTTCAAAATTAATAGAACCTTGAGAGGTTTGTGAATGTGACAGAACAGGTGAGGTTTGTAGCAGATTTGGTTCTGACGGTGGCAGCTGTAGGAATTAGGGTTTGTTCGTGTGAAACGAAATATGGGAGAGTTTGGTCTTCAAATAAATAGAGTGGATATAGATGAAAGGATAGGATGGGGAGGGGAAAACACAGTTAGTTTGTCCAGAGTTCCAAGAGAAATGATAGAGGAAAGAGAAATATCTTTAAAAGTAAAATGCCACATGGACACTCTAAATAAAAAGAAGTATTTGTATTTAATTAATGTATAAAATATAGAGTGCCACGTGGACACTCTCAATGAGGAGGAGTCTTAAATGCTCATAAATGCCTTGTTTTGAATTTTATAGTATATAGAGATTTATTACTACTGTCCGGGTTAACATTATTGAAACATGAATGAGTGACTAATAAATTCATAATTTATAATTTTTGCTCGGAGGAAAAAAAATTCTGGCTTCACCAACAACAAAATTTGGTATCGCCTGTTGATGCAAAAAACTGGACCGAATCCCATTTTTATGATCACAGATAAATAGATAAAAGCAATCCAATCAAGCACATGAGAGATAAAGATTTTTAAAGTGATTCGGCTATGAATAAAGCCTACGTCCACTGTTATTTTATTCCCAGGGGTTTACAATAGCACCATAGGGTGTAGAGAGAGAAAGGATGTGTATCTTGTGTATGGTGTTTCCTAGTTCTCATCCCTTTGGCTAAGGGAATACATGTATTTATAGTGATGGGAGATAAAGAAATTCATTGTATGTAGACATTTATGTCTACATTCAATGAATGTAATTGTTGGCCTTCTATGATGGTTGATCTTCCTTGAATTACTTGGTATGCTATGTGTTGTCATCTATTAATACAGTAGAAATATACATTAAGGCTCATTAAATGCGTTGCCATCTGCATTAAATGCACATTAAATGCATAGTTATCCTTTGATCTTCCTCGAGTGCCGACTATCTCTCCTCGGGTGCCGACTATCTCTCCTCGAGTGCCGACCAACTCTCCTCGGGTGTCGACTAACTCTCCTCGGGTACCGACCAACTCTCCTCGGGTGTCGATCAACTCTCCTCGGGTGCCGAATATTACCACGTAGGATGCCATGTGTCCTTTTCTGATTGGTCCTCGTAGATGGAGAATTTTTGTGTCAACAGAAGCCCCCAATACTCCATGCTCGATGGTTTACTGAAAGGATGGAGTATTTATTCTGCAGTGTTGCTCGGTGCTCATGAAATTCTTGATCTACCTTTTTGATTTGTTCAACATAAAGTGCACTATCTCTTGGATGATATATGATGCCGGCTTATCGATGGTTGCTAATATCTCTTTTGTGGAACTCTGTTCGTCAAGTGAATGTGTGCTATGTATCACCCCTGGGAATTTGGATGCAGCCATGCCATAGTATGCAGCTTGTAGCTTGTCATAATCTTCAAGTATGTTGATTGGTTTGCTAGCCGACCAACTGCCTCCTGTGCCGAGCAACTGAGTGCTAACTTCACGTGCTTGATTTTTCTGATTTATGCTCCTTTAAATACTTTGTCGAGTAACATTCTAGCTTTTGAACCCAATTCTTCAATGTACCAAGCTAGTGGTGGACTTCGAAACATTTTTATACAACTTCTTCTTCAATGTTGGTTGGGACAGTAGTAGTAAAGATCTCAGTGCTGTAGATGCTGAATTTGACTTCTGAACTTCAATAGTATGTGCATAATAACTCCTGAATATGCCTCCTGAACTTCTGAATGCACCTCCTGAACTTCAATATACCTCCTGAACTTCAATATTCCTCCTGAACTTCAATAGCATCCTGAACTAATTCTCGAGCAAGAAAAATAACTTCTGAATGATAATTAGTCGGGGCCCCGACTATGTAATTTTATGGAGTTGAATTTGGTGCTCGACTGTATGATGTTATGAGAATGCGTCACCGAATGAACAACAGAATTTGTAATAGAAGCCCCCAAGTGTGGAATATGAATTTTGAATGCTTTCTCGGCCTTGAAGTATGTTATTTGACAAATTTTCTTATTTTGCATAGATAATAAGATTTGCTCCACCTGCTGTCTGCTGTTCGACCAACCGGAGTTGATGGAGATTGAATCCCGACCAACCTGAGTTGGTGGATTTTCTTCCCAACCAACCGGAGTTGGTACTTTTGGGAAATATTTTTTATTTTTGACCAACCGGAGTTGGTGGATTTTCTTCCTAACCAACCGAAGTTGGCACTTCTGGGAAATATTTTTATTTCCGACCAATCGGAGTTAGTGGATTTTCTTCTCAACCAATCGGAGTTGGCACTTCTGGGAAATATTTTTATTTTCGACCAATCGGAGTTGGTGGATTTTCTTCCCAACCAATCGGAGTTGACACTTCTGGGAAATATTTTTATTTTCGACCAACCGGAGTTGGTGGTTTTTTGATAATAAATGATGGAGACTTCCTCGGAGCTGACCAACAGATTGTTGAGAATAAGATATAATAATTGCTGGAGACATCCTTGAAGCTGAATATATATAAAGAGAAAAAAAATTTCGAGCTCCATGCTGAATATAAATAAGAATTACCCCGACCAACTATTCGTTGGGGGTGAAATATAATAAATGTTATAGTTCTTCCTTGGAGCTGAATATGAATATCTCGTCGAGTTCCGTGTTGAGATGAATATACAATATGAATCCCAAGGGATATATAGAATAATTTGTGCTTGAGCCGATATCTCCGAGTAATAATAAAATATATAATGCCTCGCTGAGGTTTACGAGAGAATAGTTTCCAGATTGTTTCCGAGCATTCGTCGATGTTGAGTCTTATACCTGTAAAAATTAACATCTTGCTCTACCATATGTGTAGGCTGAATTGATTAGTCATGAGAATAATTTAATCATCCAATAAATATATGATAGGTATATGTTTGAGAAATAAAAATATTAATTTCAAAAAATGAAATAATATATGTTGGCCGATACGTCGAGGCAAAATTTCCCGATGTCGAGCAATACTACTTTTCCAGAGGTTTACGAGAGCTTTCATCGGGATTGAATCTCGTCCCTATGAAATTTTAATAAGCTGCCCGAGCACCTGTCGAGACTAGAGAAAATAATTATTATCATGAGAATAATTATTCAGCCAAACAATATGTGATGTGTATCAGCATAAAATAATAAAAATTTCAAAATATGAAATAATATTTTTGTGCCACACGTGTATTTCATGAGCAAATTTTAATAAAAATGCTAAGCATTTTAATTTTAAGTAAAGGACCAAATATAAATTGGTTTTTTAGAAATTATTTATCACTTTAGGAATTATTTGAAATTCAATAAATGCTCAAATATAATTTTTTGGTCTTGGAATATTTTTCACATAAAGTTTCTGTGGATTAGAAAATAACCAAGTATGCATTTTAATTTTTCTCCATGCAAATTTTCAATTAGAAATTTCATGTTTTGAATTAATAAAGGATAAGGATAAGAATAAGGGGATAGTCTTGTCCTTTGGCAGCGAAGTAGTGATTTTGTCAAAATCAAAAAGAGAGAACTAAAGGAATCGTCAATTTTCAATTATGGTATTAGCTTTCTACTGCCTCCGACCAAGGTTGAGATGTTGCTGACCAACAATTGATTTTCTCGACCAACTATATACACGCCGACTAACAATAGGTACATCCGAGTAGAAATAGATGTAGCCGATCAACGAATGGGAGCTCGGGAACTCCTCAAATTGCATAATACCCATCACCGATCATAATGAAATGCCTCCGACCAACATTTGATTTTTCTGACTAGCTATATATAGTGGACCAACACAATTGGTGCTGGTGATGTTTATTGTTGTAGTACTGGTTGCCGACCTTCTCTCCAATAATCATTCAGCCATACTTACAATTATGAGGTGCCCCGACCTTTTACAGCCGACCTATGCCAGAAGTTTTTCAACCATTCTTTGTTGATGACTGGAATTGGTAAAATGAAATTCGGTGGAGGATTGTTGCCGACTTGATGCCGACCAAGTGTATGAGAACTGCCGAGTAGAAATAGATGCCATCGACCAATAAATAGAAAGTCGTGGAGCTCCTCTTGATGTATACTACATGATAAAAGGATAACTGTTGGGGGTGAATCTTGTACATGCGGTATTTAATAATTTGCTCGAACACCTGTTGAGATTGATTCTCATAGAAATTATCATTAGCAAAAATTTTCAGCTAAATATCATATAATATGTATCAGCTCAGACATAAGGCAATAAAAATTTAAAAATATGAAATAAAATGTTTTGTTGACCGTGATTGGAAAATTTGGTGAAGTTGTTCGTGTTTTCTTCATAAATGACCACCGACCAGCAAGGATGGTCCGGTAAATAAATTTTGGTCGGGTAACGACCAGATGTCGCCGACCAATAGTAGATGCTGCCGACCAACCCATCAAAAGTTGTGGAATATGAATGAACATAATCAGCTATTGAGACCCAAACATTCCAAACGGGTCTTGTCATTTACTATCGATCAGTAATATAGATGTTGTCGACTGGACATACATGTGTGCGATCAACACATAAGAGGTTGGGAACCCCCAACTTGTATAATACCTGGTGTCGCGGATCAGTCAGAGGGAAATTTATTCCTCACCAACCAACAGATAGGAGGTCGAGACCACATAAATTTCAAATCACCGATCACCCAATGCAAGTGAACAAAACTTTGGTACTGTGATCGCATTGGTAGGCGAGGTAATTGGTAGAAACAATGACCGCCGACCAACAAAAAAATAAAATAGTCCGGCGAATCTACCGACCAACAATACTTGTCAATGAGATATACCGAGGAGATTACTTCTTTATTCCGGTTAAGTAGAACAAAAATTCACATAGTTTTTCACCGACCAGAAATACTCATTCGGTGACATTCTTCTGGATTTTTCATCCTCACACAATTGATGCTAAACCGTAGTTGAAGATTCATGGGACCTTTGAGCCCAAGGCAGGCAGACTTTGAATCGGAAAGTAATATAATCCTGGGATTGAAATTTTTTGTTGATCTGAAACCGAACCAAGTTGTGAGGTAGATGATCGTCCTTGAATTGTAGGTTATTTTTTTTATGCCGCCCAGTTTCATTATTTTTGTTGCTGTAGACGGTTGAAGTCAAAACGATTGATATGAATTTAATAAATCCAAAATTTCTTCATCTTCCTGGGAAAGTTTCTCCATTGCCCTTTCTTGAGCGACTGTTTATTTTTCATCTTCTTTACGAAAGTGGGTAAAGGTTTTTCAGGAGAGAGAAGGTTATGTTGGGTTTCCTTCCTATTTTCCATTTGTGGAGATAAAAAATACGGTGGATGATGAAAATCATTACGAAAATTATACCAAAAATCAATCATCGAACCAATAAATCAATCTTTATCAGAATTAATAAATCGTAACAAATCAAAATTCTTAGATCTAAGAGATAACCAATAGAAATCATCAGATCTAAGAGAAAATATGATCAATATCCAAGAGGAAAAAGAATGGTTTTGAATTTTTACCCCCTTATAGAAGATGTGAAATATGTGAATCAACATATGTCAAATCTTTTTCCTTGATGTAACTCATTACATAAACGTGTTTGCCCAGAACATTTTCAAGAAGAGTCATAGATGCTTAACGTTCATGATGAAAATTGTCTAACACTGAATATATATATATATATATATATATATATATATATATATATATATATATATATATATATATATATATATATATATATTTTATGAATCAAATTGATGAGAACTTTTAAAGCAGATCTGGGTCAGAATTGTGATTATTGAGAGAGAGAAATTGTTCTTGATTTTAACTTTTCCCATTCTCTGATTAAAAATATGATGGGAATTTGAATAGACATCAAAGATCTTACAAAATTTATAATGAAAATTATCAAATCTTACCACTGTCATATATATTGGTATATGTAATCATTTAAAATATTTATTCCATGATATAAAATTGAAACTTGAGAATCAAGCAAAAAGTTATGATTTATGAAATCCATTATTTTTCAGATTTCTAAATAAGAATTAATCTAACAGTTATGATTTTAAAATCATGATATGCAATATTTTGCAGATTAAAATTGGACAATTAATTTATGTATATAAACATAAAAATCATGATTGAATCAAAAGATGTATGTATAATTGATTATACATAGAGAAAATAAAAACTTAGCCTTTGATGGAGAACAATGCTTGTAACACGTTCCCACAGACGACGCCAATCTGTTGATGCAAAAAAACTGGACCGAATCTCGTTTTTATAATCACAGATAAATATAAGCAATCCAATCAAGCACATGAGAGACAAAGATTTTTAAAGTGGTTCGGCTATGAATAAGCCTACGTCCACTGTTATTTTATTCCCAGGGGTTTACAATAGCACCATAGGGTGTAGAGAGAGAAAGGATGTGTATCTTGTGTATGGTGTTTTCTGGTTCTCCTCCCTTTGGCTAAGGGAATACATGTATTTATAGTGATGGGAGATAAAGAGATTCATTGTATGTAGACATTTATGTCTACATTCAATGAATCTAATTGTTGGCCTTCTATGATGGTTGATCTTCCTTGAATTGCTTGGTATGCTATGTGTTGTCATCTATTAATACAGTAGAAATATACATTAAGGCTCATTAAATGCGTTTCCATCTGCATTTAACGCACATTAAATGCATAGTTATCCTTTGATCTTCCTCGAGTGCCGACTATCTCTCCTCGGGTGCCGACTATCTCTCCTCGAGTGCCGACCAACTCTCCTCGGGTGTCGACTAACTCTCCTCGAGTACCGCCCAACTCTCCTCGGGTGTCGATCAACTCTCCTCGGGTGCCAAATATTGCCACATAGGATGCCATGTGTCCTTTTCTGATTGATCCTTGTAGATGGAGAATTTTGTGTCAACATCGCCTAATCATTTTTTTTTGTTTCTTTACTTCTTAATGATGTCTCTCTCTTAATGTTCCACAAAAAACAAAGATTTTCAATATACATTTTCATGTTCATGCCATCACCCTCATTAAAATTATATATATCCGTCAATATTATCTTTTAAATAAGACCACAATTAATATATTTGTCAAAAAGAATAAGTAGCTGCTAATTAAATCTAAGTAGTTATTAATTAAACCTCTCTATATATCATTTATATTTTATTTTGTTTTTTCAACTATTATTTTCCAAAATATCTTTCTCTCTACTATTCTTTTCCTTTTTTTTGCCACATCTTGAAGAAGGGAACAAGTGAATTTTAAAGAGGTATGGAACTACTTTTTTTTTCATATTCGCCACTATTTTTTCCCCAAAATATTAGTCAATGTTTTTTTCTAGTTTTTTCCTAACAAAAGATGGAGCTTCTTTGCCAATATTATAAATTATAAAGTTTTTAAAGATAATTTGTTGCTGTTTTTTTTCCTCAAAGAAGAAAACAGTTTTTAAATATTATTTATCTTTATTTTTTATAGTTTATTAGTAACTTTTATTTTTATTATTCTTTCCTAGAAAATGAAGTGTAACATTTATGTTAAAATATCTTTCACCATTTTTTACTGTTTTTTCCAAATATCCTACTTTTTTTTATAAATCTTTGCCCGTGTTTTAGATTTTTTTATTTCTAATATAATTTTTTTATATTTGTAGGATGGACGGTTGAAATAAAAATGTAATACACCGTGACTTTGGGACTAAGAAATTTGATTTGGGGAGAAATAAAATATAATTAAATTGGAAAATTTTAAAATTTGGAAAGTGAGGTCCAAAAATTGAGGACGTTATAAAGTATTCCGGATAATAATTCTGAGTGCGCCATTGATCCCGGATAGGTCGAGATAGTCGAAATGACTGTCCTTGGGTTTTATTTCGGTTCCAGAATATTTTTAAGTAAGTTTGACTCGAATTGGAGTAAACGAGCCATTTAAAGTATGTAGTATCATTTAAAACTGGGATTTATGTTTTAAACGCTTAAGAATCTTACGAATTCAGCCTATCTCATTTGTGAGAAAGAGAGAGAGAGAGAGAGAAAAAAGCCCTTGAGAAAGAGAAAGAAAGAGAGAAAGAAGAAGAAAGGAAGAGAGAGAGAGAGGTGAAAGCTTAGAGTTTTCCGGCCAATACGCGATCCCGAGGACGATTCAACCTCTACAATTTCGAGGCAAGTGTTTAATATTGCTAAATATTTTATTTGTGTATTTCATTTCATATGTTGTGGATAAAAGAATTGGATTTTGGATATTATGTCAAAACCTAGCTTTGGGGTATTTTACCTTAAATTTAATGTTTATATATGGGATTGATGGCATTTAAGTTGATGAGATGAGATATAGGCGTAGGTTTTGATGTGAGGAATATGATTGAGTTAAAGATTGAGGGTTGGATGATAATATTTGGGTGTTTGGAGAGTTTGGTTTTGTTCAATAATGGAAAAAGGGCCAAGATATCTGGTATGGTCGGTCGACCGCGGCCAGGGGGCCGGTCGACCGCGCCTCAAAGGAAAAGCCTACTGCTTTCTTCGTGGGACAAAATTTAGAATTGCGGCCAATCGGGGGTCTAGGGCCGATCAACCGGTCCTCTGTTTTTAGCCCAAGAATGGAATTTTATTTAACCACGTTTTCTTTTGGGTTTAAAACTTATTGTCTTTCTTAATGAATGTCTTATAGAGGGTTATGTTATAGTATTAATGGATTGGTGCCTTAGGGTGATTAGGGGCATTCAGACTTATATTAGAAACGGATTTATGAGGGCATGATGCATCTTTTAGTAAGGAAATGATTGTGGGACTGAATGATAAGCGGATTATATTAGATGGTGGTGGGCTATCATGAAATAGTTTATAAATTGTAGAGATAGTCCCTTTTTACTTATGTGCGTTTAAAGTCAAGTGGTATTGCGGTATGTGCTTTTAATGATTACCGAATAGAATTGTTATGTGTGTACTTCTAGTCGAGATAGTTATTACCCATTTGTGTGAAATTAATAATAGATATTCCGAGGTATGATGGGGTTATAAGAAATGAATTGGGATTGAGCTTGTAGATTACCGACTAATAAATTTTGTTTATACTTATATCCGGAATGATTATCATACTAGTAGGCATTTGGTTATGACGATGGATATGTACGTTTGATGTTAAGGGTTCATAGGAGCAATTGAACAGTAGGCAGAATTGAGAACGATTAGACTGTACTATCAACTAATGTAGGTTGAGATGTAATGTTCGTCAGGATAGAAACTATATATCTATGTGTGATTAATAATGGAGATTCCCATACTTGATGGGATCATGGGATAAATCTAGGATAAAGCTTGAGGTTTGCAGACTATTAGTTAGGTGTATACCAATAGTCGAAATTATTACTCGATATATCGATGTGCTTTCGTATATATATGGGATGTGTAGTGAGTGTTACCTACATTAAACTTTGGGTTGATAATCTTAATGTTGGATATATTGGAAGACTGTTCATATCATAGGGGTAATGGATGAATATGCTTCGAGTGAGGGATCGTATTTATATAACGAATTAAGTTAATACGCTTGGAACGACGGTTAGTATATTGAGGATTATGTATACTTATAGCCGAGTTTATACATTTCATACATACGGACTAGAGATGGTATGCATATATATATATATATATATATATATATATATATATATTTGTGTGTGTGTGTGTGTGTGTACTTATGGAGTGAATATCTATACCGTGTGTGATGGTTTAATTATATGATGTGATTATATGGATGTGTATATATATAGTGTGAATGATATATATACTTATGGTGTGAAGCATATCCGGAACATGCTATCATGGGAAGTTGCGCGATGAGGGTGAGCCCCTGGCTTGAGGAGCAGGGTGTGGATATTCCCCAGGTCATATTCGTCCATTATTATTTGTGTGATTTTATATTTTTGGGGGTGAGAAGTCTTGGGTATGAGTCATTCTCACTTGCCGGTTAGGAACTATGACCGCTTCCCATACGTTATGATTGATTTTGTCGCCATGGCGGTGTGATAATAGTCCGATAGGTGGTGACCGCGGGAGAAAGTGAGTAATTCCTGGAAGATGATAGCATGGTGCAGTATTTTGGTATCCTATAACCGTTTATGTTATGTGTATTGCAAAGTGTACGTTATGTGTGTTATGTATACGTGGTTATAGGAATGAATGATTGCTTATATATATTTAGAGTAAATATATATTTATATATCCTATAGGTGAAGAGGATATAGAGTTTCTATGATGTACATCTTGGGTGATTTGGTGTACTAGTTTATTAGGATCGAAAGATCGTACTTAGAGACAATTGCGGTTATATCGACCTTAAGGAGATTAGATATAGATTCTATTTATGTTCCTAGATATAATACTCATTATTTAAGTAGTTGTAGTAGTATGATATATGTAGATGACATGATGGATCCCTACGATCGACATTTTCAAGGAGTAGTGTATCGGGGGGGGGTCCTTATTTGGATTTCACTTTGCGAGACGCCCCACGCAAGAAACTTAGTGCAATGTTGAGAGTAGAGAGAAGTTTTGTCCTTTGTACTTGTATGTATGTTGTTTAGAGAATAAACTCTTATATCGAAGCTTTATGTTAATGTTGGACGTATTAAGACTTATAACTGGTTTAAGTTAATAATTGGAACCACTATAGCCTAGTAAGGCATATATGTGTATATATATTTTGGTGGGATTATGAATGGAAAGGATTCTTGGGTTATGTTAGGATGGCAGGTCATGTGGGTATAGGCCGTGCCTATTGTAAGGTAGGTTGTCCTTATATGGGTGGGGTAACTTAATTAAGGTTCCAGGACACGCCTAGGCGCACGCTGTAGATGAGAGGTGAGTTTAGGGGTTTCACGAGAGTGCGACTCCACTTTAATTATGAAATAGTGCATTTATATTTATTATGCACGGTTAACACACTTACTAAACATTTTTACACCTCGGGCTCTGACCCGTTTATATTTCTGTTTCTCTCTCTCTCTCTCTCTCTCTCTCTCTCTCTCTCTCTCTATATATATATATATATATATATATATATATATATATATATATATATATATATATATATATATATATATATATATATATATATATATATTGTTTACTACAGGTGTCCTTCCGCATGGATACCAGATGCTTTTCTATCCAGAGTCTTGGGAGCCATAGCAGATACGGACTGTTGCAAGATTTAGATTATAGTCGCTTCCTATTCTTGTGTAAATATAGATAGGATTCATGTTGTACATCGGGTTTACACCCAAGAGTTATTTGTAGCTATTTATATTTCTTCTTTATGGTTATTGTATTGTTTGTGATCCGACAACTTATTCGGGTATATTTCCTTGTGTACCCTTTTTATTTAAGTGTTTAGCACTTATGTTATCATGATACTTGTGTACATCATACCTTTGTTAGTAATTGTACATTGTTGGTTTGATATCCATTGTATGTTTTATTTAAATATTTTTGGCATCCGTTTTTATAGTTTCGGGTAGTTAGCCTTACCTATTTTAGTATAGTCTATTGATGCTGAGAATGAGCCATCTGAGATTCCTGATTAAATGTAGTATAGGGCTGGCCACCCGTTATTATTTTAAGCGGGGTGTCACCAAAAAATCCAAAAATATACCTAAAGTTGGAATGATTTTTCAATTCGAAAATGAAGCTTATTATTTTTACAATCGTTACGCTCGTTCAATCGGTTTTAGTGTGCGCCAATTATCTTCTTTAAGAGGAAAATCTAATATTGTCAGAAGAATAATTTTATGTTGTTCTAAAGAAGGTCTTTATCATAAGCATTCTAGTAGATTTACAACAAGAACACAATGTGAAGCACGTCTTATTATTAAAAGAGTGGAAGATTCTTTTTCATGTGGTTGATTTTAATGAAATGCATAAGCATGAGCTAGCACCGCCAAGTGAAGTACATCATTTGAGGTCCCAATGTAAGATTATTGATTCCCAAGCTAGAGTTATGCGAAATATACATTATGCAGGTATTGGATCTACCGATATTTATTCATACATGAGCGCTGAGGTTGGAGGGCCTCAAAATTTGAATTTCTCCCAAATGGATTGCGTTAATCAAATCCAAAGAATGAGGCGTAGTGACTATAGGGGGGAGTCCCCACCAAATAATGATTATCTAAGTTAATCCTATACTTAGCAGATGGAGTCCCTAAGAAGACCCTCCACAGACGTGCTTCAAAAGCTCCCCCTCAAAGGTTAAAGTCACTCGAATGATGATAGCTTGTAATATGAAACATAACTATTTTATAATATGAGCAAGTTTGTTTGATACCCACGAGGGACCATGCCTGGAAGGGCATGGGAGAGGTTAAATGCTCTATCAAACGACCTCCTCCTGGGAACCTCACAGGGAGGTGGTTTGGAGGATTGGGAGCAAGGCAACGGTGGGAATACAATAACCAACCTTCTTAGCAAACTTGGGAAAAATTTCATTCAGTATACATGGTTTCTTGAGGTACCTGAGCTACCATTACTTCAACTTGTTCGAAGGAACCTCCTTGATGTGCCTCAATCTTACAGCCTTGGCCTAAAGATAGTTCTTGGCCAACAAACAGTATGCTAAACAGTTGAGCTGCCTATCATCCAAGCATCCTCAAACCAAACATCATTCGTTTGATTGATGTGACATCACGCTTAGTGGGATCAATGTTCACCCACTTTATGACGTCATGAACGTCCGACATTATGGAAGTCAAAGTTACAACACTCAATTGAGAATATCCTTAGGATGACAGACCTAGGCCACCAAATATGATTTCATAGCCATCCTAAGGAAAACTATCAAGCTTCCACGTCGCGCCTTCATTATTGTCGCCATGCTTCTAGTTGAATAAACAGTTTCCCGTCAAAACATAATATCTCATGCATTTAAGGTTGTATCTTGGACATTTAATGCACGGTACCATTTAATGCTTCTTAATCACAGTCAATTCCGACAAGGTTACTCGATTAATTCTATCTCCGTATAAATAGCTCAACCAAATAGTTTACGGGCATCTCCTGATCGAATTTCTATTGGATTTTACTCATATACGAGAGTCTCTGTGAGAAAATTTATTGCTTGGACATTCTCTTCATCCCCGTTATCACCCACATCATTGAGCATTAACTGAGCTTGAAGTTCCTGCCTTGCCTTTATTATGCCTAGAGTGTTTGCTCTTTCTCCCTCCGACTAAGTTACCTACTGGTTCCATATATTTAGTGTATTTACAGTGCATTTATAAGATAAAGATCTTTCCTAGCACTAGTTTGAGTGTTAAATGTTATTGTCCCTCCCACTTATATTTACTGTCAATATTGAATATTTTCCTGTGCATTAATCCCAATCTTGATAACGGGCTATGCCTCACTTGATACTAACCGTATTCCAAGAACCCACATCTTAAAGTGACATATTAGGGGGTGATGCACAACTTCTTTTGGAGTATTTCTTATCAATGAAGAAAGCACATCCATATTTTTTTATTCCATTCAAACGGATGGAGAAATACCGAATGTGTAGTTGTTTTTAGTTGATGAAAAGTCACGGGTAGATTATATTTATTTTGGGGATGTAATATCTTTTGATACAACCTCCAGTACAAATAACTATGATAACCATTTGCACCATTTGTGGGCGTAAGCAATCATGGGCAAACTATATTTTTTAGGAGTGCGTTATTACTATATGAGACATCAACATCATTTGTTTGGTTGTTTCAAATATTTGTAAATGCAATGAATGGAGAAGTGCCGAAATGCATATTTACGAACCATGCTCAAGCGATTGGCAATGACATAGAAAAGGTTTTTCCTAAAGAACATCATTACTTATGTTTATGTCATACTTGTCAAAATGCGGCGAAACATCTTTCTCATGTATTTTATCAACTTATGGATTTCACAAAAGATTTTAAGAATTGCATATATGAGACAAAATCGGAAGAAGAATTCCAATTATCTTAGGATGGGTTATTAGAGAGCTACAATTTAAAAGAGAATTGATGGTTGCATGGATTATATCAAAAACGAGAAAAATGGGCACAATTTTATATTCGACAATAATTCGGTGCTGGTATGACAACTACTCAAAGAAGTGAAGGCATGAATAGGTTTCTCAAGAAGTACTTAAAGAGGACAATATCACTACGAGAGTTTGTATCACAATATGAAAACTCACTTGTAAGTCGATGAGAGAAAGAAAGACTGGAAGTTTTTGTTTGTAATCCAAAGAAGTTGAACTTACGTGCAAATTGGCTTACGAAAGCCCAAGAAAGGGATAGGTATTCAACAATTTTTTTTTTTAAAATTTTTAAGAAGAGTATTGTGACACCCCGCCTAATAAAACACCGGGCGATCACTCCTGTACCAAATTAAAATAGGAGTCGTGCATGATTCATTCTTAGCATCATAGTCGAAAACCAAATTAATTACTAATAACTTATTAGGCTGACGTCAAAATTTTATTTAACTAGTCTTTTTAATCAAACCAAAAAGGTAAAGCCGTCACACTGTTTATATAAATAAAACTGAAAAAAAAAATAATCGAACACTCGATTTAAAGTAATACAATCAAATCAAAGGCCGCACAAAAAGGCGGTAAAAGGATAAATAAATACAATTGGGATTTAGCCTGAATGTCTCTAGTACCTCCTATCTAGATCTCAAGGATGGAAGCGTCTACAAGAAACCTACATGCATCCATCCACACCTACTGCAACAAGCGTCTTACTCGAAGGAATCATCATCCAGGCATCCCTGTGTCTGGACACCTATATATATATAATATATAGCGAGGGAGGGGAAAAAGAGATAAACGGGTCAAAGCCCGATTTGTGAAAATATTTTGCAAGTGCATAAATGCTATATTTTAAAAATATGTTTTACCTCATATTTAAATTTGATATCGCACTCCCATGAGATACCCCTCACCCCTCTTCTAATAGTTCACACCTATCACATACCTAACAAACAACCTAGTTAAGATACCATGCCTAACTAATCCGTTGCACCCAAACTCTAAAAATCCTAGTTAACCCGAGTACTAAGGGCTAAACTTCTCCCCATTCCCAACACTGCTCTATATTCTTGCGTGGGGTGTCTCGCGAAGCGAAATCCAAACAAGGAACCCCACCCCGATACACTACTACCTGGCAATGTTGATCGTCGAGATCCATTAGGCCCTCAGCACCTGACGCGTATATAAGACTCATATATACATATATATATAGTACTTAGTAGAACTTCTGATTCATATATATATAAATCCGAATATAAATCTACCGGAAAGGGAAAATACACCTTATTAGTCTCTTCACTTTATATACATAAATTTACTATATGACGTTTCATTTTCAAATACAAAAAATATACTATACGCAACAAGTATATGATTATACCTATCACAAACATAAGTATAATGACCATCCCACAAAGCTATAACTCGAGGATGTTGTCTCATAGTGCCGATCCCAAATTCGGGTTTACTCACTGTACCTCGGTACCAAGCCAGACTTACTCAATGGTCATGGTAAAATATACACTACGGTGGAGGCGGTCATGTTCCCCCTACGAGTGGAGTACACACATCGCACTCGAATGCGGGACGAGATGACTTGGGGATATAGTCACCCTGCTCCTCAAGCCAGGGGATTCACGCACATCGCACAACCTCCCAGGATCGCACTAGAGAAAAAAATATATATCTGGTTGTTTTAACCCTACGCCAAAGGAAAGCCCGTGGAATCAACCTCTAAATACACATATACCAAACACACATAGATATATATATGTATTCGTATCATACAATAAACACTATATTCACATCGTATATATATATATATCACTCCTCAACTAGATATATGGCTATAATTGCCAATCGTAAAATGATATTTAAGTATTCCCTTACATAGATATGTCTCGCACCTTACTCGCTGTTAGGGATTAATATACTCTCCAGAAATCCCAATTCATAACCATTATATAAGTAGAGCCTCAACTTATCTTTAAACTATAACCAAAATTCCATCTTAGTCACCTCATAGGATTTACTCAATTATAGTCGGCATAAGATCTCATTATCTACACGCACAATTATTTCCATAAAATCGCCCGCCGAAATATTCCTTCGAGTGTTACTCATCTTAAACACCCTCGACTAAATAAGTCATGGACCCCATTTTCCATGAATCTAAAATATACATACCATTCAAAATTTATTTAGAGGTCCCCACTCTATTTTAGGAGCCCTAAACATTTTATTCCTCAATCTTTTTATTTTCCTCGAAATCGTACTTTTTGTGTCGCACATCTTAGCACCCTTCTAGCCCCTATAAATTTCCTCAAATGGCTAGATATTAATTCCCCCAATGAATCTTCATTTCCTTAATTAAATAAACTAGAGAATCAATTAAAATTGGAATTTATTCCATATAATTAACCCTAGGTAAAATTTCCAAAAATTCTGAAGGATCGATCGATCGACCCTAGGCCATCAATCGATCGATCGCCCCGGACAGCTTCTTCTCCGAGAAGCTGTTTCGTCCATTAAATCTTCTTCCAAGCTTTTATCTCCTCCCCTAATGTCCTCCAACCTCAATCTACTACATATAACCAAATGAAAAGGGTTCTAAACATCCTAGAACCCATAACCAACAATTTTTTTTTAATTAAATCATAGGTTTCTCAAATTGGTTATTATTCGGGGTTTACTCGTTTAACTTCCGAAAACCCGTTTTGATTCACGAAAACCCAACCCCAAAATCATCTAATTTTTTATTACCGAATTATAATATGAGATTTATGCTGAAAAGTAAATAAAGCAAGTAAACACTTGCCTCGTGGATAAAATCCGACGACCTCGAGTCGAATCCCGCGGAGTTTGGCCGGAACCTCCCTTTTCTTTATCTTTTCTCTCTTCCTTTCCTCTCCTCCTTCTTTTCTCTCTTTTTCCTTTCTTTCTTTCCCTCTCCCGTGCCTTATATAGGGAGAAATAAGGGTTTATCCCTTTAAACCCAAAAATGACTCATTTACTCAATTGCGAGTTCCTTTGAATCCAAAAATTCTCGGAACTCAATGACGACATCCGGATACTCTATCCTGACTATCTCGGCCATTTCGAGGCTAACCGCTCACTCAAAATCTCCATCCGAGTACTTGATCGCAATCCACTAATTAAACACAATACATCTCAATGCGGGTTTTTCCATTAAAATATTATCCTTTGTCGCTTATCCAACTGCGACATGTAATTAAAATAATCCAACTCATATACTTAGTCTTAAAAGTAAATCAAACACGCACCAGTAATAATCAAATGTTCATAAACCCCAAAATTTCTATTCACGGGATTTCCCTTAATCTCCAAATTACACCCACTAATGTAATTTAATAATCCCTAAAAGTGAGGGGTGTTACATACTTCCCCCCTTATAACGGAATTTCTCCCTCGAAATTCGGATATAACTTGCACCATCAACCTAGGATCGCTAATTACACTACGTCTTAGTACACCAAAGTCGAAAGGTGCTAATACAATGGTCCCCTACCATATTCCACCTATTTCAAGGCGTGCGTTCAAACGTACTAGCTTCAACATAAGCTTATCTAAATCTCCACATGCTACAACATTACCTCTATCATAAGGTTGACTCTAACGTTAAATTATACTTAGTGCTTCTATAGCCATATGTAATTAAAACGAGCCTACACCCACCGCTCTGAATTATCGATCCCATCGGAGAGCCCATTCACATCGGGACATTTGATTTCCTTTAAAAAGATACTACCGTAGTGCTTAACTATTTCCATCAGTCTCATCGGTTATCTTAGGCATGCTACCCCTTATTGCCCCATACACTTGGATTATCGTGTACCTCTTACGACATTCCATCCAACACACTCCAAATTCATTATGACTTCCTCACGGCATTATCTTAGCCTTTATGTACTACACCCTTTCTATTTCATGTGGTATGTAAAACCAATCTACCAAGGTGCCCATACACCTTTTTGAACCCGTGCCTATCTGCACAACTATTATAAACATCCAATAAGTACACTCACTCTAAAAAATGGGCCTTATTTCCTCGGCGTAATACTCATACATGGGTCTTCCTAACCTGCTAAAATTCCATTCTTTCTATACTTGGAAATCCCATCCTTCTCAAGGTTAACCAACCAATCTTTTCATGGTTAACTCACAATAATCTTCCTATATCAGTGCCACTAACTCTGTGGAACTTACTCCCTCATAATCCTACGATCTAAATGTTTTCCTACCCACGTAATGAGTACTATCCTAAATTATGTCCCTAGTGCCCAAGACCTTTCTCAACTCCTGACATTTGCTCGATTTCATGGTGGGACATCTTGCAAAGAGAAACCCAAACAAGGAATCCTCCCGTTACACTACTCCCTCGCGTCGTCGATTATTGAGGTGTAACGGCCTAAGGCACACAAGCGGGACATCCTAAATCCTACCTCTCTAACCTACTAACGTACTTCTACCACTATGTCCCTTCCTCTTAATGATATGGAAAGTCTATCAAAGTATTCCGAACATCATACCCAAAACATACTTCCTCCAAAATTTGCCTTTTCATTAAAGCCTGGCTATAAGCCTCAAATCAATTTCTCTAACTCCTGCTTCACCCACCTACTTGCGATGAGAGAACCATTTTAGCGCTTCTCCATAGAACTTATATTTCCATAATCATACCATCATCATGCGGCCCTTAGTCTATAGTGTTTCCTCCACACTATATGACTTATCGACCAAACCAACATCCTTGCATCCTATAACATCTCTCCACTCCCGACGTCTTTAAGGTTCATGCGTGGAGAATCTCGCAAGCTAAATCCAAATAAGGAACCCCTCCAATACAATACTACTTAGCTTTGTCGGTCGTGGAGGTCCGTTAGCTTCAAATATGCAACCGGGATAACCCTATCCCCTCTTTCAACAAAATGTGGTATGGCTTCCTATCTCTAACCAGGATCCACACCACTAAGCACTCGCACTAACACTAAGTCCTTGAACAAAAAATAATGAGCTTAAACCCACAACTCAACAATAAACCTTGCATACCTTAAACCATATCTATAAGGTCTCAACGCACTCGCATTATGATAATGAAACGTCTGCTCACCGAAGTTTCATCTATACATATAATAGAGGCGAACTCAACCCATATCCATGTGAGATATCGCAACAACCACCTATTCCACCCTGGAATCGCGGATACGATAGTCTTGCAATCATTAGCCTGTTATCGCTCAGAACAACGAATAGCATATTATACTTAAAATAACACCATACTCGTATAACACACACAAAACGAGCAATACCAATCTGATACAAATTTAAAATACTAACACCCGCTCCTCACAACGAATGAAAGAAAATAGATCTCCACTATTGAGGAAAAACACATAGACATACCCTATATAATATTACTGATAGCGCCGCAAAGCTCAAATTACACACACGAATCTAGGGCCAATGAAATACCGAGACTCTATCTATCCACGTGAAGTATGCCTCCATCAACAGAGGTGAAACTCATAACAACCTTCTTGCCAATTACTCTAGCTACTCCAAATGGTTCCGTGACTTGGTACACTTGCCCTAACTGAAACGAAACTACTTTACTCGATGCCCCACCTTGGCACCCTATCCTTGTTCTTTAACTCCTACCGGGCAAGGTCAAAGCGCGTCGTTCTTCATTCCACGTTACAACATTCCCCACCTATGGTCATCCTGACCACGTGAAGGTTATCAGTATCTCGGACTCTATAGCCTCGATCCTGACAATTTCCTTCATATCTCCCTTAACTCCTTCGCTACAAGGAAATTCCACTACCGACTTCAACAACCCTGGTTCAATGAATTCCCCGGGTGGATGTCCACCAATGGGGTTCCAAGGATATAAAATCTCCACAAGTGTTAGCAACACTTACCCAGCAAGCCTGTCATTTCACTGAAGGACTCTGTCTTCATTGTACTTATCTTACTTCGGTATTAAGCTCATATCTCTATTCCTCTTTATTCACTGTCGGTCTCTGGCCGATCCTTATGTGAATAATCAAAAACTGTATTCTTTTCCTTCCTAAACAACTCAAGGAATTTGCGATTAAAACCGTCCATGAGATTCCTCTATGAGCAACACATCTGGCTCCCCCGAATATGATGACCACCATTCCCACCATTTTAATATTTCTCCTACGAGTGAAAATTTTTCCTTAAATTTTTACATATGGGTATTTCCATACCCTTCTCTAAGTCAAAGCTTCAGAGACATCTAGTTCAACTAAGTAATGCTACACTTCCTTCGCATGACCTAACTTCAATATAGGGTCCTTATCAAAGACCCCTTTCAAACCTTTTTCCCCCAACTTAACTTTTGGGGTAATTCAACTTTGGCACCACTCTCTACTACAATGGTACTTAAACATTCGTAACTACTATTCTTTAGTAGTCATCGTAGAAATACATAGAAATTCCACAAGGGGAGTGACCTCTACTGCGGTCCTCATTCCCAACTTTAACTCACAGCTAACAGCTAAGCCCCGCCTCCTGCAGCCTCATCATGACCTTCCTCGATCAGCACACGAACCTCAAACGAGTGCGCAAAAAGATTTACTATAATCTTACAAAATAGCAGGAGAACGAAATCTCACAAGAGGAATTAACAATACTAATCCTAAGTCTCTATATCAAATCGAGAGAAACACTGAAAGCGTAGTATGTCCACACAGATTCCTAAGGACACTAGAATCTGATGCTCTGATACCATCTGTGACACCCACCTAATAAAATACCGGGCGATCACTCCTGTTCCAAATTAAAACAGGAGTCGCGCATGATTCATTCTTAGCATCACTGTCGAAAACCAAATTGATTACTAATAACCTATTAGGCTGGCGTCAAAATTTTATTTAACTAGACTTCTTAATCAAACCAAAAAGGTAAAGCCATCACACTGTTTATATAAATGAAACTGAAAAGAAATAAAATAACCGAACAATCGGTTTAAAGTAATATAATCAAATTAAAGTCCGCACAAAAAGACGGTACAAGGATAAATAAATACAATTGGGCTTCAGCCCTAATGTCTCTAGTACCTCCTATTTAGATCTCAAGGACGGAAGCGTCTACAAGAAACCTACATGCATCCACAGCTGCTGTAGCAAGCGTCTGACTCGAAGGAATCATCATCCAGGCGTCCCTGTGTATGGACACCTATATATATAATATATAGCAAGAGAGGGGAAAAAGAGATAAACGGGTCGAATCCCGATTTGTGAAAATATTTTGCAAGTACATAAATGCTATATTTTTAAAATATATTTTTACCTCATATTTAAATTTGGTATCGCACTCCCATGAGATACCCCTCACCCCTCTTCTAATAGTGCACACCTATCGCATACCTAACAAATAATCTAGTCAAGCTACCCTGCTTAACTAATCCGTTGCATCCAAACTCTAAAAATCCTAGTTAGCCCGAGTACTAAGGGATAAACTTCTCCCCATTACCAACGTTGCTCTATGTTCGTGCGTGGGGTGTATCGCGAAGCGAAATCCAAACAAGGAACCCCCCCGATACACTACTACCTGGCAATGTTGATCATCGAGATCCATTAGTCCCTCAACACCTGACGCGTATATAAGACTCATATATACATATACATATAGTTCTTACTCGAACTTCTGGTTCATATTCATATAAATACGAAAATAAATCTACCGAAAAGGGAAAATACACCTTATTAGGCTTTTCACTTTATATACATAAGTTTACTATATGATGTTTCATTTTCATATACAAATAATATACTATACGCAACTAGTATATGATTATACCTATCACAAACATAAGTATAATAACCATCCCACCGAGATATAACTCGAGGATGTCGTCTCATAGTGTCGATCCCAAATCCGGATTTACAACTATACCTCGGTACCAAGACAGACTTACTCAATGGTCATGGTAAAATATACACAACGGTGGAGGCAATCATGTTCCCCCTGAAATTTGAGTACACACATCGCACTCGAATGTGGGACGTGATGACTTAGGGATATACTCACCCTAATCCTCAAGCTAGGGGATTTACCCACATCGCGCAACCTCCCTGGATCGCACTAGAAAAAAAAAATATCTGGCTGTTCCAACCCTACGCCAAATGAAAGCCTGTGGAATCAACCTCTAAATACACATATACCAAACACACACACACACACACATACAAACACACACATACACACACACACACACACACACACACACACACACACACACACACATATATATATATATATATATATATATATATATATATATATATATCGCTTCCGTGTCTCATCCAATGCAGATATTAGACGACCAAAACCCACTGAAGAAACCACCCAACATACCACCAGAGGAAGGTTCTTCCAAAGTTATCTAAATCCCATCGTCCCCCGAAAGCGAAGACTCACCGCATTAATATCAGTCTATTAAAACAAAAGAAAAACATTTTGTCAAAATTTGAAGAAATAAAGAAAATACAAAAAAAACGCGAAAAGGAATACCAAAATTCATGCAGTACTTACATAACCATCAGGATTCCTCACCCTAGATGATCGATGGTGCAAGGGCTCACGCAAAAGAGTCCACTCATCAGTAACAGGCTCAAACAAATCAAATGAATTCTCATTGCTAAAGTCACCTTGGCCCGCCACTCCAAGTGCACCAAATCATTAACACCTAGCCATGCCATGTGGGTCTCACTGCTTGAAAAATCCACCAGTTTTTAATCTCAAAAAAGAAATGGATGCAAGAAAAAATCACAAAAGAAAGAAGAAGAAGATAAGAAAGCCGGAAGCCGTGAAAAATGAAGAAAATTCACCCCTTTTTATAGGAGGCTAAGGGGTATGCCGATCGACAATCTCCTAACACCTGTCGATTGGCACTGTCCCTTTCCCATCCCTAGGAAGTCCAAAAAAATGGCCACTACCATTTGGCAACTCTTACAACATGCTGATCGGCAACCCCCTTAAATTTTGTACAAAAAAATCCAAAAAAATGCTAGAAAATTCCAAACATTCCCTAAAAATTTCCTAAAATTACCAAATAAATATTGGCACATTTCTTCACGAAGAAAATCATTTTTCAAAGTCCTCGAGACCCTAGTGGGATTAAAATCTCATTTTATCCCCAACTTAAACCTTAAAAATCAGTGCACCCACATCCCAAAAACTCACTACCGTTCCCCAATAGAATCCCAAAACTTCATCTTCAATAGAAATAAAGTGCCTTTTTAGGAGAGCTACCAGTTTTCCAGTAGGAATTCCCGAACTCTTCCAATTTCCCAAACCAAGCATTTCTCCCCAATAACACATTCCTCGGCGGAATCCCAAAACCTCAAGTTATTAAACTATTTCTCCAAAATGGAATTTCCAAACTAAGATTTTCAATTCTTCTCAAAAGGACATAATCCCTAGACAGATGTATCCTCCCTAGTAGAGTCTCAAACAAAAATTCTCCAGAAGGGTTATTCCCCATGCTTCTACTTAAGGTCCCAATATTTGACCTCGACCCTCAGAGTTGGACGCTCCAACTTAAGGTTCTCAGAATTGACCTCGACCATCAGAATTGGTCGTCTCAACTCAAGGTCCTCAGTATTGACCTCGACCTGCAGAATTGGTCACTCCAACTTAAGGTCCTCATAATTGACCTCGACTCATAAAATTGGTCGATCCTACTTAAGGTCATAAAAATTAACCCCGACCTGCAAAATTGGTCACTGCTACTTAAGGTCCTCAGAATTGACCTCGACCCACAAAATTTGTGACTCCAACTTAAGGGACTCATAATTAAACTCTACCTGTAGAATTTGTCCCTTTCACTTGAGGTCCATGGAATTGACCTCGATACCAAGAATTGGTCGCTCCAAGTTAAGGTCCCCAGAATTGATCTCGATCCGCAAAATTGGTCTCTCCCATCTTAGGTCCTCAAAATTGACCTCAAACCTGAGAATTTATCACTCCTACTTAAGGTCCCAAGAATTGACCTCAACCTGCAAAATCGGTCGCTCCTACTTAAGGTCCTCAGAATTAACCTCGACCCGTAAAATTGGTCGTTTTCACTTAAGATCCACATAATTGACCTCGACTAGCAGAATTGGTCTCTCCAACTTAAGGCCCTCAAAATTGACCTCTACCCTCAGAACTGGTCTCTCCCACTTAAGGTCCTCAGAATTGACCTCGACCCTCAGAATTGGTTGTTCTTAACTTAAGGTCCTGAGAATTGACCTCGGGCCACAGAATCATCCATCGCCATTATTACCTTAGATCCTCATAATCAACCTCGTCCCTCTAAATCGGTCATCCTCATCCCTTATGTTCGTAGAATAAACCTTTTTTCCAAACATCGTGTGGTGTCTATTTGATGACTTTCACTTATTCCAAGCTCATCCGTTAAGGAGCTCTGTAGACACCATATTTTAGGACCCCCCAGTCTCTCCTGAGGTCCCTAGAATCTCTTCCATTCACATAAACCCTAGGTCATACTTCGAGTACTGATTTAGAGGCCATCATTCCCCCCCAAGTCCCATTTGACTCCGGTCAACTCTATCGTCAGAGAGAAAAATTGATGGATCTTTGAATGGCTCTTAATCCCCTTTCCAATGGTCCACCCTGTGTGCAAATTAGCATAATGGTTCAAATGAATGAACCATTATACTATTGAAAATGATATAAATGCCAGTAGGTTCTCTCGGGACCCGGGACCCAATTTGACCCTAATCAACCCTATCGTTAGAGAGAAGGCTCAATTGAATCTTGAAAGGCACTGAGTCCACCTCGTACATAAAATAGCATAACATTTCGGATAAACAATTTGTTTTCCCTCGAGAACTAATATAGAGACCATCGGTCACTCCTGAGCTACATTTGACAAAAATCAACTCTTCAGATCGAACGAGACTGAATGAATCAGCCTTACAGTAAAAATGAATAACCAATTTTACTCTGAAAGGTCATCAGGTGCTTCGGGGCCCCATTTGACCAAAGTTAACTCTCCTAACTAAGCGAAGCTCTTTGGAACATCGAAGTGCCTTGTATAAACTTTCCAACAGTATGCCCCATTCATGATTATGACTTACGGTTTAGATGAATGATCCATTATCGTTTAGTGATCTCATATCCAAAGGTCCAACGGGGGCTTTTGAACCCCGTTTGACCCAAAGTCAACTCCCGAATCTGGGAGAGGCCTAAGGAACCTCAAAGGTATCTTAATTACCTTTTTAATAGTATTACCCATGCGCAATTTGGATTTACGGATTGCATTCTATGACTATTTTTTTGAAAAAATCTGCACGAGACTACCGATTGGTAGGTCCATTTCCCTGCCTATTGGCAGTGTGTCTTAGGTCACCTGCCGATTGGTAGGGCTAGAAGTATGATGATCTGTAGTACCCCTACCCTATAAAATGAGGGCATGAGCTCACTCTCAACACACACCTCAGATTCATTAATATCAATGATCTCAACAAAATTCTCTTGCAATCAGTGAAGTTTCCTTATACGAAATTCCTTTCCATATTTCATTCCCATCATTTTCATACCTAATTTATCAAAATATGTTTCTATCTCATCCAACATTCATCCCAACATTCAAAGGAGCTCATCAAGGATCGAGATCAAGTCTCAATTCTCCAAAGAAGGTCCAAATATCCTTCTCTCTCTTTAAATTTCTTTATTTTCGGACTAGTTACATAAATTCTTAATCCATATTTTACTTTAGTTTATACACATTAACATCTCATCCTTTATTACTTATATTGCACAAACTTTATTTTCTATAGAAAACAAAACAAAAAAAAAGAGGATCACACCTATAAATTCCAATGGGATTATTTACCACATTTTCACAAGACAAAATATCTTTTCTACACACACACATATAATAAACTCCCGTTTGAATTTATGGAATAAATCCCACCCTTGTGCTACATGCGAACTACGTGGACCTTGATGCCTTTATAGGCTACATATGCATTTTGGGTTAAAGCCCGAGACTCGAGTCCAACTTTCCAATTCTCCAATTTGCTTATTTTCACATTTTAATCCTTTTTATTTTATCTATATGACATATCATACTTTTGATTCATATTTGCATTTTATCTTACAAATATTATCATTTCATTATAACGATCAATGTCTCAATAAACACGCACATCATATTTTCTAATTATTATCTTGGGAACATTCCTTTGGATGACCTCACTCTATCTTTTCCATTTTATGAGCCGAGCAATTCCGATCTCCATATATATAAACACGCACACAGACTTCATGAAGAAATTAAGAAAAATAGTAACATAAGCCCATGAGAGATCGAATGGGATGGATGGATGCCTAACACCTTCCCATTTTGTGACTTATCCCCTGAACCTCTGAAATATTAGTTTCGTAAGCATCATTTTATCTTTGATACCAAAAGAAGGGATGGCCACATGTCTACGTCCATGAGGTGTTTCTCTCTTTTTTATTAAACAATTTGAAATAATAATAATTACATGCCCCCTTTTCCTAGGATGGATGTTACATTTACAATGAATAGGAAGGAGATGAATAGTGTAGGACTCTGAGACTACCCAAGGTAGTTGTTACGTAATCGTATAGATCTTGTCCCAAGATCATCCTTATCCTATTCGAAGCTACAATCCTTTTTCATAAACTTCCAACCAGGCGTCATCTACTATGAGTTGTTCAAATATACTCGAATAATTCCCTTAAAGCTTAAGGGCCAGTAGGGGTGAAGAGGTTTCATTGCGAGTAACTTCCATGGTTGTTCGTATGTGATGTTTTACCACCAATTGATGGTGGATTTGTAGAGTACGAACACTTATAAAAATTTCTAAAGAAAATATTCTGCATGTTTTTCCCATTATATGTGAGGTACACACTTGTAATTTAGCCCGCCCAATTTCCCAATGGTATGCTGCAATTTTTTCATGAAAATACCAAAAATCGGGAAGCATATGTGTCGGGTGTCACTTAGGCTCTCGTTTAAAATGATGAGTCATATTGGGAGTTGAATCACTTAGGTTCAAAGTTCTCCGTGCCTTCATTTTGCATTTCATTTAATATATCCGACCGGTCAGAAGCCCTCTTCATCATTCTTTACTTGTAAGTCTTTTCCATTTTCTTGGTAATTTATCTTCAAACTACCATTTGCTTATCTTTTCTTCAAATTTTCTCGTGTTATGTCTTTCTTTAGCTGAAAAGATGTTTTACATTGTGAACAAGAAAACCTTAGGGGATTTTTAGGAACAAAATTCTTGATCCATGATTGGGTGGAAATCGAATGTGTTGAGGAACCAAATGACTGTTGTAACTGATATAACCAATATGGTCCCCCGCCGCGACACATACTGACAGAAGGCTCACTACACCAAATATGCCCATTTGTAAAGGTCATTGACCTTGACAAATCCAACTTGTCAAGGTCAATGACCGTGACATTTCGAGGCGAGACAACTTTTTTTATCACGGTCGTATGAAGGTCAATGACCGTGACACGTTTGTCATGGTTTATAACCGTGACAAAGACGTGACCCTTTTAAAAAAATTGTCACGGTCAATGATCGTGACAATTCTGGGCAGAATTTAAAAAAAATCTGCTGGGCAGTATGGCCACTGCCACTGCCCATCAGTATATTTGTACCTGTTATAGCAACGTTGTACCTGTTCCAAACATCATATATCCAACACAAACTAAAGATAATGCAAATATATATTCATGACGATATAATCCAAATATTCAAAGTAAAAATAATATACATGACGATATAATCCAAATATAATTAAAATGGACAAACTTAAAAATAATGTTACTACATGTCTTAGATAAAACTGAGGAGGTGAGTAGGCCACACGACATACGAATTGACGCACCCACTAATATACGTCGTGCCACATTGTTCGCGCAACCACAATAGGGAGTTCTCCTTCCCGGGTATGACATGCGTGATGAGCACCCTGGACTCCATCTCTTGAAGCACACGTCCATGGACTATTCCACCCTCGACGATATTCGGGTCCCTCAACCCCCGCCCTATCCGCTGGCCATCAAATACGTCCAATATGAACACGCTCGGCCAACCAAGTGTCGACAATGGTCTGTTGAAGGGCGCCAAATAGGAAAGTGGATCGTCGAAGTACGAACGTGTCGGTGATGAAGCAGCGAGGTCCACATCCTCGTCATCCTGCGTCTCGTCCTCCCGCACCTCCTCCTCCACCGCCTTCTCATTCTCCTTCCCTTTCCCTTTCCCTTTACGGTCTCCACCCAACGTACGCTTCATGAATGCGTACATATCTTGGACCGTCGCCTCCGAACGGGACAGCTTCGCGTCGTGTGAATCCACCGTTCGAGCCAACCCGGTGTCGCTCGTCTCCAATCCGATGATCCTAGATTTGGCCACCCGCGAGCTCACTCCCCTTATCCTCCCCTTGCGATCAGAGCCAAGAACTTGGCTGAGTGCGTCTGTGGACAAAGATGCCTTATCGGCATCAGACTGCGACTCATGCACTTCCTTAAGCTTTGCCTGAAACGACAAAAAGCACATGATTAGTAAAACAAGTAAACTAAAAAATTATAACGTAATTAACAATAATTAAATTGTCGGATTACTTACAATCGTGGCCGTGACGCTCGGGGACACCTCCTTGTCCTTCCCCTTCTTCGTTCGAAGAGCCACATAAGTATCGAGCCTATGTGGCTTACCCCCTGGCCCACTCCCTACCCCCTGAAATAAAATAAAGTAAAGTAAAATTAGTATCGGCCCCGCAAAGTAAAATAATGAAGAATAATATATTTCTGTAGTTATAGATAAATTAAATCTTACCTGCATCCTATGCTCCACCTCAGCGTAAGAGGTCCGGCCGGAGTAGTGCACGTCCGTCTTTTTTGCCCGATTTTTCCTCCCCGATTGGCGAGATGCCAATTATCGATCCTCGATCTCATTGTCAATGAACTTTTGCCATTGTGCCAATGAGATCGGCTCCTTGGGCGGGACGGATCCGCGCCATTGTATAATGGACTCTCGTGTTTTCCCAAAGTACCGTGTCCGCATATTTTTCTTCCACGTCTTGTGTTGCTCCCTCAACTGCTCCAAGACGGAATCGCGTAGTTTTGGATCCAAGTTGAATTGTTCCTGTCCAACAAATACAATGTTAGTTGTGAATAAATATAAATATAAATATAAATATAAATATGAAATTGAAATTGAAATTGAAATTGAAATTGAAATATTCATATAAATATAAATATAAATATATTACCTGTAGTGTCACCCAAACAGCTAACTTGAGTTCATATGTCACCTCCTTCCAACTCATAAACCCCGGGCCGATGACCGTCTTTAGCAGCTCGAGGGATCTCGCTAATAGCTCCGACTTGTTCTCGACGGTAATCCCAAATTTTCCATAGTTGGGGAGCCTAGGGGCGGAGGAGCCCTCGTCGCCTCCGCTACCACCGAACCCAGACGACATCATCATAAACAGCATCATCATCTTCGCCTTAACATCTGAAGGAGACATTTTTGCTGTAAAAAAATGTTATTAGTACAGATAAAAAAAATATTAATAGTACACATACACACACCCCTACCCCACCCGCCACGCACACACGCACACACCTACGCACACACACACACCCCACCCCCACCCCCTCCCCCCACAAATTATAACAAAATATTATCAGCTCCCCCACCACACCCCACCATGAATTAATTTCATGAATAAAATTATTATCAATATAAATGAAAATATCAATTATTATCCAATATTTTTGAATGAAATATTTATTTTGAATGAAAATATCAATTATTATCCAACTATTATCAATTATTTATTTTGAATGTAAATAATATCCAAAAATATAAATGTAAATAATATTCAAAACCCCACCCACCCCCACCCCCACCCTCACCCCCTCCCCCTCCGGATGTTTATTATTTTCACAATGTTCTTACAATATTTGTTGATGAACTATGTGGGAGTATAACCCATATTGAATTATAAAGTAAAAATCTATAAAATTGATGTCTACTTTCAGTGTTGTGTATATATGTTAGTTGATGCCATTATATTTTTAGCCTAATTAGATTCTAAGGTTATCTCAATTTATATTTTTCTTTTTCTATCTAATAATTTTCAACGTAAGAGCACAGTACATAATTCCAAACACGTCCTTTATTTTTTTTTAATTTCGTATCAATTTGGAGTTTTACTGTACATTTTTTTATCTTGAGATTCTATATTATAACGTATGTGTAAGTTCCGTCAATACCATTTCGTTTCAATTTTGTAATATTATGTTTTTTTCAAATATTTTAAAAGTTATTAAATGGGTGCCCCACCCCCTGCCCCCCTCCCCCCGCCACGCACACAAGCACACCTACGCACACACACACACACACACACACCCCACCCCCACCCACCCCATCCCCAACCCCTCCCCCCACCACGACCGTGACAACTACATATATTGTTTATCAATAAAATTATGACATGAGATAATTATAATTGGAGCATAAATTTCATTATCATAAAGGGATAAATCCAACCAAGTACAGAGATTCTACAAATTAAAGTGAGAATTAAATTTAAGACTTTCTAACAACATGCATGTGTATGGATTCTAACTAATGATATTCCTAAAAACATACAATTGGCAACATTTTGTGAATTTACTAAACTTTATATAATATTATCAAATTCTGTTAAAAAATTATCTAGGGTTTTACCTAATTGAATTAATTTCATGAATAAAATTATTATCAATTTAAATGAAAATATCAATTATTATCCAATATTTTTGAATGAAATATTTATTTTGAATGAAAATATCAATTATTATCCAATTATTATCCAACGAATATCAATTATTTATTTTGAATGTAAATAATATTCAAAACCCCACCCACTCCCACCCCCACCCCCTCCCGATGTTTATTATTTTCACAATGTTCTTACAATATTTGTTGATGAACTATGTGGGAGTATAACCCATATTGAATTATAAAGTAAAAATCTATAAAATTGATGTCTACTTTTAGTGTTGTGTATATATGTTAGTTGATGCCATTATATTTTTAGCCTAATTAGATTCTAAGGTTATCTCAATTTATATTTTTCTTTTTCTATCTAATAATTTTCAACGTAAGAGCACAGTACAAAATTCCAAACACGTCCTTTATTTTTTTTTTTATTTTGTATCAATTTGGAGTTTTACTGTACATTTTTTTATCTTGAGATTCTATATTATAACGTATGTGTAAGTTCCGTCAATACCATTTCGTTTCAATTTTGTAATATTATGTTTTTTTCAAATATTTTAAAAGTTATTAAATGGGTGCCCCGCCCCCTGCCCCCCTCCCCCCGCCACACACATACGCACACACCTACACACACACCCCACCCCACCCCCTGCCCCCTCCACCACCCCCTCCCCCACCATACACCACCACACACATATATACAGACACATACACACACATATACACATACATACACATACATATACACACGCACACACCCCGCCCTGCCCCCACCCTGCCCCCCCTACCCCACCCTACCCCACCCCCCACACACGCACACACATACACACATAAATATACACACAAACATATATATAAATGGAAGAGAGAGAGAGAGAGAGAGAGAGAGAGAAAATCGACCTGAAAGTAGAGAGAGAGAGAGAGAGAGAGAGGGAGGGAACGGTGGTAGGGAAAAAAGAAGGGGGAAAGGGTTTTTGCTGCAAATATTGTCACGGTCGTGTCAAGGTCATTGACCGTGACAATTATTTAAAGAATTGTCACGGTCATTGACCGTGACAAGTAAATTTGTCACGGACTTGTCACGGTCAATGACCGTGACAATTTCTTATCACGGTCGTGTCAAGGTCAATGACCGTGACAAAAAATGCGTGTTTTTTGTCACGGTCAATGACCTTGACAAGGGTGGCCGGCTGAAAGGTGACAATTTGGCCATTTTGGTGTAGTGACCAAAACTTTTAATGCATTTGAGCTTCTAGTGATAAGTTGAGGGGATAACCTTCATGGATGAAGTTATCCTCATATGAGGATGGCATTATAAGGAGAATCAATATCCACAACTAAGAATTCGATCAACTTTAATATGTTCCCAGTTCCGATAGGGATAACTACTTTTCCAAGAAGCATTGTTATCTTTTCGCCAAAGCCGACCAAAGGTACGGTCGTTTCTTTGAGATCCTCCATCTTGAGATTAAAATGATTGAATTTTTTTTAGTTACATAACCTCTGAGGAGCTTCCTCTTGGTTGACTACTAGCTTATCCAAGTCTCATTACAAAATTATGAGAGTGATTACTAGTGCATCGTGATGTAGAGTCCTGACCCCGTCTAGGTCATCCTTGGTAAAGATTATATGTTTGTTGTAATCAATGTCTTTTGGGCATTGATGCTTAGCCTCTGAAGTTTTGGTGGGGTCGATATGGAAACACTCCATCACCATAATGGCTTTTTTCATTTACATTTGAATGACATTTCCTTGTATTTGTTTTGGGCTTGATGCTTCATGAATGGATGTAAACTTGTGTCCCATTTCCTTGTCATATAGGACATTATCTAGCTTTTAATCAGAGTCGACAGCAGCTTTAGTGTTCTTCTTCTCCACATTGTTGCTTAAGTGGCCAGTCTGGGCCAACTCTTCTTATAATTATCTGTTGTATGCCCATTCTCCCTATGGTAGGCTCATTTCAAGGCATTGTGCCTCTTTGTTGAATCTCACAAAATCTTCCTTGGACATTTGAGGAATTATTGATAATTTATTTTACTTAAAATTTTATAAATTGGCTATTTTAAAATAATGTTTACCGCCTAAAAGGCCTTCCAAGGATCATCCCTATCGCCATTCTTGGATCCACCGTTCCTCTTTTTTCTTCCTTTTTTGGGACGTTGTCCTTATCGTTGTTCTTGACTGTTTTTGGAGAACCATTTTCCTTTTCAGCGTTGGCAACAACATCTTCCACCTTTATATATTTCTCTATTTGTGTTATGAGATCATCAATGGTGTTAGCCTCGTTCTTAGTGAGAGACTAGTGAAACATGGAGTTACTCGACAATCTGATCTTAAACGAGGCCATAACGACGTGTTTGGAGAAATCTTCAACTTCGTTTCAAGTTTTCCATTATCGTCTTGAACATTACCACATAGTTTCATAGGGATTTTTTCTCATGGTGATAATTGAATCCATTTTCTTTGGATAGCATTATTGGTAGTAAACTGATCAGTAAATTCCTCAGCGAGCTACTTAAAATCGGTGATTGACCTATGTGGGAGGTTTTTGAACCATTTTTGTGTGGTATCATCCAATATGGAAGGGAATATGCATCACATAAGAGGGTCATTATTGTTCCATATGGTCATGTCCTACCTATACTGATGAAGATGGTGAATAGGATAAGTATTTTTGTTGTAGATCTTGAACCTAGGAGTGGCAAATGTTTAGGTGGATCTTGCTCCTCAACTGCCCTTCAAAAGGGGTATTTTATCTGGCTAATGAATTCCCTTTTGGTTAGCTCTTTGGTGGACCTCGACCCACGATGAGGGGGGTGTTGGTCCATTTCTTTTTGAATGATATCACAAAAATCAAGATTGTAATATCCTCATCTTGATCTCGTTATATTGGCGAACTATTGTTCATCGAGCGTACTTGGTCGAGATGTCCACTTCTTTCTCAGCTATGAGCTTTACTCTCTTGATGACTAGGGTTTCGGGCATCATGCTTGTTCTTGTTTCCATGGAGCTCCTGCTCCATTCTCTGTGGTCGGTGTTGTAATCGTGCATTCTCCTTATCTTATAGGTGCATCAATTCCTATTATTGATGGAGCCACCTTTCGTAAGTGTTGACAAATCACAATATTTGGGTAGACCTGGGTTATTCATTTATTTATTCAGAGTGTCCCTCCTGGCGATCATATCGTGAGTTAGGAGTGTTGTGACTCTTATTTGAATGGACCTCAGACTTCACCCTAGATGATAGAGGGCCGTCGGGATGATTGCCATTAATAGGGGAGGTGCACTGTGAGGATAATACATATCTACCTGATGACATGATTGACTGAAAGAAGAAAAATTCATTTCCCACAGACGGTGCCAATTGTTGGTGGAAAATTTTTACTATGAGTAATTCCAAATAAATAGAGTTGAACAGGAAAATAAATCACACAATCATGTAAGACAAAGTATGCGTGGTTCAGTAATGTGCCTATGTCCACGAGGTGTTTCTCCCTCTTCTTATTAAATAGTTTGCAATATAAAAATTGCAGGCCCCTTTTCCCAAGGGCGAAGGTTACATTTATAGGGAATGGGAAGGAGATGAGTCATGTAGGACTTTGAGACTACCCAAGGTAATTGTTATGTGATCATATAGATATTGACATGAGATCGCCATTAATCGGACTCCTCGTTTTGTCTATCCCAAGATGCCATTATTTTTCATAAACTACCAGTCAGGTGTCATCCAATCTGAGTTGGTCGAATTTACTCGGATAATTCCTCCACATAGTGAATGAGATATTTATTCCTATCGTATTTTGGAGAATTGGCTAGTGATTTGAATTTTTCCAGAGTGGGGTAATTCATGATAGCTAGAGTAAAGGGATAACCTTCAAAAAAATCCCCTTTAGAAAGGTTTTGCTATTTTCATCAAGTCTCACAGATTATTCCGCAACCTGTGTATGGATCATTTCCAGTTCTATTTGGTTCGATTCTAATTATTTCTTGAGCCTTCCTCCTTCCTTAGATCGGATTTAATAGACCCCCTAAACCTTTGCCTCAATCTGTCTAGGGGAATCCCCTTAAAATTAACTCTAGGGACTCCTCTCAATGCAACCTCACTTGTTAGACATTTTAGACATTAAGGTTAGGACCCAAACGATCAAATGCATTAAACAGGGGTATTTTAGTGGTATAACTTCTAAATTATATTATTTTGGGTATAAATATCTTTCCGAGACGATATGATCCATCTCGATAGTCCGAGATATAGATTATTTCATTAGAACCCATTTCAAGTCATTGTGGGTTCTCCTCATCTCGATCTCGGAAAGAATACCTACTTGATTTTTGTGGAGCTAGTGGTGGAGCATCCTATCTTTGATCATATTTTTCTATAACGATCGACATGATCAACCCCATATCCATGTCAATTAGAGTTGGTGGAACATTCCTAATGACAAGGCTTTTAGTTAGATCTTTCATTTTTTTCAGCACTTTCGTTCGACTTTTGACCAGACTTTGTAGGATTCCCTGCAAATCAACCATTTTGACAAAATAATGGACAATACTCTCCTTTACGTTACTAGATTCTGAATCATTGGGCAATCTAGTAGAATCTGGGAAGGGAAACCTGAATTAGGTTTATAGTAGCATTTAATATATGTACGAGCTTAAAATTTAGCAAGGTATAAATATGAATTAAATTAAATAAATCCTTTGATGAATTAAATAAATAAATAAACTAAATTATCTAGGTATGATCTAACCCTTCATCACATTGCCGCATCAGGTTGCCTAATTTTTTTATTATATGGAATGGGGGTATCCTTGAGCTTTAAAAGTAAAAAGGGGGAACAAACATGACTATGTGGTTCCCACGGACGATGCCAAACTAATGATGATATAAATTGATTTTATGTTGATTTTATATATGCCAGGATAATTTACTAATGATGAATAAGTTAAAAGATAAATAATCCATGCAATCTATTAGCATGATGGGGAAAAGAAAGAGAAATAGATATTAAGAACCCAAAGTTACATGGTTCGAACAAATTTGGTGCGTATATCTATATGTGCAATCAATTATATTACTTTAGTTTGTAATCCCCATGGGAGTTATTTCATAAGATTTCTCTCACTCTAATTTAGCAGCATAATAGTGCAAGCTAACCAATCTCATATATATTCAGAGGCCAAATAGTTACTATTTATAGGTGAGTGACATGAGAGAATGTGATCTCTAGGATACGTGTCTCACCTTTGCATAGTTAGGTGAGTTCACGCTTTATGTGAAGGGAAAAGAAAAATAATTAGTTAGTTACAACACATGGTGATAATATCTTCAAATATTTTCTCATTTTGTATGTTACCTTCATGTTGTCATCACATGGTCATATGTCTCAACTGAATTGATTAACAATATCACATAACGAGATTTAACTCCCCTAATTTAAATTTTGGCCTCGACCTAGAGGAGGCCGATCTCTTCATTTGTCCGACCTCAATGCTCATCGGGTACGATGTTATACTTGATGGAAGTGAAGCTTAGCTAATTGATGTGACAATTGTTGACCTTTAGATCATTCACGTGTCATGTCATATTTAGGGTGTAATAGTAATAGACACAAAAAATTCAGACGCATGAATCATTGTAATATCCTCTTGTTCTAAATACAACTAGTCTCTAATTCACCTCTCTGTGGACATATGGCACATCTGGACTGAACCAGTTAGATTTTATGTGCGTGTATTTACATTTATTCCCGTATTTTTATAAGTTTAAGGCGTTAAGAATTCACTGCAACTGTAACAACCCCTATTTTCTCACGTAAAGGCTGATCAAGCATGATACGCCAAAGATAAGGCTTGTTTGTCAATTAATACCATTCTTAGCACACCATAAATATCAGTTTGTTATTTTCCAGAACTTTTGCATTTGTAAAACAAGTAACACATACAGAATAATCCAATATTCCAAGCAACAACAACAACAACAACAACAACAACAACAACAACAACAATAATAATAATAATAATAATAATAATAATAATAATATCCAACCAGAGTAATAAAATCCCAACCGATATAAAATAAAAGAGGATGGGGCGTATGCCCTTACAAATGTTCCAAATAATAAATGACTGGAGTTGAAAAGAACCTATACTAGAAGCAACTGAATATGAATCTGGAGAGCAAGCGAGATCGTGGGACTGCTAAAGCACAATCCAACTATCCCTGTCTAAGAGCACTCGGGGGAGAAAACATTTATATATGGGTCAGATCCCGAGGTGTGTAGGAATTAACTTGAATAATATATGAATGTAATAATACAGTCGACGCACAATAATTATTCTCACTTTCGTCACTCACATATGTATAACATCTCACCTCTTATCTAAGTGTGATATCGTTCGCACCCCAATCAATCCCAAATAATGAATGGTGACATCAATTCTATTTGTAAGCAGGCACATCAAAAATTAAATATTTAAATGTAATTCCTACATTTTATTTGTCAACATTCATATACCTCAGTCTCATTATTCTTTCAATAAGGCATAAACATCTATTATGCATTATAGGGTCTCATGTATAAATATTGTCCATTTCCTTGGAAAATTAAATTTATTTAATTCTAGTCCGATCAAATAATAATATATATATGTCCTTTCATATATTTTGGCACACAAGGTCATCTATCGTTGGTGTCTATTCGTACTCTATCGACAAGGACGGAGGAATGATCTTATTCCTGAGTGGACATCACAAACACAAATATCCAATGGGGCGGACACTAGGCAGGACACCTGTATACGGCCCATACTTAGCGGTGATATAGGAACGGTCAACGCAAACACCTACCTTTAGTGGGTGGAGCCTCCACGTAGTACGTATATGTCCTACACATCGTTCAACCCACCTGTACCGGTGTGAGTTACGCGATCCGAATGCGCGAACCCCCCGAGCTGATAGGACAGTCCACAAACATGGTATGTTCACATCATCACATAATAATACATATTATTTATCTCTATAATATGTATAGGTAATTTCTCTACAATTACCATAATATTCCTCATTTAAAAATTCACCATATTTCTCATTTATTAATAATTTATAATCTCATAAATTATTAACTTCATTTCATAAATAATTACTTAAAAACTAGTTAAAAGTAATTATTATAAATTCAAGCATGGGTGTAACCTTATTCCATAAATTAATTAACCCACAAAATTCACTTTTGTTATTTCCTTATAATATCAGTAACTACTGTTCGTGAAGAATCATATGCAGTAAGCCATAAAGCAGAAATCGAGGCTACAACAAAAAGGGGGAGGAGAGAGAAAAACCCACGTCGTTCGAACGACTGGAGGTGTCGTTCGCACGACATGGCACGTCATTCGAACGACCAACCACGTTGTTTGAACGACATCTCGTCTTCTTCCTCCGCCTCTCTCAGTTTCTGGGTTCCCAGATATCTAAAATCCTTACAATTTCAAACATCATACGGGTTTAGAAATTTCATACCCAAATTCCAACAACAGTCCCAAATCAAGTCATTAATATTCTCAGAGGATTATGGGTTTAAGTTTCATTCAACAGTGTTTATTTCACAAAAAAATCATTTATTAGGGTGATTTTATATCGTGATTTCAGCACATTAATGGTCATGAATAGCCTCTATAATTATCAACCAATTGTCTCCAAATAATTATCAAAACTTAAACAGACTTCAATTCCTAATTTCTGGAACAATCTCTACATATTCATCATTCCTCTACATGTGTGTTTTCATCATCCAATCAAGCATAATAAATCCTAATTTCTAGAAATCTAAAGGGGATAAAATTGTACATTGAGAAATAAATTAGAAACATAGATTATGCAAGAAAATGCTTGCATTTGAGTTTTGTAGAGGAGATACCCTTAGAAGCTTTAGATTCCTCTTTGTTCTCCCTTTTTTTCCCTTCTTTGGGGTTTCTCTCTTCTCTCTCCCGTGGCTGCTACTCACGTTTTAATTTTTGATAGTGGGTAAGTGGTTTACCCCTACTAAACCACTCAATTAGTGCTAATCCCGTTTTTGGACAAAGGCTAAACTTTTGAACCTCCAAACGGACCCAAATCCATTACCTAATAAGTCCAAAAACTATCCAACCTATATACTATTGACCCGGGACCATTTTTAAAGGCTTAATTCATCTAAGCGAGTCAATATGAGTCACAAAATATGTTCCGAATAATTTATGACATTAATACTCACTTTTAATTTGTGTCGCACATAATTTATGTATTTTTTTTTGTTATATGCAAATATCATAATCGTGCACATAAAAAGAAGTCACACACAAGCATACTAAATAATAAATTTTCACTTGACATTTTCGAGTGAAAATATTTATTTAGGTTCAATTTCCAGAATTAATTATTTATGAGAAAAATACGGGTGTTACAACAATAGTCTTGCATATCATCTCTCATATACTCTTAGAGATTAGATTAAAAATATTTATTTAAATAATTTATAAATAAATCTTAAAGATCACTGTCTTATATTATTATTGAATATAATAACATACAGAGTTTTCTTCCGGTACTAGCCATAATTCTCTCTCGTGCTTTGTTATTCAATGTATCAACTTATATTAAAATTTAACTAATTTTTATTTTAACATACATTAATTATTGCATATTATTGAAAATTGTTGTAAAACAATGCTTTAATTTACAATATTTGTTAAACTTTTTCCCCACCTCTTTAAAAGGTTTTGCTCTGCCTAGAGTCTAAATGGGTTACACATTATAAACGTTTCTCATATTTGTAATTTTTTGATAGTGGATTGATATGCTTTTATTAAAGGGGTATTAGCTAATAAATCCAGTAAAAGTAGATTTATATATGATTAGACTAAGCCATAATCTTATTGGTATCTCTTATGAATTATATAATTTCAATATATTTTGTTTGAGCTCAAGTTGAAGTAGCTCTTTTAGTAAGCTTGATAAATAAGCCATGTGTACATAAAATATTCCCTAATTAATCTTATTAAAATAAAATTTTCTCAGCATGCCCAATTTTTACGTGTAGTTAATATTCACTATTTATTATGCTATAGGATCTATTGGAGCAAAAATATTTTTACATAATTTCTAAAGTATATTTAACTACGTAGTTGGTAAACATGATCAATAGGTAAAAATCAATTTTTCGATCACTCATGACATTTTTTATTTGATTATGAAAAGTCATTTTCCCATATTAATGTCATTTTATTTGTTAGTGATTTTTTGATCTTTCACATTACATTCCTCTGGAATATTTTCCTTAACATTTTGCTTACAAATTACTGAAAATATTGTACCGAGTACATTCGATTAAAAAGCCAAGATGGGGAGATTTGGACGGTCACCCTTATTTAGTTTCTACATCTCTTAACATTTTTTTCTTATAATTTAAGCAACACTCTTGAAAGAATTATTTTTAATTTCTTTTTTAATTTGACAAGAATGTCTTGAATCAACTTTCCTCCACCAAACTAATTTTCTAAACCGGTCCAAATCAACAACCATGTCCGCCATGAACAGAAGTAAGTAAAAATTGGGTAGAAAGTGACATTCATTTTAATGTATTATTTGTCAAAACAAGAAGAGAAGCTTCCATTTTTTTTCCTGTTCTTTAGGTTATCCTTTCGTTACATCTTTCTTGCTACGGGTTCAGTATTGACTGCCCAACACAATCTTCAATGGGGGTGGGTGAGCTAGCTCACTTTTTGCCCTACTTTCATCTTTTTTTCTATGTATTATGCTTAAAGTAATTTTCCTTGTTGATTGATCAGTGAAATTTTTGGGACGTTGATGTGATATTATAAATTAAATATTTTTAATATGCATAATAAGATTTTTCTATATATACTTGTTGAACTTTTAGAACACCAAAGCTGAATTTTTGGAGCCAAGTGGAACCTTGAAAATTTGTTTCTATTTAATTAAAATTTTATTATTTTTATAAAAAAGAAATTTTTATGACAAGTTTTTGTATGTGTTTGACTGTTTTAATACTTTTAAATCTAAATTTTATGCTTTTTATGGCCCCGCTCTTAGTACCTATGTGTTGTTAATTGATTGAAAAAAAAAATCGTTCATTATAGAAAAGTTACATATTTAGGGTGTGTTTGATATTTGAGATAGAGTATTTATTAAGTAAAAGTGTGTTGTTCTTCTATAAAGTATTTACTATCAAGGTATTACAAGAACAAGATATGAATTCAAATAATTATTTTTTATGGACAAAATTTACATGTCAATCAAAAATACCCTTAATGATGTGAAAACTCCCAACTAATATTAATCATAATTTGATTACAAAAAAAAAAATTATTGTTCAAATGAACGGGTGTCAGGCAGGAGCTGGAAGTTGAGATGTGAGAGTGATTGGATGATTGTTTAATAAAAAATATATCCATTTTTTGAAATAGAGTGTAGGCTATTTATACCATTTAGATTACTGAAATTCGTAATCGCTAAAAATAATAATTTTGTTCTTGATATAAACCAGAGCTTAACATTTTTAAAAATCCAATCATATATTTTTAGACAACTTAAGGGATCCTAGTAAATAATTAGTTTCGGTACAATTCACAATGGACTTGGAAGACTTGAGATAAAGAAAAAAAAACATTACGGTCCTAATCTTGCAAGACTCTTTAAATTTGAATTTGATAAAAAGATGTCCACACAGTGGACTTTTCGCACGACTTTTGTTACAAAGGGCTCTTTTGAACTAGAAAATATGAAGACTGTTTTGAACTTTGTTCACTTAACTTCTTAAGAGTCATTCTCAAAGGGCTTACAGAATTTTTTAGGAGGACACTAAAAAAATTATGAATTTTAATAAAAAAAAATATAATTGCAAAAGGTATATTTTTATTGTTAAAATTTTTTTGCAACAACATTTTTTTCCTCGCAATGTTTCTCACACTAGTCATCATGCTATATATATATTTTACAAGGAAATTTTGTCACCATTGCTAAAAATATAAAGCACAAGGAAATTTTTCGTTTGAAAAAAAAACTTTTTCATTGCAAAAAAAGTTCTCATATTTCGGCTAATATTCTTTTATAATGAATATTTCACTGCAGAAGATACTAATAAATCCTCACAAAAGATATTTCAAGGGCATTAAAATCCGTTGCAAAGTGTTAATTTTTCTTAATTTTTCGTTGCTATAAGTCTTTTGTAATACTCTTTTTCGTTATCAAAAAAATACTTTTGATTGCAAATAATAATCAACTTTATAACGATAAGTTTCAGCAACATTTATTTCATTGCATAATAATCAACATTTATTTCTGTAGTATCCTGATTCATATGCTGTTTGGAGTTTTATTCTTCTGGGGTCATCTCTCATAAGCGTCTCGAGATCTAATATTCTGGGGTCATCCTATGGGAGGTTTGTGGCTGTATATTCAGATTCGGTCGAATGTGTTTCTGGAGCTACTGTGAAGGTATTGAATGTTGACTGAAGGATTGGTTTGGTGGATTTGAAGTCAGTTGTCTCATCGGTTCCACCTACGATTCTTCCAGGCTTCTTTCCTTTTGGGTGTGGTTGTAAGGTTTGTTTGATGTGGATTGGTCTGATCTGAAGATTAGTTTTTGGTGTAGGTTGAAGATATAAGTTAGAATTTTTCTCTGTAGATGGTTCAAAATCAAAGCTTTGGAGTTTAACTCATCAGAGAGTGGTTTGTTGCAAATGGGTTTCTTCGGAGATGGTTTCAAATTGGTATTGATAGTGGTTTGGTGTTTGGGATTTCCTTTGGTGCTTACACGTGTATTATTCCAGATTGTTCTATAGCATTCTAGTTTGTTTGAGTGGTTCCTTGGTTTGGATTGAAGGTTTTTTGTCTAGTAGGTTGTGATCTGTTTAGTTTTGTGTTGGGCCGATGTGCCTTAGCTGGCAGTGTGTGGCCTATTGGTGTGGTCTTTTAAATGATTGTTTTGTTGTAAGTGTCTTGCCTGTCGGCCTGTATTGGATTGTTTGTATCAGTTGGGCTTTGCCTATTGTTAATTAAAATCACATTTCATAAAAAAAAAATATATTTTGCAATGGATAAAATTCCTTGCTAATAGTCATTATTTCTTGTTGAAATATTTTTGCAACTTATTTTTTCATTGCAAGAGAATACTACTTTGGTTGCAAAAAAAAAAGACGCATTCACACTAATAGTGTTTTCGCAATAAATATTTTCTTGCAATTTATATTAGATAATGAGTTAAATAAATAAATAAACTATGTAAATACACATAATTAAAAGATATTATATTATAATCAAAACAAAATTGCTACTGTTCATGTCACAATGAAGCTCAGAGATGAGTTTAAAGTAAGATAATAATATTTCGTAACAAAGAGATGAGTTTAAACTAGTTTTCTCATCACAAATAAAATAATAAAATCAACAGTTGTCATCATGAAAATTGATTCGAAGGGACAGAAGATCCTTCGGGGACATCTTCATCAGGAGCAATGTCTTTCTATGGCAGCAAGGCGACATTCATTGCACCATCTCTGACGCAAGACCTTGAACTAGGATTTTTAAATCTACAATCTCTGTTCATAACTTTTCGTTCTCCAATTCAAAATTCTGCCTACATAGTAATTTCAAAGTCAAGGCACTTCACGTATTTCGACTTCTTTCTAAGAACGTTCTGACACATTGATGCTTCCTCAAAATCCTCCAAGCATTTTTGGAATTCAATCATCTCTTTCTACAAAGAAAAAGAAAAGAATATGTTGCATTATTGCTTTGACTATTCGTTATAGTTTTTTTCAATCGATAGAATTTTCTTTGTTTATTTATGAAATCTAAGTTGTTGTGACACACAAATCACTAATTCAATAATCATAGCTACAAGTGAATCATCAGTGCGTCCCTTCCACCGATGTCACTTTATTTTTTTTTAAATCACAATATTTCCTATATATTTTTGTGAAATCTAATCTATGGTGAAACAAATCAATAATCCAACAACAACTTCATTGCATCGATTTGAACACAAATCAATCTACCCCTCATGGCTTGGGAGTAATTGTTGATTTTTTTGTTTGTGAAATGTGATTTAATTAAATGGCAAAAGGACGATAAAACACAAAGAAATCTCACAACCAAGCAATGGCAATAGGCTTCCAAGAAAACAAACATAATCCAATACAAGCCCAAGACATAAAACAAACAAAAACAACTGACCTAAAACAAATGAACTCACGCAGCAGCCCAAAATAAAAAGAACTTACCCAACAACTAAATAAAGAAATAAAGCCCAAAATAAAAGACCATAAAACCTCCAACCCAGTCCAACATTTCTTGAATATACCACGCGTTAAATGGCCGATAAATAAGAAACACGAGTGAGCAGAGCACACCGTTCCAATAGACAATCACATCTACCAAGTAATTGCCAACCATAAAACACGTTCTAACACATCAAAAACCCAAATAATATTATATTCAGCACTAAACCAGAGAGAGAAACCATCATCCAAAATCTCCATAGCCAAGCTCTGCCTCAACTAAACCTCACCCACAAAAATAAAGCCCATATGAGAAAAGATGAAGAAGAATTGTATGGAAACCATACATCGCTTGAGACCATCCACAAAACAAGTAAAAGATGAATGCCATAAACATCCCAAGATAGCACAGACCCAAACCAAGACCAAATTATATCAAAACGACCAGATCCAAAGCCAAAAAGTCTGAAAACCAATCTAAATAGAGGCATCAAGATAGAAGCTTTAAACCATCATCCATGAACAACTCAAGAAAAAACCAACCAGGGATCGGCCAAAGGATCACTACAAGACATATTTTTTGACTTGCCAACATATCAAGGGAAAAAATATCAAATAAAGATCTTCAAAAAACCCTATCAATACCAAGATTAAACCAAACCTCTGAAAACACAATGGAACAACTTCAAAAATGCTTCATCCAATATTGGATCAAGGCAACTTCTTCGGATACTCAAACAAGAAGGCAAAGCCCATAGTTACCTCCAACATGAAGATTCAAAGTTATATCACATCCAATCAATCAAGGAGCAAGGATACAAATGGACATATATGAGAGAAAATGCCAAAATAAAGCCAAACAAGCAACATAAGCACACTCCTCCACAAAACCCAAATTTCCTTATGATAGAATAAATTTATACGAAAATCTTATCAGAAATACCCCAATTCATACTCACTTCCTAATTCTTTTTATTTTTACATATATTTCTCCATCTGCATGTAGCTTCTTGCATCATTCTTTCCAGTTTTTTAAAAACTTTCACCTCATCATTATAAATCTACTTTAAAATACGACCATTTCTCTCACTACACATGCTATAGATAGTGACTGATATGTTAAGATTATGAACGATGTCATAAAAATCTCTGCTTTTATATTAAACATCCTCAATTTCCTCATCAAACTTTTACTATCTCTATATTCATTAAAAATAAGAAGCCTCTTCCACAATTTTTCTGAGAGATTACATTCAAAGAATAAGTGATTTTTACTTTCCCCAATATTACCACAAAGGACACAAATAACATTCTCAATACAGTTCCCAAACTTGAGTTTGCCTCTAGTCCAAACCTTATTAGGACAAGCAACTCACGGTAAAAAGGAACACCTAGGGATTCTTTTAGGAAACCGAATAGCATTAACCCAAGGTACAATTTGTTTCCTTTCCCTAATAGCATTATACACCATACACTTAAAATGTCGATCTTTACTATCCATCCATTAAATCCAATCATCATTAGTTCTATTACGAATTATTTCAATTTTAGCCAACTCAATAATCTCATTGGATATTGGTCTATGAAATTTCCACCTTCATTTTAAAAATCCATTGCTTTAGCCTTTATATTACTAAAAGCATCATTAACAATCTTTCATCTATAGAACTCAACAATAGGGATATTTTCATGCCAATTGTTAATTTATAAAAAAGGGTATTATCACCCCTACCAATATGATACTTAATGAAATTTCTTACCATACCTCTCAACTTCCATAACTTTCTCCATGTCCAGGATAAATCAATAGTCAACTTTACAATCCAAATAGATACATGCTTGATAATAACTTTATGAATCCATTTGACCAAAAGAGAATCATTCTTTATGTCCAAGTCCCAAATGTGTCTAAGCATACTATCCTTTTTCCAACTTCCAAGTAACCAAGTTTTTGATACCAAAACCACCGTCTTCTGAAGGAAATCACACATCTGTCCAAGCAACTTTGGCCCCTATTTTCTTCAAATCAACCCTTGACCATATAAATCTTCTCAAAATATGATTTGTGTCTTTAATAACCTTCTTAGGAAGGATGAACATATTGATCTAATAGACTTGAATGCTCCTAAGAACAAAGATAGATAGCTAAATGCCCCCAATATAGGATAAGCATCTATTTGTAAAATTATTCACTTTTTGCATTAGCTTATCCACCAAGGATTTACAATCATTGGACTTGTGTCTAATATATATAAGATAAAAACCAAAGTATTTAATAGGAAGACATCCCACATTCATAGCAACAAGATCAACTACCCTTTTTTTCTCCTCTTCAATAACCCCGAAAAAGAAAACTTCACATTTATCTTTATTTGCATGAAAACCAAACATATTTTCAAACTCAAATAAAACATTATCCACAACATTTAGAGAAGCCTCACCAGCATTAACCATAATGAAAAAATCTTCAACAAACATCACATGAGATATCCTTAAACTAGCATAATTAGGATGATAAGAATAAGCAACCTTATTTACCTCATTATCAAGTAACCAAGAAAAAGATTCCATCACCAATATGATTAAATAAGGAGACAAGGGATCACCCTACCTCAGACCATTAGTGGCTTTAAATAAACCAATCACCCATCAATTCACACTAACAGAAAAGCTTGCAGTACTAACACATTCCATAATCCAATCGACAACTTTATGAGGAAATTCCATCATAATTGAAATACCTTGAATAATATTCAAGATAACATAACCATAAGCCTCCATTACATCAATATTCATAGCACATCTAAGACTAGCTTCATTCCTATGGTATCCTCTCATTAATTTTTCCATCGATAAAGTATTATTAGTAATATGCCTGCCATTTCACGAAGGTTGATTGCCTATTATTGAACGATTCAGGAAAAATACTCCCATGTCTCTTAACAAGAACTTTATAAATAATCTTGTAAGTTGTATTGCATCAAGTAATAGGTCTAAAATCCATAATAGTGGAAGGATTAGGGATCCTAGGAATAAGGCATATTATAGTACTATTCTACTATTTTAAAATTCTAATAAAGCTGAAAAAAGATTTAACGGCCTTCAAAACATCAACACCACCAATCTCCCAAATTCCTTTGAAATAAACCCATCATTGCAGCCACCATGTACAGGAGCTTTATTAGGATCCATATCAAAAGTGTAGCTTTCACTTCATCATCAGTAACTATCCCTTGTAAAATCTCCTTTTGTTCATCATTAAGCCATCTCTGCCCTATACTTCTACAATTCTCAAAATCAAATTTTCTATTATCAATATCAGAACCCAATAAATTTGAAAGAAACCTCATAACTTCTAGTGAACTTCATTATGTCTTGAATACTCAATATCATCACCATCTTTTATAGAAAGAGTCTTATTTCTAAAAGTATGGCATTTTACTTTTTTATGAAAAAAATAGTATTTTTGTCACCAAGCTCAAGCCCTTGGATTCTAGCTTTTGGTTTAAAAAACTCTTCTTTGATACTTCTAAGCTCAAGGCACTCCAAATTGGCAGAGTTTCTAGCATGGATATGCTTAGTATCACCACCATTACTAATAAGTGTATGTTGAATTCTTTCAAACTTAACCTTCTTAGCAATGATCCTAAAAGTGATATTTGAATACTAGTCTTTATTAAGCTTTTTAAAATCGTTCTTCAAAAACATTATTCTTTTGGCAATAACGAACATTGAGTTACCATCAACATGAATATCCCATCCATGCTTTAATATGTCTTTAAAAGACTTATGCTTGATCCAAAAATTAAAAAGTTTAAAAGGTTTATTGACCATTTCTCTTACCAAATGGATTTTCATAATGAGAGGAGTATAATCAGAAACACGAGGTAAATTAATAAGAATTTAACATTCCATAAACTTTTGTGGCCACTAATCATTATATAATATCTTATATATTCTATTTTGAATATTTTCATCCCCGCCTCTATCATTGCTCTAAGTTAATCAATTACCCCTAACAAGATAGTTTCAATATGAATATTCTCAATACAATTATTGAAATCCTCCATTTCATCCTAATCAATCATATTCCCTCAAATTCTCTCACCAGCTCTTCTAATAATATTAAAATTATCTCCTTAATTGATTATAATTATAAATAAGCTTCAAATTCCATTATTTAGAATGTATATACATAAAAATGACAAGTGTGGAACCCACTAAGCAATATCCTAGGGTTTAAGTATCTAGATCTACTAACGTACGAAGTAGGAATGATTAACCTGCAAAACACTCTCAGAACACAGAATCTTTGCTAACATTCCGTAGTAAAGGGAACGGGTGTAATCCAATGCCCAATAAGGGTTCCCTAACAAAATTTCGTACATAAACTAACGTCAGAAAAAGCGAATGTAATATTAGAACCGACATAATCCTACCCAAATTTACATGTGACTATTATATAAAATTTGCATTAGCCATGTTTAATTTAAAAAAACATTGTCATCAAATATGGTCACATACTATTAACCCGTATCTTCAAAAGATTCATTTTTATTTCTAAAATGTCTTTTCCCATTAACTTACACTATTAATTTGGAAGAATCGTATACTTGGACCTTCTTTAAATCAACTTGTTTCCTTTAAAAATATCCAGTTACACTTCAATTAATACATAGGTCATTTTTGTAAAAATGAACATTTCAACACACAAACCTGGTATTTTGAAAAAAAAAACTGTATACATGTTCATAACTAACTTTAGGAGTGTGCCCTCACCCATTCACACGTACAATTATAAACTCTTTATCTTTTAATATCTTCGAAAGACATCAAATTGCCCACATGTTCCATTTTAAACCTCGGTTCAACTTACCCACCCAATATACATTCTTTTATCTCTTTAATTTTCAAATAGTAGGTCCTCCGTATCATTTTATGTTTAGGTTTCAACAATTTAATTATTACATAAATACCATGATTTGTGGATCATGTTTCTTAAAACCCATAGTACAATTTCCATAATTATTTAATTAACAAAATCTCATTTTTCTTGAATTTTTACAAAGCCATTTCCCTTTTTTTCATAATTACTATTTTATCTTGAAGTTCACCCTATCCCGTTTATGATTATGAGCTCACACTGCACACTATTAATGCTATAGTCATTGCTTCCAATTTTAATACTTTTGGCTTTAATCTGAAGTCACATCATAGGGCTCCGGTCCCTTTTTAAATTCACCCATGTTGCTCCTTTGCAAAAAGTTTTTCATTTTTCATTAAGTTCATTTTCTTGGAGTCTAATTGTCATTTTGAGGAAAATATTCGGCTTACATTATATTTAACAAAATACCCACCTTGCATTGTATTTAACGAATACCTAACTTGCATTGTATTTTAAGAAAATGCCTTACTTGCATAGTATTTGATATAATACCCCCTTTAAGCTCCATTTTTATCATGTTAAAATTTATTCCTAGACCACGATAAAACAATGGAAGAACACTTTATGTTAGGGGTGGTAATTCGGACTCGAACACGACAGTACCACACAATGTAACACGAAATTAACATGAAATTAAAATAGCTTTTAATGTTCGGGTCGTGTTCGGGCCTGGTTTTTTAAGCCCGTTAGCGGGTCGTGTCGTGTTCGTGCCAAGAAATTTACACGAAATTGGCCCGACAATGACCCGTTAGAGCCCAATTGACACGACTCAATTTCAACCCAATTTAAACCCAAATGAACATAGTAAATTGACGGGTTGTCGTGTTGTTAAATTGATGGGTTATCATGTCGGATCGTGCCAGTCGTATCAAATTGACACGATTTTTTTATCGTGCTATTCGTGTCGGGTCGTGTTATTAACGGGTCGTGTTCGTGTTGGTAAAAATAAACACGACGTCGTGTCGTGTCGTGTCGTGTCGTGTTCACACTGGATAAAATCGAGTTGTGTCGTGTCGGGCCAGACCCAAACACGACCCATTGGCCTGAATTGCCACCCCTACTTTATGTGTAATTGATACATTTATTTCCTTTAAACATTTAAACCCATAAATTGCCTCGTTGAGCCGTTTTAGGGTTAAATTATTTTAACACAACATTTTAGGTTCCTTTCGTAATTTTCTAAAAGGCCAAAATTACTTTGTAATTTCTTTAGTCCAAAACCATTTGCGTATTAGGGACTTTCCCAAAACCATAAGTTTAGGAACCTTTTGTACCTTCATCAAACTCCGAGGTTGTTTTGCAATATTTAAAAGTTATGGATCATTTTACAATTATATAAACTTCAAGGGGCTATTTTATGACTAATTAAGGATTTAGGGGTTCTTTTGTGATTATGTAAAAGTGCATGGACTGTTTCGTACTCTTCTAATGTTTGGAGGTAATGTAAAAATATTATAAGTCCGGGGTTTGTTTTTGAAAATATGTGCTAAAAATACATTTCTCGGCTCAAAATGGAACTTTTAGCATGCCTAGGGATACAATAGTAATTTCATGAAAGTTTGGAGGTAAAATCATTTTTACGAAGTTTAGAGGAACATAATTTATAACACCATTTTTTCGCAAATAATGTTTTTTCAAAAATCTAGGGTTTAAATAATATTTTCTGAATATTATTAAGAACAACCCTTAAATTTGCACTTTTATTTCTTCAAATAATTTAATCTTTATTTTTTTCCAAGCCCACAAAATAACCAACACCCATAAAATATTTTCGTTTTGTACACTCATTATGTAATGGGCAATTTACACTTAGGTGATAATTTTTAAACATTTAAGAATAATTTGCTATTAGGTCCACTTGTTATGCCACTAGCATAGACTTCTACAAGAAGAAAATTAGTGGACCTAAGGGCCTGTTTGGTTCGCTACTCAAAAAACTCGTTTTAAACGACGTTTTTAAATACAGTTTAAAATTTAGTTTTTTTGTGTTTGTAATTATTAGTGTGCATTTGGTAAACTTGTTTTTAAATACAGTTTTTTGAAAATTTGACAAAATTGGCAATCATATATATATATATATATATATATATATATATATATATATATATATATATATATATATATATATATAATACATTAAACATTCATACATACATGATACATGAATGTATACATATATACATACATATATACAAACATACATCATAAATTATATTAATATACATTTAATATCATGCATTTTTAGGTATCTTTAATGAGGTATGTTGAGAAGTTTAACTATATATATATATATATATATATATACATTAAACTGTCATACATACATGATACATGAATGTATACATACATACATACATACATACATACATACATGCATACATACATATATACAAACATACATCATAAATTATATTAATGTACATTTAATATCATGCATTTTTAGGTATATTTAATGAGGTATGTTGGGAAGTTTAACCATTTATATATATATATATATATATGATATTGCATGTATAATTCACTATAAAATTATATACATACATGAACTGATAATATTTTTTAATACATAAAGGTATATTTTGTATTATTCCATACATTAATAATACATGTATACAACTATATATAAGTATCATGTATCTATTGATAATATTATTTAACTTTATATTATTTCATACATAATTTTATGTAAATATACTTATATATTTTTCATTTATAAGAATTACACACATATTAATGTATTATGTATGTATATTATATATTAAGGTATGACTGCATTAAAATATTAAAAAAATGAATAATTTTTAGTTGAAAATAAAAAACTGAAGTTATAAAACACCCTAAACTTGTTTTCTAAAAAACATGATTATAATACAGAAAATATTATAATTCTGTGTTTAAAAACAGGTTGTCAAATACAAATTTTTATCAGAATTGTATTTAAACACAGAAAACAGAATTACAGTTGCAAACCAAATAGGCCTTAAGTGTTTATAATTTGTCAAAATTCCTTTAGTGATTAAAATTTGTTTACGGGGGACCTAAGGGTACTTTCATGCTATTTATTCATGTGTACTATTTGCTGAAAATTACGAAAACCCAAAAATATATGTACTCATAACTTATACGTGTATAGTCTTCATGAAATTCATTTGTACTATGCAATTAACCAAAATTGTATAATACTTCTACCTACTCGAGTTCGAAACTTGAATAATATTTGTGTGGGGAGACAATCCCCAGACTCAAAGGGGCTCTCAAGCACATTTTCTTCGAAGGACACTCCGTCGTATTTTTGCTTAGCATTTACACTCTAAAACTCTACCAAAATCATCCCCTTATACACTATAATTTTGGTTTATGCTTCCCATTTAATAATTTTTCGTAAGGTTGTTTAGGGGGAAAATGTGTATATTTTTCCAAATGTTGGCTAGTTGGCCTCTTAAAATGACTACCCATCCTTATTCAAAATAAGGAAATAAGATACATAAATGATAGAAACAGACACGTTTCAATTTATAAGTGGATGAAGTAAAAGATAACTAGAGAAAACCATGGCACATTTTGAAAAATTATGGGTTTTGGCCATTTTGAACAAACTTTCGCTATAGCGGCTATATCCCCCGCTATAGTAACCCCCATGGTAGCTATAACGACTAGGGGGTCTTCTTAGAGTAGTGCCAGCCAAAAAATATTTTTTTACCTTTGTATCTTGCTTTCTTATTGGGTAAAACCTATACTTGTACTCCTTTTAATTTTCACTAATAACATGTTAAATCCAAATTTTGCTCAACTTCATCCTTTAATCACTCCAAACTAGTTAAGTAATTGTCTCTTTAATTTACCAAAATTCATTGTTGCGCGATCGACATAAAAGTGCACATGACTTTGTATAACATTTAATATTCATAAGATTCAGGAAAAGTCGGATACTACACAATGCCCATGTAAGCTATACTTATCACTAGATTAACTACGATACTATCCAATATCCCGACTTTACCGAGAATTAGTCTAACTCTACGTTATACGATGCCCAATAGGTCGTTCAAATGAAATTATGGATCTCATTCGAATGACCATATCAATCTCATTCAAACAACGTTCCAACGACTTTCTAAACATGAAATTACAGAGATTTTTATTCTGAAAGCGTAGATGCGAGTTTCTAATTTTTTTAATTTCTTTGAAATTATTATGAATAATTTACCAAGAGTTTGCAAAGTTAAAATTCTAGGTTGGTGCTAATGGTTTTGGCTTTATGTTTTGATTGGTTTAATTAAATTTAGGGCTTAGGGCTAGGTTAGTTAAACTTTAGGTTGATTATACTAACACTTGGAATTTTACATGCATAAGATTTATTAATTTTTGCATTGAACATTGGACATGCATTCTCAGTATATACGTTCGAGTTGGTATATATTATTGAATCATGCAATGAAAATTACAATAGTATTATGGTTACTAGTGTTTTATTGTATCCTGGCTTGGGTGATGGTGCCACTTCGGTATTTGGTAGATAGAGGAAAAATTCACCAGAATTCATACGATGAAGCCACTTCGATACTTCAATATGTAGAGATAGACTCTACCTTGGTCTTTAGGCGATTCCACTTTCGTATCCCAGTAGATTTCGAGGGGCTCTACACTGGGCCATGAGATAGCCGGACTCTTGTAGTTGGTTATAGTATACTTGATATGAGTAGTAATTATATGGATATACAAATAAAAATTTGTTCATTAATTTGATATGTACTTAAAATGTATAAAACGATTATTTATGAATATTCAAATGAGATGGATAATATGTAATCATGGGTATACTTGGGTCTGTGATTAGATTCATGTGATATCTAGGATCATTGAGTTAAGATAATAAAAAAAGACAGTAAAAGACAAGATTAAAATAAGTAATTATATTATAGCCCATCTCAGTTATATGATTATGTTAAATAGTCTTGTCGCTAATGTTAACATATTATCATTTTTTAAGACATAGGCCATAAGTGCAGCCTTACCCCTGGTCCAGTTATGATCTCCTTCTCAGTTGTTGATCTTTTAGGATGTAGGTGTCAAGCCAAGGCTCTCACTCTTTCATTCCATTTACTATTCCATCGAGTCAGTATTACTATTATTTACTTTTTTTTGTGATTTATTTTTAGATAGTGTAGTATGTGATGTTTCTAATATTGTTATTGGTTTGGTATCAGAGATTGTGTGGTTCGCCACTTTTATGATAAGTAATTAATGTGTGCACTCAGTTGTAGTTATAATCATGCTTAGAATGTTATCATTTGTTTTCACACTCCTATTTTATTTACTTGGACCTAATCAATCTAGCTTAAATTTTATGGGGTGTTACATTGACAAAATAGATTTTAAGGATGAATTACGACTCTGCCCCGAACTGAATCAATTTGACCTGGGGGTAAATAGATTCGGCCTCTATAGCCGACCGAGTTTGGGATGTGATGAGGATTTATAGAAGTTTCTTGTTGTAACCGAATATCTTTATTCTTATATACTTGAGAGATAGTTAGTATATGGAGAATATTAGGGTTAATACATATTAAATCAAGATATTTAATAATTTATATAATTAAAGTCATATATGTGATAACATTTTAATTATGTTGTACAATCCGCCGTAGGGGATTAAGATGGTTTGGGTACGCTCGAGAGTTATGTGATATTATGTGTGTATGTGTGTGCGCGCGCGCGCGTGTGTGTGTGTGTGTGTGTGTGTATTGCATGGTATATACATATATGGAAACTACTTTCCCATGTGAACAGACCTTTTACTAGTGGGGAATCTATCAATCAGGGTTGTTTTAAAGGTTATGACTAGGGGTGGCCATGGGCTTATCCTCGGCAGGATTAGTCGGGCATGCATAAAGAAAGAAATTGCTCTACTTGTACCCAAGTGTGATACTTGCCATATGGTGAAGGTAGATTATCAGAGACCAGCAGTTGTTCTACAACCTCTTGAGGTTCCAGTGTGAAACTATAAAAGCAGTTCCATGGTTTTCATTAATTGGTTGCCTACGTCACAAAGGTGATACAATTCCATTATGGACCATTTGACTAAGTTGTCTTATTTTTTACCGGCTTAGACAAATTTAACTTAGAATAAGCATGCTAAAATTTTCCTAGCAAAGATTTTGGTGTTGCATGGTGTACCACTTAATATCGAGTCCTACGGAGACAAGATGTATGTGCCCACTTTTGCACGAGTATTATTACAACAACACATCGCATTACTATTATTATGGAACCATTTGAGTCTTTGTTTGCGAGGCCATGTCACTTACCCCACTGTGACAGCCCGCCCAATTAAATACCGGGTAGCCAGTCCTTTATAAAATTTAAAACAGATTATCTGGTTGGTTCATTCTTAGCATCACTGTCGAAAAATAATTTTTCTTATTAACCACCTAATAATTAATTAAGCTAGTGTCAAAACAGTTTACCATTAGCAAAAATTATTTAATTTAAATCATTAAACACATCCAACATTTTCCTGAACAAATGAATAATGAATAAAACACTATCTGACTGAATGTAAAGAAACTGGAATAATCGTCCCAGTTAAAGAAAAATCCAAACCATCACAATGTAACAGTACTAAATCTGATTGAATACTGAATATGTAAATGAAATGTGTACAATGTCTCTCTAACATACAAAAATGAGAATGGGTAACACCTGCCCTAACTGGAAGTTCTAAATAACAGAACTGAGATGATAGAAGTGGAAGCGTCTAAATATGAGTACCTGCAACTCCCACAATAGTTGCAGCACGTCAAATGGTCCGAAAGTCTAAACTTGACGTCCCTGTGGTTGTGCACCTAAAATAAAAAACAAGAGAAATGATATTTTGCAAAATACGGGTCAGAGCCCGAGTGTAAAACATTTTAAAACAATTTAGCAAATATTTAAAAATTACAATAAAGAAAATATTATTTGCATGTTAGCATTTCGAGCACTCACTTGAGATTCTCACCTCTCAACTATTGTGAATGCCTAACATACCTTAGTCCATCCTAATTATCTTTATCACACCTAACTAGGTCATATCTTAAACATTCTAATCCTCACCCATAGCAATAACCCGTATTCCCAACATATAATTATTATTAATGTTTCTGCATTTACTATCCCAAGTAAAATTCCACAACATAGATAAGAATTAACATAATTGATTCGATTCCATTTACATACTCATCTACATATCCGCATGGTAGATTAAATCACACGTATTTATTTCCCATGACACTACTATAAATACATACTAATACAGTACCCATAGACTTAGTTGCGGTGCGGGCATACTTTGCTATCGAGTCCCGATACATCTCGTACTGAATAAGGACAATCAGTTCAAAAATCACTCTCGAACCGTATAAATACAAGTCGCACATATTGGAGGCGAACATAGTTCCAAGCCTATGGGCTATGCACATACCTACGCACTCATATGACCACCAACTTATTAACTCACAGATAAGTCGTTCCTAGGTTCTATGCTCTGAGGTACCAACATAATATCCCGTTGATGGCTCATTAATATAAGATTGTCATCTCTTTAAGACCTCCCATGATAGCAAGTATGGTAGGTATGTCATACACATAATAGACAGTACTATAGGTATTCACACAACCCATCAAGATCATTAGGTATACACCCCACCCAAATGTTTTAGTTCATCCGTAGTACTATTCTCATTACTACTTACGATAAATTTATTTAATTATGAATACTCTCTCTCTCTCTCTCATAATTCTCGAGGATAATTAACCACTCCAAACACCTTCAATTTTAATTCTCAAATTACTTAATAGTTCTGCCCTATACCGAAATAATTCCACATTAATTAATCTCACTCGAATTAACTATGCTACATAAATTGGAACCAAAACAAATTTTGCAAAAATCCTGTTACGTCGCTCAAACGAGACTGCATCTCATTTGAACGAGATATCAAGTCATTTAAACAACCTCTTCGCACAAGTAACAATCTTGTTCGAACGAGATCCAATCTCCTTTGAACGATATTGCATAGTATCGTCCCCCACCTTTAGCAGCAGCGTTTTATCACCATTAACAACCTTAAAACCTCTATTAATTGCTCCCAAACTCCCAACAATTAATTCCAATCATTATTGCAATATATATGGATGATTTCTAACAACCTAGAATTACTTAATCCTTAATAAACATCCCTTAAATCCGAAATCCCCAATTTAATCCAATAAAACCCTACTTCTTCCCATTTTAATTCAAGAACATAATAAACTCGGATTCGTTCATCACAATACATCATAAATTTGTGACTTCTAATCTACCTACATGAGGGTTTAACATATTTTGATTTCAGATTGTAATTAATCATCTTAAACCTCTAATTTCATTAAGATTATGAACAATACATGGGTATCATATACCTATACTAACATAAACATGATTATTGCTACAGTTTTCCAAGAATTAAACACTTCCCTCATGAAAGAAGGTCTGATCCATTTATTTAGTTGGTATGGTTGCAATCCTCGTTCTCTGATCTACGCGGTGGTGGTCTTGTGGTGTAAAAGGTGCACTGGTGGTGGTTCTGGCCCTAGAAACCTCTCCTCCTCCTTCCTTCTTTTGGCCTCTCAGTGTTTAACACTGATAGCGCTAATCTGACCCACGTACCTATTCTTTTATTCCTTTAATTTTCGTCACTAATTATACTCCAATAATATAAATTACTAAAACGCCCTCTCGGGATGTCGGTTTGGTCTAAAACTGTCCCGGGACCCAAACTAAACCCCCGGGTAGATTTTTTTGACTATCTCAACCCTTACGAACACATTGGCATACTCGAAATGACCATTAGGGCGACTTATAAATATTTTACTTTTTATTCCATTACTTTAGTCCTGACATGACTGGTACGTGCGTCCCGACTTAATTGCCGTAATTGTCATATTTTTCACTCGTGACAATTTTCATAAATTCGCAATCATGTATTAATTTATTCACTGAGTAATATTCAATATAATTCTCCTCAATAAATACCAACCCTTATTTCGCAAGTTAATATTTATTTTAATCCAGATTAATTATTTATTAATCTCCCTCATTTAATTTAATTAATCCAATATTTAAAAATCATTAAAAATACGGGGTGTTACACGCACTTATTAAATTGAGGTGGGAGGGGATAAGATTCTCAGTCTGAGATTCATTGAAGGCACCATGAAAAGTCGCATGGATTTGGGGATGAGGCGACTAAAGTTTATTTTTGGATATTAGGTGTTAGTTAGGGTCCCTTCCACGAAGGGAGTGGCGTAGTTTAGGAAGAACGGAAAATTTTATCCCTGTATATAGTACATTCACCATCATTGATCGTATCAGACTAGTTACGTATCGTTTAGCCTTTTGAATCATTTGTAATAGGTGCGCGACATATTTCATGTCTCAGTGTTATGGAGATTCCTTAGAGACACTTTAGAATATTATAACATTGATTTCGGTGAGATAGAGCTTTATCCCGAAATAATTTGTGAGGAGAATATGTTTCGTATCTTGGATTGCAGGGAGCACATCCTTTGCTCTAAAGTTCTTCCTTTTGTGCGTATCCATCTCCACCATCATAATAAGGATAACTTAGAGTGGGCAGGGAGTATGACATGCAATAAAGATATCCATAACTCTATTAGTCAAGTGCGTATCGAATTCCTTTGCTACCATTCTTTTATTGGGGGTGGAAGACTATAATACCCTGTATTTCTAGTTATTTATTTATTATTTATTAATAAATGGGAATAATTATGACTTGTGTGCCTTAGTAATAAAAAAATACATATTTTAGATGAAGCTTAAATTTGCATTCTATGTGAATTATTTGAGTCGTATATGATATTTAATTAATTCATAACATTAATTAATTAAGTAATATTAGACTATATACGATTATGCATAAAATAAATGGGTGTGTATTTCATTTTATGTTGGGAGATACTTCCGTAAGTCATGAGGTACTGCCATTTTAATTGGACTCTATAGTTATTTGTAAGTCCGAACACGTACTTTTGTCATTTTAATTTAGGGCCAGGGGTAGTTATAACTTCGTCTTAAGTTTTGGATTAGATTGGGTAACATTTTGGGTTCATCTCGAATCCCAAATTAGGCCTAATATTGACCAGTGGATTTAAGGATTATTTAGGGAAATTAATCTTTATTAATCAAATACTTTACATATAATACACAAAACCTAATAGCCATAAACTTTTAGGAAAGCTTAAAGAGAATTTGGGAGAAGAAGACCAATGATCAACGCATGAGGATTAATCATTCATATCATTCAGGCATGCTTCTCTTACTTTATCACCGCAAAATCTATAATTTACTTATGGTTACATGTAATTTACTGTATTATAGAATTGAAATTGTGTTTAAGGTTTAATTTGTTAACTCAATCATATTTTTATTTATATTAGTTGGGTTTAGACTTTGGGTTATAATTGGGTTTAAATCTGATTTCAAATATTAATGCTTTCGAGGAGAAACCTTCAATTGATTTATGTGGATTATTATTTTGTTATTAAAAATCATTATTACAATTAATTTTGGATTATTAATCAAAGTCTTATTTTAGTTCTGAAACCTCATTTTAGTTTTGATCTCATTGTAAGTGAAAGATGAAACTAGGATTAATATATGGGGAATTTTAGAATCAAAACCATTATTCATGTTTGATTAATACATAACCATTTAGACAAGAATTAGGATCGTGAATGAGGGTAGTCTTGATGCTTGATTTTGATATCAATGGAGGTTGGACTGCTAAAATAGATTTTGAGGACAAAATGTCGTTCCGCACCAAACTGAATTTATGTATCCCCTGGGCAAATTGATTTAACCCATGTAGCTGCTCGAGTTTAGGTCGTGGTGAGGTTTCCTGGAGGTTTCTCGTATGAATCAAATATCGATATTGTTATCTTATTGAGAGATAATTAATATATGAACAATATTAGGTTGTTTGAAAATAAATTAAGATATTTAATAATTCGACTTGTATTAAAGTAAGAGGTTGGCTAAGACTTTAATTAAATGGTAGAATCGGGCATAATGGAATAGGATGGTTTTAGTACACTTGAGATTATATATATATATATATATATATATATATATATATATATATATATATATATATATATATATATATATATATATATATATATATCTATATTATATGAGAGGGGGGTGTTTTACTGTTCCAAAAAATTAACGGTTGAGATCGCATTTTTTTGGGCGATCTAATGGTGTGGGATTGTGCCACGTAGGATTGTATCCATTGTGAGGTGGCAAATGAGATAATATCTCATTCAATCTCAAACCCACCCCCAACTCTTCCTTCTTTCCATCTCTCAGTTACGTTCTCACTCCCTCTCTCAAACCCACCCCCGGAACGTCGGCTGTCTCTCCCTCTCCGGTCTCGCCCTCCCCCTCCAGGTAATCTACCTCCCCCTCCCCCTCCTCCTCCTCCTCCTCCCCCACGCACCCACACACCCACGAATCTCACACACGCACGCTGTAGTCCCCGCCCCGCCCCGCCCCCTGCACGCACAGATCACCCCGCCCCTGCCCTTGCCCCCGCCCCTGCCCCTGCCCCCGCCCCCGTCCGTGCTCCACGCCGCCGTCCCCTCACGCACACACACACATCACTCACACACACACACACATCACTCACAGATCTGATGGCTGCGATTTTTTTTTTTGAAATTTCGATTTGTTTTTTTTTTTTGAAATTTCTCTACCTCACGCCCACACACTCACACACAACCATGGATCTGATGATATATTTTTTTTAAAATTCCGATTTGTTTTTTTTTATATTTCGATTTGTTTTTTTTTTATTTCTCTGCCTTACGCCCACACACTCACACACAACCATGGATCTGCTGATATTTTTTTATATTTCCGATTTGTTTTTTTTTTTGAAATTTCGATTTGTAGTTATTGACATTTTTTTTCAACTTGCAAGAGGGGTATTTGAACAAACTTGCAACAGGGGTATTTGAACACGCAAAGGTATACTTTTTTTTTGTAATTTTGTTCATTTTACTAAAATCTAAGAGTAACAATGTTTTTTTTTTGCAGATTTAAGAATGGTTTAATTTTCGGATTGTTTTTTTTAATTATAAATATAAAATTTCGTTTTGTTTTGTAATTACAGTTACTGTGTATAAATATTTTGTGATATAAACACGTGGAAACATTAATCTGTATATGTTTTGGAATTTGTTCTTTAGTATTTTGTTCCATTAATCTGTTGGACCGTTAATCTGTATCACCTGTTTTCTCTCTTCAACTTATTGCTATATTTGACATAGTTTATGTTAACCTCCTCAAGTTTTGCTCGCTTCAAATCTTTGTAGGTTGCCATACTTGAAAGATAAAGTGTAGCAGGAAAAACTTCATAAAGCTATCATTTGGTCATCTATTAAAGGTATTTTTGAGTTTATATAGCAGTATGTTTTAAAGGTTTTTTAAATTTGAGAAGTCTAATTTGGATTCTTTATTTTTTTTGTCAAGTTTTAAGACATTATAGGTGAATCTGGGGTATATCCGCCTCAATTTCATGTATGATATAGCGCTGCAAGTTTTGAGGTACTCTCTCTCTCTCTCTCTCTCTCTCTCTCTCTCTCTCTCTCACACACACACACACACACACACACACACACACACACACACACACACACACACAAACATACAAACACATAAATTGAATTAATATCTTCATTCCTTTTTTTTGGAGGCCTTTAAGAGAATAATTAAATTTCAGATCTTTGTTATTTAATTTTAAAAGATGCTATGGCTATCAATGTGGTGCCTCACGCTCGCAAAGCATTGCCGACTCGATTCTTAATGTGCTGTTAGTTTATTTTGTTATTTTACTTGACTGCATATTATTCCATTAAAATGTTATATTGTTTTGTTCCGTGCGTTTTTTAGTTTTGCATTTTTTAATTTCAATATTTTGGGGGTTGATTTGAATGTATATTTTCATGTTTGATCTTGACAAATATTTGGATTTCCAACTTTTATAGGTTTAGTCACAAGCCTTGGGAGATTAGATTAGTTGTTCTTATGTCCTCAATTAAGTATAATGTAACTATTATTTGGAATAATATTAAGTTAGATTTGCATAAGATTTATAAAAATTTGAGTTATTCACATCTTAATTATTTATTCACATCTTAATTATTTATTCACATCATTGATATTTGTTCCTCTCCGTTAACTGAGTTGATGCATTTCTTTAGTTGTATAAATGAAATTATGTTGTTATCTTACAACTTAATATTTTGCTGAATTTTTTAAACTAGGGTTCCTTAATGAAATTATATAGTTATATTAATAAAATCCGGTAGATACATTATTGAATTACACATTTGTCTGCAGTAATATTTGTCTTTGGTATAGCATTTTCATTTTCATTTTATATAGCATTTTCATTTTAGGTTGTTTTCCCTTTGGTATATCTGCAGTAATATTTGTCTCGGTGTACACTTCGATTGCCACACTCAACTTGCTTCATCAATTCCACATTTGTCTCGGCCTTTTTTGAATACTAAGGTATGGCCTTTTTTAGTGTTTATATTCTTATGGGTTACTATTATTTGAACTAATACCACATGTTGTAATTATTGTGTAATTATTGTATAGGTATCTACTGTTATAATAAACACCTCTACTGTTGTAATTATTGTGGAACATTGAAGCTTTTGTTGTTGGATTTGTCGTTATCCCTTGAGAAGGGTGGATAGTCCAATAAACAAAGGAGACTCTGCCCAATTTTTTTAAAACTTTGACACGTCGTTTTTTTAAAACAAAGAAATGTTCTCGCTAAATAGTATCTGTTTTCTTTTGTTTTCATTTTCTCATAGTTTCAAGATGACACACACACAGATCACACCCACACACAAATGTGTTTTTTGAATTAGGTTTTTAAGTTGGGTGCTTATTTTTAATTTTCTTAGTAATTCGGATTGATGTGTATCTCTCCCCACCCCACCCCACCCCACATCTTCTATAGCTAACGTACAATTTTTTTGGGAATAAACTATTTTTTTTTTCATTTCAGGTTTTAATCCAAAACTAATCAAACACAGACCTAATTTTTATGCTACAAGACTTTTATTGGGCTGCTACGGGACTTTTATGGGCTGCTATGGGTCTGCTACGGAGCTTCTACGGGACTAATACAGGGCTGCTATGGTAATATCTACTATAGGGATGCTATGGGGCTGCCAAGGAGCTGCTATGGGACTTCCATTGATATATATTTATTTTCTTAAGATGTTCGTTTCATTGAAACTTTTGTTAGGTGAATTTGTTTTTTTTTTATATTATTGGATTTGTTGTTATCCCTTGAGAAGGGTGGATAGTCCAACAAATAAAGGAGGCTCTGCCCAATTTTTTTAAAACTTTGACACTTCATTTTTTTGAGACACAATGAGAATTCATTTGATGAATATTGTATATTTTATATTATATGTGAATTTGTTTGATTTTAGATTATTTGAATGTTGGACTATTTGTTATTTGTTAAGCAGTGTGAATAGTTTATGTACTTCAAAAAATTTCACCTTTTTGTAATTACGTGCTTTTGAAATTTTCGCCGTGCTTTGTGAACCTCCGCATAATGGATAGTCCCATAAACAACAAAGATTATGGTTTGCATTTAAAAATTACACTTTGTTTTGTTGGGTAACGAAATTTTTGCCGCTTTGCATTTACGAACTTTGAAATTTTTTATCGTTTTGCGATTACGTACTTTGAAAATTTTCGTCGTGCCTTCAGGCACGGGCATTTCTCTTGTATATATATATATATATATATATATATATATATATATATATATATATATATATATAGAGAGAGAGAGAGAGAGAGAGAGAGAGAGAGAGAGAGAGAGAGAGGGAGAGGTTCTCTAGTGGACTAAAAGAATGGACTTTTTAATGGACCTTAACAAAAAACACATAATAACATATTAATTTTAATAGTGTAATTGGTCCGCGCTAGCGGCACCAAACACGCGTGCCGATCGACCCCCAACCCTCCTAACCTCCCCACCCACCCGCCCACCCACCCACCCCACGCCCACCCCATGGCAGCCCTGCTACCATAAGGGCTGTTATGGTGATGGTGGTGGTTGGGTAGGTGGGTGGGTGGGGGGAGGGTGGGGGTGGTGGGGTGGGGGTAGTGGGGTCTCGAGTGCCGCTTTGCGCGGACCAATTACACTATAGGAATTAAAATTAATGTGTTTTTTGTTAAGGTCCATTAAAAAGTCCATTCTTTTAGTCCACTATATATATATATATATATATATATATATATTACTTGCTTATGTTAACATACGTTTAATTGGTGGGGAATTTATCGGCTAGGGTTATTGAAGGGTTATAACCATGTACCACACTCCTAGTTGTTGATACAGGACATTCCGGAGGTCGTTATGTTTTGATCATACTTTCAATCCATATTCACGTCATGATGTATGATGCAGATGATATGATCCATGAAAAAAGTTTTGGTATGGGCCTACGCAATGGTATGATTACATAATCTTCCTGCATTCTTATGTGCATATGTTTAAACTCATTAGGTGAGAGAATCCTACGAGTTTAAAGATAGGAGACCCAGAAGTTCCCCATATGTAGTTCAATTCTTTTGATTACATTGAGATTTATAAAAGAATTTACTTTTGTCCAACGATGTACACTTAATTAAATGAACCGTATGTCATATTAAATGTTATATTATATGATCGTGTGTATCCCTCTTTACATGAGAAATGTGTGGGGGTTGATATGGTGTTGTAGTCTTTCATGTGTAATCAGCTGCATCTTTATTACATATTATTACATGTTATGCATTTAATAGTTCAGTGATAGAGACTTTTAGTATCGTTCATGCCTTGGTTTGGGAAACACATGTTATATTCCACTTATGATGATGGGTGATGTATTTTTTTATGTGAGGGTTAACATGATATCATGTTTATCATAGATAAGACGCATAATTTTACTTCTTTGATATTGTAAGTTATTTTTTGAAAATTTTGGCTGTTGACCCGAATTATATAAAACTATTTTTGGGCATTCATAGACAGGAACCACAAGGCTCACGAGATTCAGACTTGCCACTCCATTTGTTATCCAGTTTTTCAATTTTATTATTTTGGACTCCTGAGATATATATTTCAGTATTTTTTTATCACTTTATTATCGCATGTTGTGTATGGATATAAATTCACTACAATTAATTTATTCTTGTGTTGATGTTGAAAATGAATAAATTGCTCCTATATTTCGCATATTAAAATGAACAATGTGTATGTGAGAAAATAGGGGTTGTTATATAAATTTTCAAATGTAGCAGGAGAAAGAATTAATGTAGAGGGCCATATGATATTCAATTTAGTGTCCATGGGTTCTAATGATCAAGTCTCTGGTTAACCTAATCACTTACTATGCATTAAGATTATGCACATTGATTTGGTATATGACTGAAATATGTTGAATTAGAATTAGTCTAACTTAACTTTATATAGGATATGGTTACGTTTTCAATATCTTCATTTGGCTATTCAGTGAAAAAATCCCCCAAACCAAAAAATATTGATTATAATAAAAAGACTCACTACATATTAGCCATTTTATGAAAGTAGTTAGTTGTAATTCACATGAAATCCATATGACATACCATAGAGCAAAAGTTAAGTTTGAAATTTCAAATTGGGTTGCATCAATATGTCAGTAGTTGAAATACGTTAACCGAAGACAAAAAATCATGTGGGTAAAGCATGCACAAAGAGTAAGTCCCTTTGGAAATCCTGCGATAAATTAACATGAGATATAAAGATGGGAAAAGGCATGAAATTATATACAAGACAAGAAATCTATTATCATCTCAATGTTAACATGTATATGCTCCCCTTTCATAAAACAACTCTTCCTAAATGATGTTTATGCTCATAATCATGTGAATATCCCCGTAAAGGAGTGAAGGGATATCACCCTATCTTAGATATTTCTCCCCCTTTTCAACACGAAAAAGTCAAAGACAGTATAAATGTCGTAGATAATGGGTATAACATGGTAAAGATAAGAAAAATCCCAATCTATAAGAAAAATAGCAAACTAGAAGCTATATAACATGTGATAGAACTAATTCTAAAATGAAGGTACTATATGGAAAACATGATGAGTATAAGAAACATATACCATCAACTAGTCTATAAAAACATCCAAATATGTGAATAATTAACAAGTGATGCATAGATAGTGAATCTCAAAGCAAGAATGAGTATAAAAGATATATTTATAATGTAAGCATATGAAGTAGGATAAATGATATATTCACATCTAACCAAAAGAGATCACAAGAGAAGCAAAGATAAAATAATAATCAAGATCTACTATAAACCACAAGATAAAATCCATACAAAGAACATAATGTATCATCCGAAAATCAGCAATATAAAATCCACTCAAATGTAATAGGATTAGATAAAATAGAATTGCTAAAATTTCAAATGTAATATGCAGAAAAGTACATAAAATCCATCAATAGGATATAGTATAGCTTAACACAAATCTCTTTTTATAACGAAATTATTTTTGTTAGGGGGAATTATTTTAGTACTGCATATTTTTTTTAAAGGATTTTCTCATAATTTTAAGGGAATTTTAAATAAATAAATAATTAATTTGTTTTGGGAATAGGTGAATTTGAAATAATTATTTCAAGTGAAAACTCGAATTTTATAATTATTTCAGTATGTAATAAAATTTTATATTAAACTTTAAAGTTGCAAACAATTATGTGGGGTTTAATTATAAATTGGAATTTTATTAAAGTAGATTATAATTTAGAATTGTACTATAATAACAATTCGGCAAACGAGGGACTTAGACATAAGAGCATGGGAATAATTCTAACTAAAGCATTCTTGGAGAGGAAGCTAGAGTTAAGGGCAAATGACGAAAAGCACAATTAAGAGGAGTTAGTGTAAAAACACAAGAAAACCCTAATGCAAAGTTAATATATCCTAAACTCACAAACTCACAACAACCACCAAAATTCACATCAAATCATTTTTTCATTGCACAAAGCTTTTCGAGAAATTCTTAAAGAACAATTCAATTATTTTCTTAATGAGTGTTTTTCCATACATTTGGGGATTTCTCTAAAGAAGGGCTTTTTTATACATTAAATTTTTCTAACAAAAATTGAGATTTATATTCTTCATATGAAGCAAGATAATTATATTCTCTCCTCTCATGACTATAAAATATTATTTCTACACAAATAGTGGTTTCATGAATTATAAAAATATGTAGAGATAATTAAAGTTTTTGGTAAATGAATGAATAAATACAATTGTTCAAATTTCACGTTTAGTTTAAACTAGTTTAACTGACTTGAAATGGGATATTATATGTTCTATTAGAATTGGGTCATACTAGTTGAATTGTATGGAGTTAGATAATTTTATGAATTTAGTTAAGAAAAATGATGTTCTTATTGAAATTAGTTTAGATTAATTGGATTGTGTTAGGGGAGTTACAATTTGCCTGCTATGAAAAACTTCGCTAATGCCGTTTAAAACAAGATTAAACTGTATAAGCAACTCCGATATGTTTGTTGGACAAACCCTTTTCTTTTGAAAATAAAAATTATAAACAACAAGGTGTGTTTACAAAAAACTTATGTACGACAGTAATCAAGACTTTGTAATCAGTTTTTAAAACAAGACAGTTTTAAAAATCAGCACACTATAGACTGAGATGAGGAGATGAAGATAATCAACACACGATTTTTAACGTGGTAAAACCTCTCCCAACAGAGGAAACATCCACGGTGACTTCTAAGTCACAAAAACAAAAATCCACTAATAACAAATAATAGTTACAAACAATACAACATACATGCACACAAATCAACCTATTCTAAGTTTAGGAATATACCCCACTTGGTGTCTTTCTAACTTCTCATAGATCTGATTGTTGATGATGTTCTTCCAGTTTGATAACTTCCTTTGCTTTAGCTTCCTTACGTCGACTCAATGATCTTTGATCTTATACACAACACTTCCAGTGTAATAGTGTGTTAAGTGTTTGTGAAGTGATTCCTATTCACATGCATGAACTCACACACACTTAGATTTACAGACAGTCCTATAAAAATTACATATAAAGTCTATATGCTGTGATTTTGTTTTCTTTCTTTCTTACAGAACTAAAAACCTTTTTGACCTTTAATATAACCCAGATTCCACGGATATCTCGCTTCTAAATTGGTCAAGATCTTAATCAATCTCTATTTTCAAAATATTTTTGAGATTGAAAATCTCCAAGTGTGAATCCAACTAGGTCAAGGTTAAGTTTCGTAAGAACAGAAACCATAAAACATTTTCAAAACCAAATCAGTAAAGATTTTCTTAAAACAAGTAAGAAATATGCAGATCTAGTGAAAATGTAACATGCAGAATGTAGATCTAAAGTTTCTATGAAAAAGAAACACAGATCTTCACATGAATGTTTAAGTTGTAAACAAGATCAAGGATAAAGAGGTTACAGCTTCAAATGAACAAACCACTCTCTCACAAACACTCAAGGTTGTGTTTGGGGTTAGGTGTATACGAAGGTTTGATTCAGAAAATGAAGTGTTTAGGGTTAGGGTTTGGTTTGGCTAACAGTTTTCCCTTTCTCTCTCTTCTCTCTTTTTTTTCTCTCTTCTCTCTCACTTCTCTCTTCTCTCTATTTTTTTTCTCAGAAATGACGAATGCCCAAAAGTCTTAAAAGTCTGAGAAGAGGGGGGTTTATATAGGGGTGAGGGAAGATTCTGGAATGACGAAGGCAATCAAGGGCTGAGATCAAGTCTTTCAAACATTGACTTGATCCAAGGGTTATGAAATAGCGGTGGATAAGATGATTGTGATTGGTTCATAGATATAGCACCAAGATTGACTAAAAACACATGCAGTCCATCGATTAAGAATGATCCAACGTTCAACAATGCACCAGGCAATCCTCTCACATAAGAAACACAAATTGAAGCATCAGGAGGATGACAAGTGTAGGCATGTGATAGGTGTTCAAACGCGCGTCAAACTGAATTACAAAGCATTACCCTGAAGTCTCTAGCGCTTATATATTCTACCCAACCAACCAATTCAATGAAAACTGAAGTTTCCAAAATAGAATATTAACCCCACAAATTTTATAACCACATTTTATTAATGAAAACATTTATTTAAAAAATGTTTAAAAATTCCCAAAAATAATTAAAACCACATTTTAAGGGGAATTAATCACACAATCAATTTTAAGCAATATATACACATGTATGCACTTCTAATTGTGTGTAGTGTGATTCGATTTAAACCTTCATGGATCATTGAAGAGGATTATAGAGATAAGTTCTGAGGCTTTTTGGATTCTAGGTTGGACAACCAATTTTGTCACTATTTCCAAACTAGATGAATACTTATACAGTATAGACTTAAGCAAGTCAAAGGTATAAGGTGCTTCAATCTCCCCCTTTGGAAATATGAGACAAAATCTCCTTTGAGTTAGCTTAAAACTCGTAGGGAACCAAAAAAAATAAAACCTAGTCCTATACAAAAGATACTATCTACCCATTTCCTAGAAAGACAAAAATTACATAACTCAACTATTTACAAAATTTTACACTAGAAAAGGTAGACAATCAGTAGAAGAGATCCCTGCAAATATACACACTAAGATCAAGCAGCTTAGATGAAATGTGAACAAAACATTGAACCCGTAAGACTCAAATTTCTCCCCCATTTTGTCTCAAATGGATAAAGGGTAAAACTTAAGGTCTTAAGAGTTTAATCAACGCAAACCATACCTATAGAATTTCGCAAATACAGAAATCTGTTATAGTCTAGAGGTTTAGTGAACATGTCTGCAAGTTGCAGATCAGTAGGCAGGTAATGAATTTCTAATTCCTTAGTTTCAACAAGTTCGCGTATAAAATGATGTCTTATTTTAATATGCTTAGTTCGCGAGGGTTGAACCGGGTTTTTAGATATGTTAATGGCGCTTTGATTGTCACAATACAATTGTAATTGATCTTCTTTAATCCCATAATCACTTAACATCTGTTTTATCCATAACAATTGAGCACAGCAACTTCCTGCTGCTATATATTCGGACTCAGCCGTAGATAAAGATGTGCAATTCTGTTTTTTACTACTCCAACCAACTAAATTATTGCCGACATAATAACAGGCACCTGATGTACTTTTACTATCATCAGTACACCCGGCCCAATCAGCATCAGTATACCCTATGATGGTGCTACAGGTATCCTTAGTATACCTAAGTCCAAGATTGAGAGTGCCCTTTATGTACTTTATTATACGTTTTACACTCAATAAATGGCTCTCTTTAGGGTTATTCTGGTAACGAGCACACAGACATACATCATACATTATGTCTGGTCGCGAGGCAGTTAGATAGAGTAGGCTACCAATCATACTACGATAGAGTGTGGAATCAACTGACTTACCAGTTTCATCTTTACATAATTTAACAGTAGTACTCATAGGCGTTTTGGCAACTTTAGCATTATCTAAACCAAATTTCTTAACAAGATCTAAGGCATACTTAGCTTGAGAGACAAATAGATCATCAGAATTCTGTTTCACTTGAAATCCTAAGAAAAGTTATAGCTCCCCCATAAGGGACATGTGAAATTCCTTATGCATACTAGCAGAAAAGGATTTAACTTCAGATGTTGAAGTAGACCCAAAAATGATGTCGTCTATATAGACTTGGGCTATAATAATGTTTTTGTCAAAATATTTGACAAAGAGAGTCTGGTCATTTCCTCCTCTCTTAAAACCCTTATCCAACAAAAAGTTGGAAAGGCGTTCATACCAAGCTCTAGGAGCTTGTTTTAAGCCATACAAAGCCTTTTTGAGACAAAAGACATGGTTAGGGTATTTAGGGTCAATGAACCCTTTGGTTTGTTCTACATATGTTTCTTCGGACAGAATTCCATTGAGAAAAGCAGATTTGACATCCATTTGATAAAGTGTAAATTTTAAGTGACACGCTATGGCGAAAAGAAGTCGAACAGATTCAAGACGAGTGACAGGGGCAAAAGTCTCGCTAAAATCTATTCCTTCTATTTGAGAGTATCCTTGAGCAACTAGTCTAGCTTTGTTTCTAAGGATGACCAAATTTTCATCAGATTTGTTCTTAAAAATCCAACGTGTCCCAATAACATTTTTGTTTTGAGGCCGCGGTACAAGATACCAGACATCGTGAATGACAAATTGTAAAAGTTCTTCCTGCATAACAGAAATCCAGTGTGTGTCATTCAATGCTTCATTAACATTTTTCGGTTCCACAAGGGAGACGAAACATGCATAATTAGCATAATTTCTTAACTGGGATCTAGTACGAACTGGCTCATTAGGATTACCGACCACGTTGTCAATGGGATGATCTTTAGAGACCCAGCCAGGTACTTCTGGACTCTCAATAGGTAATGAGTCATCTATTTCTGGTGAATCAGTTTTGAAATCATTTTCAGATTCAACCACAATAGGTGATTTAGATATCTTATTTTCGACAAGTGTCGCTTACAATTACATTTATCGATTCCATAAGGGCCTTAGTACGCAGATTGTATATACGATAAGCACGACTGTTTGGTGAGTATCCTAAGAAGATGGCTTTATCACCACGCGTTTAGAATTTAGACAGATGTTCTCTGTCTTTACATACATAACACTGACTTCCAAAAGTTCTTAGATATTTCAGATTAGGCTTCTTACCGTACCACAACTCATAAGGAGTTTGTTTCGAATTTTTCCTAAGGTAAACCCTATTAATGATATGACACGCAGTTCTAATAGATTCTACCCAGAAGTATTTAGGTAGAGATTTGGCATGCAACATGACACGTGCCATCTCTTGAAGAGTTCGGTTTTTCCTTTCAGCAATACCATTCTGCTGAGGAGTCTTAGGGGCACTAAATTCATGTTTGTAACCGTTGTAGTCACAATATTCAACTATTCCTGTGTCTATGAACTCTCCCCATCTATCATTACGAATGCGATTGACTTGTGTGTCCTTCTCATTTTCAATTCTTAGTAAAATTTTCAAAAAATTCTGAAACGTGTCAGATTTTTGTTTCAAGAAGACAACCCAAGTGAATCGTGTGAAATCATCAACCATGACAAGGATATAACTGTGTCCACAAAGACTAACAGTTCTAGAGGGAACAATAAGGTCCATATGGATGAGATCTAGAGGTCTAGAGGTGAGAATGTCTTTAACCTTTTTATGCGAAGTCTTAACTATTTTTCCTTCCTGGCAATGACCACAGACAACACTTGAAATAGGTTTAATTTTAGGAATTCCTCTAACAATCTCTTGACTAGACAATCTACCAAGGATATCATAACTTAGGTGACCCATACGATTATGCCAGATTTCATTGTCATCCATTCTGACAATGTTACAGGTTTCAGAACCAGTCTTGACCGTATAACAATTGTCAGGTGTTCTAAATCCGATAATAATGCATTTACCTTTATCATTTAGAATTTTACAATTGTTCTTTGAAAAGGTAACAGTATGGTCAGAGTCACAAAATTGTGATATACTTAGGAGGTTGGCTTTAAGGCCTTTAACTAAAAGTACATTTTCGAGAGTAGGCATTCCTTCTTCTTTTAGGGTTCCTTTACCTATGATCTGGGATGAAACTCCGTCACCAAAAACTACTTTCCCACCAGCAAATCTGGTTTTGTTTAAAAGTTTGGTTTCATCTCCTGTCATATGTTTGGAACATCCTGAATCTAAATACCAACCAAATGAAGTGTGTTCAGCTTTTAAGGCAGTGATGACAATGTTACACTTCATTTGGGGTAAAAGATCATCTTTTCTAACCCAAATAGCTCTAGTTTTAATTTTGCGCAAGTTTGCCCTCATTTGATAAAATTTTCGTGAAACAGCTTTTGTAGAAAAACATTTGGAGCAGCAAACTGGTTATTGTGGATAATTTGAGCTTTTGGTTTAGGAAAGTTTCTGGGAGCCTTTCTCTTAAATGAACTCTTAGTTTTGGTCTTTCTATTTCTGTAGTTAGAGTTCTTATCAGGTTGTCTTGGAAGGACATAATGGTTACAATTTTGCCTAGAATAGTTAAAGTTCTTGTAGACAGAAGAGTTGTACACAGGGGTGTTTAGACGCCTAGCATAACAACCTTCAAAGGAATGACCATAAATGTCACAGTAGGAGCAATATTGATTGCTTGAAGGATGAACTTCCTTAGGAAAACTTCTAAAAATGGGTTTGACAGCATTCTGTTCAGTAGTGCTATTCCTAGGAGGGATTGTTTTAAAGGTAGATTCAGCCTTTCTGATCAAAGGACAGACGTATTTAGTCTTAAGTGCAGTGTCAGCCTTAGAATTACTAGACTCTCCAATGTTTTTCTGTTGTTGCTTTTGATCAAATTCCTCTTTAATAAAATGAAAGTCTGGACATGTTTCAATTGGTCTTTTTCCCCCAGATACAAACTTAATAGGTTCAAGATTTGTAGTTTGTGGTTTGTTCTTAGGGAAAAATCCAATATCGGTTCTATCATCAGAATTGGTCTTGGAGTCAACAACAAAGTCAGTAAAACAATTTGAATTGTTTTCAAACTTAGAATTTTTTTTGAAAACAGTAGCTATCTTTGTTTTTGCTTCCTCCAGTTCTAATAATGTTCCCTTGTATTTCATTTCCAGGGTTTCATTAGTTTTAGTCAACTCTTTTAATATTTGATCAAAAGTTTCAATTTCAGATTGATGAGTCAGACATTGGTTAGTGTATTCTTCAGCATTCAACTTCACAATAAGACTTAGATCATCTAATTTCTTAGTCAGGTCTCTAACAGTCTTCTCCAATCTACTGCCTTTTTTTAGAGTCTTAGCATACAAAGTATGAATATCTGGGAGGTCATCTGTGTCTGAGTCGCTAAGTGAAGTGTGTGTAGTGACCCCTAACGATTCAGTTTTAGTACTCACGCACCCATTTACATCGTCGTTATCGAGATCACTTTGACTCACACACACGGAACTAGAACTAGCAACATTTTCAGATAATAAAGCATCTAGGCCAGTCAAAACTGTATTCACACAAGCAGGAGTTGGAGCATCATTATCACACACAAGCATATCATCATTGTAAATGATCTTAGCATAAAAGGACATGCAAGGGTCAAGTAAATTTGATGACTCAAGTTCCTCTTCATTAGAGTCACTTGAATCATTCCAAGTTTTACAGACATTGGCTCTATTGTGTGTGTTGGCTTTATTCAGATTAACTCTGCAATCGTGAGCAATGTGACCTAGTTTCCCACATCTAAAACATTCAATCTTTTTAAGGTCTCTAGTGGGTCTGGAGTTATTGTCCTTAGGATGTTTGTCAAGACCTCTCTCATAAGGTTTGGGATTAGACAGAGTAGGATAATTAGGCTTGCCTTATTTAGTTGCCTGTTTGTTTCGAAATTTGACAATTTTCTTAAATTGTTTAGACATTAAGGCAATCTGATTATCTAGTTTGTCTATATCACACTCCTCATCAGAGTCAGAGTTGATCAAATTACTCTCAAGTTTAGATATCTTAGAGGCAAAACTCAAGTTAGAGTTGGGCTGTTTTCTTTGTGAATGATTCAATTATTTCTTAAAGTCTAATTCCATTTCCACAGTTCTAAGTTTGCTACTGAGTAACTCAGGGGTAAGGTTTTGATCACTCATTTCCTCAATAGCATACCTCTTACTGTCAAACTTTTGTGGTAATGATCTTAGAATTTTAGAGACAATTTCATTCCTATCATAAGTTATACCATTAGCATGCAACTTGGTGACTATATCAGTTAAGTTCATGTAGAAATCATCAAAAGACTCAGAGTCAGACATAATCAAAGAGTTGTACTGCTGGGTAAGCATTTGAGTTTTAGCAGCTTTAACTCTTGAGTCTCCTTCATGGGCAGTGATTAATGTGTCCCAAGCTTCCTTAGAAGTGGCACAAGATGAGATTCTCTTGAACTCATACTCATTAATAGACATAAAAATGGCATTCTTGCCTTTATTGTTATTTCGAGAAATAGTTTTCTCTTCTTGGGTAAACTCACTTAAGATTTTCTTTACCCTCTCATCGCTTCCTTCAGTGGCTGGTTTAGTAGGATAAGTGTATCCATTTTCAATAATGTCCCAGACATCATCTCCTAAAGTCCCTTGGATGAAGGCAACCATTCTTACTTTCCAGTAAGCAAAGTTGTTTCCATCAAAGAGTGGAGGTCTCGACAGATTACCAAACCTTTCATTCTTCTCGTCCATAGTTAGGTTTTTCAGAAAACGATTTTAGAAACACAAGATCTTTTTGAAATAAAAGTTAACAGGGCTCTGATACCAATTGAAAAATGTCGCTAATGCCGTTTAATACAAGATTCAACTGTATAAGCAACTCCGAGATGTTTGTTGGATAAACCCTTTTCTTTTGAAAATAAAAATTATAAACAACAAGGTGTGTTTACAAAAAACTTATGTACGAGAGTAATCAAGACTTTGTAATCAGTTTTTAAAACAAGACAGTTTTAAAAATCAGCACACTATAGACTGAGATGAGGAGATGAAGATAATCAACACACAGTTTTTAACGTGGTAAAACCTCTCCCAACAGAGGAAACATCCACGGTGACTTCTAAGTCACAAAAACAAAAATCCACTAATAACAAATAATAGTTACAAACAATACAACATACATGCACACAAATCAGCCTATTCTAAGTTTAGGAATATACCCCACTTGGTGTCCTTTTAACTTCTCATAGATCTGATTGTTGATGATGTTCTTCCAGTTTGATAACTTCCTTTGCTTTAGCTTCCTTATGTCGACTCAATGATCTTTGATCTTATACACAACACTTCCAGTGTAATAGTGTGTTAAGTGTTTGTGAAGTGATTCCTATTCACATGCATGAACTCACACACACTTAGATTTACAGACAGTCCTATAAAAATTACATATAAAGTCTATATGCTGTGATTTTGTTTTCTTTCTTTCTTACAGAACTAAAAACCTTTTTGACCTTTAATATAACCCAGATTCCACGGATATCTCGCTTCTAAATCGGTCAAGATCTTAATCAATCTCTGTTTTCAAAATATTTTTGAGATTGAAAATCTCCAAGTGTGAATCCAACTAGGTCAAGGTTAAGTTTCGTAAGAACAGAAACCATAAAACATTTTCAAAACCAAATCAGTAAAGATTTTCTTAAAACAAGTAAGAAATATGCAGATCTAGTGAAAATGTAACATGCAGAATGTAGATCTAAAGTTTCTATGAAAAAGAAACACAGATCTTCACACGAATGTTTAAGTTGTAAACAAGATCAAGGACAAAGAGGTTACAGCTTCAAATGAACAAACCACTCTCTCTCAAACACTCAAGGTTGTGTTTGGGGTTAGGTGTATACGAAGGTTTGATTCAGAAAATGAAGTGTTTAGGGTTAGGGTTTGGTTTGGCTAACAGTTTTCCCTTTCTCTCTCTTCTCTCTTTTTTTTTTCTCTCTTCTCTCTCACTTCTCTCTTCTCTCTATTTTTTTTCTCAGAAATAACGAATGCCCAAAAGTCTTAAAAGTCTGAGAAGAGAGGGGTTTATATAGGGGTGAGGGAAGATTCTGGAACAACGAAGGCAATCAAGGGCTAAGATCAAGTCTTTCAAACATTGACTTGATCCAAGGGTTATGAAATAGCGGTGGATAAGATGATTGTGATTGGTTCATAGATATAGCACCAGGATTGACTAAAAACACATGCAGTCCATCGATTAAGAATGATCCAACGTTCAACAATGCACCAGGCAATCCTCTCACATAAGAAACACAAATTGAAGCATCAGGAGGATGACAAGTGTAGGCGTGTGATAGGTTTTCAAACGCGCGTCAAACTGATTTACAAAGCATCACCCTGAAGTCTCTAGCGCTTTTATATTCTACCCAACCAACCAATTCAATGAAAACTGAAGTTTCCAAAATAGAATATTAACCCCACAAATTTTATAACCACATTTTATTAATGAAAACATTTATTTAAAAAATGTTTAAAAATTCCCAAAAATAATTAAAACCACATTTTAAGGGGAATTAATCACACAATCAATTTTAAGCAATATATACACATGTATGCACTTCTAATTGTGTGTAGTGTGATTCAATTTAAACCTTCATGGATCATTGAAGAGGATTAAAGAGATAAGTTCTGAGGCTTTTTGGATTCTAGGTTGGACAACCAATTTTGTCACTATTTCCAAACTAGATGAACACTTATACAGTATAGACTTAAGCAAGTCAAAGGTATAAGGTGCTTCATGCTAGATTTGTGTAATTATATCTTTTTCATGCTCATAAGTATCCCCATTCTAAATGTTAAATGTTGAAATAGAATATGAAATGATATGTTGTAGTCTCCGAAATAACTATCAGAAAATGGTGGTTTCGAGTAAGTATGAACCCTTATAATCATCCTAGGCCAGAATTGGGGAATACTCGACGATGGGACATCATTTTTAGAATGAAAGATGGTGATTTTACATTCTAGATCTTTAAGAGGTTGAAGACCGATTTTATTTGGGAGTTTTAGTAATGTACCCCATGTGCACGACCTAGTTTTATATGCGTACAAATGGCTCTGTGTGCACCGCTAATATATGGTACCATTCACATGGTACCGACAAGATGATACAAATTGTTGTCAAATATTAAGGGATTTATTAAAATTATAATTATGAATTTTTACTTTATGAAATGTCCTGATATGAGAAATGGTGGGGAATCGAAAATCTGATTTTTGGAGATCTATAACACGAAGGATGTGACATTGTTAGTACATACATTATTGACCTGATGCTTGAGGCAAGAGGGTAATGGTTAATGGATGAAAGAAATGTTGAGATTATTTAGGCTAAAAAATATGGGCCTAATATGAATTTACAAGTAACGCCGTGGAGCTAAACTTCTATCCATGGGTTTGTTGTACTTTATATAGATGAGTATAGAATTGTACTCGTACATGTTTGAGTATAGAAACTTATATAACTATGCATGATTAAATATGTAGATTTCTATAGAGGTCTACCTAATAACTATAGACTTTGTTATTTTCACTCAAGATTGATTGTTTTACTACACGAGTGCATAGTTATTATCTCACTGCAGTGGGCCTAACCCATCGTGTTGTTGCAGGTGCTCCAAAGTAAGTTTCTTACTCATGTAGAATGTCATCCTTTCCATTATCTACTGACTTTTGAAGATGTAGAGTTTACACCTACCTTCATGTTTTATTTCACGTACATTGAGTGATGCAAGATATTTTTTAGTTGTATTCAGTTTTGTAAAGTGAGAGATTCTTTTTGGTATTGAGTATTGGCAAAACATTTTAAATGTAATTGACTTATATATATCAAAGTTAGAAGTTTATTCATATCACTCTTTATATTTTTTAAATTTTAGTCTTTGTTTTTATTACATGCTAAGGATGCTAATTAATTGTTTAATAAATGGATTTGACCAATCTCATTATTAAAATATATGTGGTGACATAATCATTATCTCAAATCAAAGATTTTTTTAACAGCTAAATGTTGTTGTTAGTTAGGGAGCTTTGTGTCTCTAGGGGGGAGATTAATGTCATCCACCATTTTAAATTCATCATTTATGATCTCAAGATGTTGTATTTTATCAATGTATAGTGAAATTTTAGTAGGAAGTTTATTACTAAATTCTGATACTTCCTCACAATCTTTAGAATAATCCTCGCCTTTATTATTTTCATCCTGAACATTATTTATATTCTCTTCTTCTATAATGACTTCATTAGAATCATTTAGTTTATCCATAACTTGATCTGCATCAGGCCTTCTTAAAATATGAACCTTGGTGGGATTGACTATTAGATTAACTTATTTTGAGGGGATTTTTGAAAACAAAATGATAATCATCATTGACTTTCTTCTTGTAATATTTACTCTAGAATGGAGGATTTTCATGAACAATCTCTTACCAGAATGCTTCGTCTTCATAATCGATCCAAATTCTAGAGGTGTTTCAAAAAATAAGATATAATTTAACAAAAACTCTAAAAATAATTGGTCTATATAAGGCAACAATTGAAGTATGAGGGTATAGGTTTTCCAATTAATTGGGAAATTGCATGTAAAGAAGATTTTGCATAAAATGGATAGAAAGGTTCGAAACATTAATCCAAACCGGGTCAAATGGACTTTCTTCATCAACTCTAACATAGGGAGACCATTTTAATATTCTTACTAAATACTTGTTAATATAGCAGTGCTCACATGCTAAGAGTTTAACTAAATTTTCTCCACAAATGAGTCTAATGGGAACATACTTGAAATCCAGAAGCCATAAAGTTCACACATCTTTAAAACAAAACGTTAAGAGAGTTTTCCTTATCACCTCCATGAGAAGTCTACCATGAGAAAAATTACCTAAAATTGCATACTTAAAAGGTCATGCTACAGCTTGGATATCATCTTTGGAATAGATCACTCTTTTCTCGCCTTTTAATTCGGGGGCAGGCTTTAGAGTAGTTTTTATAGGAGTAAAACTTAAAAATACATTAGAAATGATTTAGATGATTGAAAGAGGTGATGAATGATTGGAGTAGTATCATGTGGTTTAAGGTTGATGAAAGGAGGATCATTTGGGGTAACCTTGATGGTTTGCATCTTATAATGATAAATTTTTGAATTGAGCCAATTTGTATGTTTTGGCTTAATTTCATTTGGAGAAAACCTTTGAGTCATAGGTTAGGATTTGAGTTCTTTTACACTTATAAACTACTAAAATTATACCCACAATTTTACCAATATGATGTAACTCCATATTGTGGGTGTAAATTATCTGATTGTACTATAACCAGAATTATGACCTTCCGTGATCAGGCTAAACCCAACTCATCAGAATTCATATAAGGTAAGATTTTATGACATATACAATATATTTAGAAAAAAATTAATACATTCCCCATAATTATGATTCATATCTAAAATGATTTAAGACGGTCCTTTATTAAAAAAATAACTACCATTTGAAAAAGTTGTCAAGAGTATAACCCCAACACAATGTTCATTTTTCGTTAGAAATTCATAGTCTTTATTTATTGAATTAGAGTTAATTCTTACGTATTATAATAGTATTCTAAGGCTTGCGAATGATTGCATTCTAAGGTTAGAAAATGATTGTATTTTAAGGTTGGAAAATTATTTAGAGTGTATATGAATATTTGAAAGGAAAAAATGTAACAAAGAATCTTAATTCTAAATAAGTAGTTTGGGATGTTCATATGGATCAAAAAGGATAATATTTTCAAATGAGATAAATATTGAAAAATTCATACTTATCTTTAAACGAGAAATCTGATTTTAAAGGCTCATAGTTACGGGTGGATATAATATAATACTTGAAGGTTTTAACGTTTGGAATCCTTTAAGTATATATTTGTAGTGAACTAAATATAAATTTGAGTTTATTATTGTGCAAAATCAATAAAGTAGCTGGGCTCCTTAGACATTTTGAAAGATGATTTCTTATCTTATCCATATAATGCCTATTGTTGTGATAGATAACTGTTGTTTGGAATGTCACAAAATAAGATGGAAAGTCAATACTTATAAGTCATTAACACAAAACAACAACGAAAAATATTTCTTTTTAGTGATAACATTAGGCTTAATAACAAAACTATGAATCTACTAACGAGAGGCCAAGGTAAGTTCATCCAGGAGAATTGGCTAGATATTGTAAAAATTCTAAAGGTCATCATAATTGAAACCCAACCTGATGACTAGAGATCCAAAATAAATAAATTCTATAAGACAACCCAATTATGTGTGACTTAGTGAGGACTTGGAAGATAATTAATTATTCACATTCCCATTATGAGACAGTGTATATATTTTTCTTGTGTAACATGATATTTTTTCGTCCTTAATGATTTTTATATATATTGGTGAAGTCAGTAGCGGAATGATATGATTATTAGAAATCACCTATGTGATTGATAATGGGATGCTTTTATGATAATAGCAAACAAATATTGTCTACCACACTCATGAAACCATCCTATATCCATGCACAAAATGGACATATCATTAAAAACAAACTATTTTTTGGAGAATTAGTGTGTCAATTATATTGTCCCGATTTATAAAAAATGCTCGAGCAGTTAATACATCACATGTATGGATCTCCAAGTAAACCCTATATTCTCTCACTAGAGAATATTCAAAGCCACAAGTTATCATTACGATGTGACATTTTTTCATAAACACTCTATTTATGTATGTCTCCATGTTCATTTGCATTTTCACCCTAATTTCATTTGGGTGGTGGATTTTTGGAAACAATTATTTTAGAAAATTTAATATTTCGAAGAAATCAATTTATTGGAAACCTTAAGTCATAATTAAAGTGGGACCCGTGCCTCACACATGATGTGTCAAAGTATCTATACATTTTGCAGGGTATAATAATTTGATAGAAAGGGATAAGAAATGAATAAGAAATTTGGTCTAAAAGTACCCAAGTTTTTTATGAAACTATTACAAAATTTATTTGTTAAATTTGGAATGAATTTTTTAAACCACCAGTTATAGCAATGATATTTCGCTATATATTGTGTATGTTTTTCAAAATCGTTAGAATAGGTCAAAGTTGAAGCTTAACTGGGAAGGACCCTTTGTAGTGTGAGGAGTGGGGAAATTGGGCTATTGTCAAATCTCAGAGTCTAAGAGTGAATGAAATCAGTGCATCAACTGCAAGTGGCTGAAAAAAGCACTATGCTTGAGGTATCCCAATTTTTTTTTTTTGTGATTTAAAATATTAGCTCCAGAGTAGTTAGTCCTTTTAGTAAAAGGAAATTTTAAGCAAGAACTTGTTGTAGTAGTAAAGATAGGCAGCCTTATAGAAAATGAATGAATATTGTTCCTTTTAACCAGTCATACATGAGATTTCTTTTATAATAATAATAGCTTATGTTTATTTTTAATATTTCTTATGCACTCACTCACCAATATTGCGAGTAGATGCACCCAAATTTTCTTGCCTAATAATTTTGCTTTGTTTTATACTCTTAAGGATAAAGTATAATGACCAAATTCCATTGACTTATGATAGCTCAAGTAGCCAATATAATACACGGTACACAGAATTTTTCATTTTCAAACTAAACATGATAGTTTTATTTAATTTTGAGAACAAGCTTGAAAATGTAAGATAGTTCCCCCACTTTTGTTCTACGTGTTATTTATTTAAATAACATAATTATTTGAAAATAGAGAGAGAGGGTTAAGCCTCCTCTCTAATTTGTCTTTTAATTCTAAATGAAAACAAAAACAAGAACCCTATAGACTATGAGCAGTTATAACACATGAGTTTCCAAGTTACAAGCAAGTAATCCCACTGGAAAAGGGAGAAGTATCAATTTGTAGCAAGCACGTAAAAGTCTAAATATGAGTAATGCAAAGAGAAATAAAGATAAACAAGTAAAGAAAATTATCATTCTCATCAACATAAAGGACCTACTCAAAATTGAGAAGTCTTTAACTTTACAAAAAAAAGAGAAGTCTATTTATAATGTTTCAAAAAGGTAAAAGAAATAGAAGATTCTCTTGGGATTGATGATGGACAGCCTCTCTCTCGAACTCCTCCTCAAGCATACACATGCGAGCATCATCCTCAGAGTCACCAGCTAAACCCGTGGCCACCTTAGCCTCCAATACCTAGATATACTTTCAAAGGTTGACAGCTTCCACATAGCATCGCTCAGATCTAGCTTGTTTGGACATTTTATCTTTCTGTAGATTTTTGAAAGAGAAACTAATCAGGTGGCAGATGGGGGCATTAATACAGTAAATCTTGAAGTCATAGAAACTCTCTAAGTCATGAATGTATGCTAGGAAAAGGCGAGTATTTGTATTGGTGAGATCAATAGGAGCAGTGGATAGGATCTTGTGAACATAACTAGTGAGGGCCTTTAGGTTGAGAAGTGTGAGGCTGTCAATGTTAAGAACACTCTGAGAAGTGAAACTCTACAAGTGGTGTTCAATAATTAAATCCAGAACCTCCCACTCATTCTACCTTAACCTCTTAGGGAACTCATCTTGCCACAAGTCCCTCATGAAGACTTTGGGAGCCTCAATCTCAATGGCACCATATCCTGTGTTCAGGCTCAGAAAGGGGTAAATAAAAATGCTCCCTTGATTCCTCCATCTCGACTCCATCAGTTTGATCATTGTTATGAGCTTCCTTCAATGGCTCGCTCGCATGATCCTGGAGACAAAGATAAGAAGAAATAATGAGAAGAAGAAAAAGAGAGATTTAATAAAATCACCCAAAGGGGGGATGCTAGAAAAATATTAATAATGAGAAAGAACTTACTCCGAAACCAAGAGGACTTAGCATGCTACCAGACAGCTTTCGAGGTCCTCCCTAACCCATTATGTTAACCTGACAAATGGGAAAGCAAGATAATGGTAGTCCAACACTTTCACAACAAAGTCAAGACTACAAATATATATATAAAAAAAGTAAATTAAGTGTGACAATACAATGCCATAGGAGTGCTCGTGATGACACTCACAGACAGTTCCACAGATACTAGGACATTCCTCTCACTAATATGAGAAAAATGAATTAGGGGAGTGTTGGTTAGTACTTGCATAGTGAAAGCAAGAATGACAAAAAGGAGAAGATAGAAAAGAGTGAATAAGGTATGGCAGTATAATACCTCACTTGCCTTAGTAATGCTATGTTGTTCCACAGATGTCGGAACACTCGCAGCACTAACCTGAGATCAAGGAAATAGGGATTTGTTAGTGAGTACTTGCATAATAAAATAAAGTTTAAAATGATATATGATAAAATAAGTACCCGATGAATCACTTTAATAGTGCTCACAGGATGTCCCACAGGTAAAGGGACTTAATTATCATTAGCCTGAAAACAAAGAAACTTGAAAAATGTCACCAAGATACTTGGCATAGTAAAGAAAGCAAGTTAGTAAAAATATTAGGTATAACAGAGTAAATACCCGAGGGGCCTCCAACGAGGGGATGCTCACTGCCAAGCTCGCTGAAAGGTCCACAGTGGTAGGGACACTTGAGGGGATCACCTAAAGGAAAGAAGACAGTTGTGATCCATGATGTTCACACACAATGAAAAAATCAAGTGAAATATACAACATAAGATGTGAAAATATAGAAGTATGTGAGTTCAAGTACCTGAACCCCTAGAAGGGAGAAAGGGGCTCAAATCAATCATAAGGTCTAGAGGAGTGCTGCACTAACCTGTTAAAAAAATTATTAAGAAAAGGCCAAATAGAAAATGACAAGAGTATATGACTAAGTACCTATGTCGAGGAAGAGATATGTGAGACAAGTCCACTAGAAGCCACACTATAAATGGGTTGAGCAGGAAGGGGGTGGACTTATGGCCTATTATCCATAAGAAGAAAAACTCGGGAAAAGTTATTCTCCCAGAAGAAGATAGCCAAGGGATAACCACCCCCGTGGGTAATAAAGATGGAGTTATTTTAGCCACGAGAAAGAATCAATATATATATATATATATATATATATATATATATATATATATATATATATATATATATATATATATATATACACAAAAAATAATAATAATAATAATAATAATGATGAATAAATACCCCTACTAAAATGGTAGAGATGATGGTTAAGGGTCAAGCTAAAGAGTTGCTAATAGGGGGGCTGGTAGAAGAAGTGGGGGCTACAATCAACTACCAAAGAAGAAAATATACACATGTGAGAGTGTAATAATGAATACAAAGTAGTTATAGGCAACAAGACTTGAGATGTTTGGAAAGGTTGATAAATAGCTGGACTAAGCGAGTAACAACCAAAGAACCCCTTATGGAAGTGGGGAACACAGTGGAAAGCATCAAATTAAACAAAATACGGAAAAAGTTCTCATAAAGTGTTAAAGGGGTAGAAAATAAAGAAGATACAAGTCTTGGAGATTTATGTGCAAGCCTCTCGAGCAAGGCTTAGAGAGATGACAAGCATATAATTTCTCTTAGGAAGGAAAAATGCTCGAGGAACTAGGGGAGTAGAAAAAGAGGGGGTGACCCTCATCTCTGAGGGTCCACTCATCCCCAAAGTAGAAACTGATCAAGAGAAAGACAAAATAATTGAACTTAGTAAATGTTTGCAGGAAGCTAAGCAAAGAAACTAAAAAATAATAATAGAAATAAAGGCTCTAAGAAACTTAAAGGATCTTGGCGAAGGGTTTACCCATAGGCAGAATGCCCTGTAGTGGGGATGGTGGTAGAAGGAGAATAAATAATGACGTCATCCTGATTACCATCAAAACCTCTTGAATTTGATAAGAAAGTACAATTGCCAAGCTAGTGATCTTAGTGGAGGTCAATAACGCCAATGTCATTTGAAGAAGAACTACTGTTATCATAGGAATGGGTGCTTTCATTATCAATAATTTACTCTTCGGATGAGTAAGATGAGGGGAAAGCACTCGTAACCCCGTGACTTATAATTTTACTAACTAAGAAAGAAGTGAGTAGAATACCTTTTGTAAGAGGAGGGGCTAATGTAATAGAGGTATGGTAAAGAGAAATGCTAAGGGCCTCATAGCCCCGCTAGTGAACTATTTGGAAGGTCTCCTCAATACCTAAAATGTTAGTGTCTGACTCATGATCTGGTACAGTGGAGGGACTAGTGGGCTTAGTTGACCTTTTTCTTCTTCTTGATTTCTCGAGTACTTACAGGTGGAGGAAAAGAAGAAGCTACCTCTATTTGAGCTGGAAAAAAAATTTAAAACATCAGTGTTAGGATGTTTCCTTTTGGAAGGGGCTTTGGATATTACTTTGACTTTGGCTTGCCCCTTTGGTGACAGTCTCAGGATTAGGTAATTTGGCATAGATGGTCTCCTTGCGCAAAGGCTTCATAAAGATGGGGATAACCTTCACGAGTGGGGTTTTCTCCACATAACTATGACACCAAATTTCCTTCTGAGTCTTTTTAACTAAGCATTTGTCATTCGTGCGGTTGGGACAGAATCATGAGGGACATCCTTGATACAATTATTGATCAACATAATTAAGCGTTGTGATAAGCCAAACCATAAGTGCCTGAAGGAGGGAATGTAATCACGAGGGGGTATAAAAAGTTACCAAAGTTTCCAGCTCTTAGGAGCATTCTCTTGACGGTAAAATTGGCATATATTTCCAAATACAAGTTAGTCGGTGAATAGCTAATGGGAAAATCTATCATGTAAGTCCCTTGGTCATAACCAAACTGAGATATCACATGCTCGGAATGGTAGAACTCCAATCCTTTCAAAACTTTATCAACGAAGGAATAATACAAGGAATGACCATGGCCATAACAAAAATATAAGGTCAATTAGGTACTAACTCCACGTCAGCAAGATGAAGAAAAGTATCAACAAAATATGAGAAAAGGGACCATAAAAAAATTCCACCCAGTCCCTTGAGTAAGAGTGAAATGAAAACTCAACAATGTTTTCTATGAGATAGACCAAGGATTGATTGGGAGACTTCTTATTCCACCTAAAAATGAGAGAGGCCTAGTTGTGCAACAAGAAAGGCTCAAGAGAAAAGTTTATGAACTGCTCGAACAGGAATCCCATAATTTTGAAGGAGTTAATAAAATTAGCAACATCAAAATGGTCATGTTAATGCTCTATGTCCACATGTGTATGATCCAACCAAGTGTATGTGGACCCACGAGTAAGAGATGTGAGGGGTACATTCCTCCCTCGATAAGGGAAAAATATAAAATCCTGAGGGGATTTATTTGGCCTCCCTTGAAATAAAAATCTACTAAGGAAGGTTACAAAAAAGGCAACTAAGTGAGCGGAGAATTGATCTGAGGACCATCTTGGCTTTTGGGGGCATGGCTCGAACTTCACTCCTTGGGAGTTGGCTCAAAGTCTCGAAAGAAATGCCTTTCCACTTAGAAAAAAAATGCTTAGTGTCCCTAGTCTTGGTGATTTTAACATAGCGAGGGCATTTCAATAAGGCTTGATCGATCTCCTCACACATGGTCTGCTCAATAGCATCTTGATAACCTTCAGTAAAAACATGATCTCCCAAGAGAGGAAGACCAGTCAACTCACATATATCCTCAAGTGTAATGGAAAAATTACCCTAAATGGTGACAAAGTTATAAGAATTAATAATTAAATGAGAGGCTAGGAGATTTAAAGTGTTGGTGTGTTTGGCAATCGTGTAGGTCTTCATGCTTGTAAGGGTCTTGGAAAGACCCAATTGCTCGATAACAACTTTGTTAGTTGGAACAATCATGACATAGTATACCTAGAGGTCCCACTCATCAGAGGTCCCACCAGAAATGTCAATGTTGATGTTAGAGAAAGGAAAATCTCCCATATCCACTCACACGTGCAAAATACTATGAGCTACCACGATTGGAATATCAGTGGATTCAATGAAGCCCAGAAGTGGTTGGTCATTGATCTTTTCAATGAAATTTGCATGAAACTGTTCGAGTGCGGGTATGAAGATCTCATTCTCATAAGAGTGGATCTTAAGATATTCCCTTTGAACCTCAGACAAGGTAGAAACATCACTGAAAGAGGGGCCGACACCACTGAACCCAACAGTGGTCATGGCGATAGAAGCAACTATAGAAGTAGCCACAGTGGTAGTGGAAATCGTAATTTGAATGGACAAGGAGCCCATAATAATCTCACTCACGGAGGTTGAGACAACGAAAGAGGAAGAAGCCACTGAAATGATGAAGAACATTGAGAAATAACAAGGGAAGAAGAAATTATATTACAAGAACGAGGGTTTTTCTCTCTCTAGCTATTAAAAATAGAAGGGGATAATACGGTAAAGAGTTTGAAACTTTTGAATAAGGTATTTATGCCTTGAAAGTGGCATACTTATGATGGCTTAAAAAAGAATAATAATCATTACCCTAATCATGGAACGAGGGTTCCCAAGCAGACAAGTGTCTCCTTGAGACACTAAAAGCTGCATCAGTATGACAGTCGTGTCAAGGGAATTAAATGCCCAACAAAAGTTATGATTTGCCTAAAAAATATCACTCAAATTCCAAGAAAGTAATTATTTATTTCATGAAAAACTCTTCATATTAACCAACATAAGCACTTTTGCACGAGGATGCTAATGTAGAGGGCCACCCATTCAAGTGCCCCAAAATAAGCCCAACAGGGTGAAGGGGTGCCAGACGACTGGGTGTAAGGCCTAAAGGAGTTGATACCAGACGAGGGGACTCCACATGAGCATGCCCAAAGGCAAAAGTGATAAAGTATCCTAAAACGGACAAGTGAGTTCCATCCAAGTGGACCCAAAAGCAGATAAACAGAAGAATTCCAAAATAAAACATCTGGCGAGAAGATGTCATAATGAGTGGGCCATAGAGTAAATAAAGAGAAGAAATCTAAAACATCTCAAATATGATAAGAGGGTGCTACACGAGTGGACCGAAGACCAAAGAGAGGATACCTGACCAAGTAATCCCCAAAACTGGTGAGGGGATGTGTAACGAGTAGTCCCAAGAAAGGAAAAAAAGTTTACGAGCAAACCCAAATGATTAAGGGGATGCTCTATGAACAGTCAAATGATTATAAAAGTTTGTATATTGGAATAGTTACTAACATTATTACCTCCTTTACACAGGTAGCTTTAGTCGAGCAAAAAGGGCTCGAGCAGGACAGTTGGTATCCCTTCGGAGTTTTGGTTTGGAGGCTGGGAGGAAAGTTTTGTTGGGAAAGCTAAGGCCCAACCACTTCAATAACTTAGTAAAGAGAGAATACAAATAGTATAGGCCTAAGAGATGTCGCTCATACACTTACACATTCCACACTTAATCAAATAAGTGATTAGACAAGTGTGGATACCCGAATTTACCATTATGGGCCCGGACAAGTAGCCTAATAAAAACGGCCCAAAATCCGGACCCCTAGCCTTAACTAAAAATAATTACGACTTAGACTCCTCCCAGGTTCTCGTATAGAGACATTCCAGGAGAAGATGGTGGACGTGGGGGAGTCCAACACCCCCACTCCCCGAGGACAGACATGTATATAATAAATTCTAAGCCTGGGGAAAAGGGCACGCACTGTATTCTCTGTAAATGCTCCCCGAAGTATATAGAAATAATACTGTAAGGACACAAACTTCCAATTGAGTCCTTCGTAGTTTTGGCTCAATTCCGGACAAAAACATTTATTCATAGGATTGTATTTAATTGTAATATTCTCAAGACTATGAAGAGTTTGTTGAAGACTATGAAGAGTTTGTTGAAGACGTAGCGGCAAAGAGTATAGAGCTTCATCAATATGTCGGTTAGCGTGCCTCGTTTCTACGTCATCAACTATGGTTCCATGCTCCCAATGTATGAATGCAATATTATATATATAGGAGCTTGGAACATGTTTATTAGGTGTTAGAATTAATTAAAACTATGTTTTAATTTCAGAAAGAATTAATTAATACTTTATAATAAGTTTATAAAGTTTTCTGGGCTAAAATTGAATTTTCCAAACTTTTTGGAAGTTCGTTTGATATGTCGTTCGAACAAGATTGTCGTTCGAACGAGATTGCCAACGACTTCCCATTATGGCATACTGGAACTTCGTTCGAAATGTCGTTCGAACGAGATTATCGTTCTAACGAGATTTCTTACGAGCTTCTAACGAGTTCATACTGGAACTTCATTAGAAGACCCATTCGAACAAGAATGTCGTTCAAACGTAATATCGTTCGAACGAGATGCCAGGCGGGAACAGTTTTGGCAGTTTTAAGCAGTTTTTCTCCCACTTCCCGACTTGTTTCTTAACTGATTTTTCTCAGACTTTATTATGTGCGAGAATCACTTTTGATTATCCATCTTTTTCATATCCTACTAACTCCTAGAGAGTGTTTTGAGAGTAAAATCAAAGAGGGAAAAAGATCATGTTTTGAGTGTGTTTTTATCAAAGAGAAAAATATACACCACTCTAGTTTACACCCAAATTAGTTTCTTCCAAGTTCCCATATTCATATATCTTGCTTGGAGTTTGGCACCGGGTTCATCTCTTCCCTTCAAAGAGAAGTTTCTAGTTTTCTTCTACATCCCATAAAGAAAGAAGAAGAGTTTTTGTTGCGGCATTACCCACTTGGAGAAAGGCTCCTTGTTCGGGTGACCATACAAAGTCCGATCGGTGGACTTCGAGACCGTGGTGGAGCTCCGTGGTTATTCGCTAGGAAGAGGTATCTACAAGAAGAAGCGTCGATGCTTGAGAGGGATCGAGTCGTGTGTTGTAAGCCTTTCTATCTTGTATTTGTAAATTCCGTATCTAGTGGATTTGAGACTAGGGCCGTCCGAGGTTGTTTCCCGTCTTGGGTTTTTCCTCGTACATCGCGGCGTAGTGGATTAATTATTTTATTTTATCTTTTGCAAAATCACCTAGAATGCATGCTTAGGTAAAACGATAAACTTGGTTTAGTTCAATCACTATTTACTTAATTTGGTGCTTAATTATTTATTGGGTAAAGTTTATTTAATTCAAGTAATTTGTTAAAAGTGGTTTAGCCTAATTTGTTTAAATGAAAATATGACTTAGGCAAATTCTAGGACTTGGATTAATTAATTGTGTTTAAGTGAAAATGTTTTAAATGATTAGTTTAATTTCACTTGGTTTAATTTTAATTTAAAATAGAAATTAAAATTTAGTGTTTGTTTGTTTTGCGAACCATCTTCTAACGCTTCTGCATCGATTATGATAAAAGGAAATAATATTTTAATTAAGAAAATTAAATCGGGGGACCCTCCAGGCAATTACACCTTACAAACTGGTATCAGAGTCAAAAACGATAATTTACTTCGTTAAAGATCTTTTAACTATTTTTGGCTAAAATGGAATTTTCCCCATTTTTTAAATTTCCTATTTTCGATGGTTCTAACTACGCGTATTGGAAAGCGCGAATGAAATCGACATTAAAATCTATCGACGAGAGAGTTTGGATGTCTGTAGTTAACGGGTGGTCCCCACCAACTCACTTAGTTGGAAATGAACGTGTTCCCAAACCGGACAATAGATGGACTGAAAATGAGTTTAAACTTTCTAATTTTAATTCCCGTGGTTTGAATACCTTGTTTAGCGCTGTCACACCGGATGAATTCCGACGTATTATGACGTGTGAAATCGCTAAAGAAGCTTGGGATATTTTATAACTAACTCATGAAGGAACTAGTGTCGTTAAATCTTCGAAACTCCAAAACCTCACCACTCAATTTGAAACTATCAAAATGAACGATAATGAAACGTTTGATGAATTTTATGCTAGACTTTCCGATATTGTCAATTCATCTTTTAATTTGGGAGAGAAAATACCCGACAACCGAGTTGTAAAGAAAATTTTAAGGCCCCTACCCGATAGATTTATTCCAAAAGTGATCGTTTTAAATTCTTTACCAACTTTAGCCTCTACGAAATTAGAAGAGCTTGTAGGTGATTTACAAACCTATGAACTAGACATGTTTCCCTCTAACACTGAAAAGAAAATAGAGAAGGGCGTTGCTTTAAAAGCCCGGAAAGAGGTCAAACAAGTAGTAGAGAGCGAGAGTGATAGTGACTCGGAAGACATGACTTTGTTTGCTCGAAAATTTAGAAAATTTCTTAAATTTAATAAAGATAAATTTAAAAATGATTTTAAGAAATTTGAAACTTCTAAGCATGACAAAGTCGAGAAGATCCCTAAACCTATTAATGAACAATTAAATAGGGACAAGTCTAATAGGTGTTTTGGTTGTGAGGGTTATGTCCATAGGGCTTCTGAATGGCCCACTAAACTAAGGAAAGAGGGTAAATGACCCATTGCATATAATGCGACCCTTAGTGATAGTGATAAGGAAGAGGGACCCGATTCCCCCGCTAAGCCTAATTTTGTGGCTTTTATGGCGAGTCATGCGAGTGATAGTGAGAACTCATCGATTGATGAAACTTTAACACATGACACTTCCAAGGTCATTGCTTATGATTCTCTTATTTTTGATGATAGTGATAGTGGAGAAGAAAGAGAGAGTGAAAATGAAGAAGAGGTTAATGTGAGTGAACTTCAAAAGGCTTTTCAAGAAATTTATAAAGAATCTATTAAAATGAAAAGAGCTAATTTGAAGTTAGAAGCTAGTTTGAAAGAACGTGTCAAGGTCATTGATAATAGTATGTTGGTTGAAGACCTTAGGACACGAGAGAAAGCTCTTCTAGAGAAGCTTGAATATAAAGAAGGCAAAAGAGATAGCCTTGGGGTTTAATGGAATGCTTGAAAAAGGAGCTTCTCGCTTTCGAAGAGCGAAATATTTTATTAGAGTCTAATATTTTAGAATTGCAAAATAAATTAAAAGACTCTAGTAATGTCAAATTTGATTTGGAGTGTCGTTCGGAAAAATTAGATAAAATCTTAGGAACTGTCCAAATTAAAAATGACATGTGTGTTTTAGGCTTCAATACTTGTAATGAATCTACTCATAAAGCATAAACCAACGTTTTTGGAGAATCTACTAGGAAAGTTTTTAGAGATCACTCCGTAGGTAAATCTTTTCGACATGTTTTTACTTGTACACATTGTGGTCGAAAAGGTCATCTTAGGAAATTTTGTTTTGATCTTAAACGAATTCCTAGAAAATCCCAACGTAAAGCAACCAATGTATTTAAAATTCATACACCCCAAGATAGCCATTTTCATTAATTTGGGTTAGGAAATCCGACTTGGTTGACTTGCAAAATAGGATTTTTGATTCTCATTTACTTTCACATGCTTCCTCCCTTGCTAAATCTAAAGGATGAATGTGTTAGTGTTTGCATACATTAGCTTTTGTACTTCATGCTATATTCACATGCTAAATGTATGCTTGTTTAATCATTTCTAGTTTATGTCCCAGGCTTAATCACATGCTAGAATAATGATTTTTGTTTATCTTTTGTATTTTATTTCTTCATTTTGTTTACATTAAATGAAAAATACAAAAAGATTTTTGTTTATCATTTGGGTTTTTATCTCTTGATAATTTAAGCTTAATGAAAAGTTCAAATGATTTTTGTTTGTCTTTTGAGTATATATTTTTTATTTTTGGTTAAAAATTTTAAAAAACTCAAAAAGATTTTATTTTGTGTGTATTTTAGTTTGACACGCTTTATGTGGCATATACTTGTGTTTGAATCCCATATTTTACGCTCTCACGTGGCTAGAACTTTTGGTTGAGATTGTCAATCCTTATTATGTTCTTTACCATGCTTACATGGAGTAGTTGGATTTTGTATTGATTAAATGGATTCCATTTTTATATGCCTCTATTCACACATGCACGAGCTCCTTTTAATTTTAACTTCATATGTATAATTGAGCTATGCGAGGTGTTCTCCTTCCAATATTGTCATCTACATATTTGTGACTTAGGAGGACTAGTGCATGTCAAAATCCGTTGCACGTGAGACTTGTGTGAAAAATGAAAACATGATAAATATAAATGTACACGGGGAAGGGCTCCGAAAGGACTAAGTGATCCTTTGCGATAATAAGCCACCATTTTGAATGGACCTAAAAAAAATACGTGGTCCAAAGTCCTAAAAACAGAAAATATGGCATTAAAAAGAAGAATAATTTCTAAGGCCTATGTTTGATTGATATATTCATTCAAAATTAATATAAATTCTTATTGAGGGAGATCGGATGGTATATCAACGGTTTGCACAATGTCCGTTTATCCTAGTTGCGTATTTCATGTCATGACTCTATTGGTTTGTAGAATCATCAATATGCTAGGCTTGTATGCATTGTGTATGTTTGCTCATTGAGTGCAATCTATATTGTCACATGAGGTTATATTTAAATGTGATGAAGTTTATAATCAAATGAGAACCTCGTGAACATGTTTTTAAGTGATTGGGTCTAAATTTAATTGTTGCTAGTTCACACCCCTACACTTCCGTTTCCATATGACACTTTTTTGCCATTTGAGTGTGCAAACTTATTATATTTTGTGTCATGTGTGTGTTTATATATCTATATATATGTTCGTGTGCATTCTTGATATATTTATAGTCCATATATATATATGATATTTTGTTTTGCCTTTGCCTTGCTTTCTAGTCCTTCAATGCTTATACTTTAGTTTTGGTATCTATCTTGGATTAGTTATGCTTTTGTTGCCCATATGCTTTCATATCTTATCATTTTAATCCTCAACATGCTTTTAGATTTGTTCTTTATCCTGCCTATTCCTGAACAAAAAGGGGGACAATGATAGGGGGAGAAATGGTATCTTATCCTATTATAATCTTATCTAAGTTTAGGAGATGAATTAATTTTGGGGGAGTATTTATTTTAATTGCTTTAAATACTTTGATATTCCCTATGCATTTGATGAGTTTCCTTAAGTGTGCAGGAATTCTTCTAAAGTTGCATCTTTCAATGGCAAAGCGTTTGATCCTTGGGTTGAGTCAAGTTTGGGTGGGTTATGTTTTGAGTCTAGTGAGCTTGACAGCCCTTTAGGATTTTTGTATAGTTTTTGTCCCGGAATAGCCAAAGGGGGAGATTTGTAAGGACGCAAATTTCCAATTGAGTCCTTTGTAGTTTTGGCTCAATTCCGGACAAAAACATGTATTCATAGGATTGTATTTAATTGTAATATTCTCAAGATTATGAAGAGTTTGTTGAAGGCTATGAAGAGTTTGTTGAAGACTATGAAGAGTTTGTTGAAGACGTAGCGGCAAAGAGTATAGAGCTTCATTAATATGCCGGTTTGCGTGCCTCATTTCTACGTCATCAACTATGGTTCCATGCTCCCAAGGTATGAATGCAATATTATATATATAAGAGCTTGGAACATGTTTATTGGGTGTTAGGATTAATTAAAACCGTGTTTTAATTTCAGAAAGAATTAATTAAAACTTTAAAATAAGTTTATAAAGTTTTCTGTGCTAAAATCGAATTTTCCAAACTTTCTGGAAGTTCGTTCGATATGTCGTTCGAACGAGATTGTCGTTCGAACGAAATTGCCAATGACTTCCCATTATGGCATACTGGAACTTTGTTCGAAATGTCGTTCGAACGAGATTGTCGTTCTAACGAGATTTTTAACGAGCTTCTAACGAGTTCATACTGGAACTTCGTTAGAAGACTCGTTCGAACGAGAATGTCGTTCGAACGAAATGTCATTCGATCGAAATGTCGTTCGAACGAGATGCCAGGCGGGAACAGTTTTTGGCAGTTTTAAGCAGTTTTTCTCCTACTTTCCCACTTGTTTCTTAACTGATTTTTCTCAGAATTTATTATGTACGGGAATCACTTTTGATTATCCATATTTTTCATATCCTACTAACTCCTAGAGATTCTTTTGAGAGTAAAATCAAAGCGGGAAAAAGATCATGTTTTGAGTGTGTTTTTATCAAAGAGAAAAATATACACCACTCTAGTTTACACCCAAATTAGTTTCTTCCAAGTTCCCATATTCATATATCTTGCTTGGAGTTTGGCACCGGTTTCATCTCTTTCGTTCAAAGAGAAGTTTCTGGTTTTCTTCTACATCCCATAAAGAAAGAAGAAGAGTTTTTGTTGTGACATTACCCACTTGTAGAAAGGCTCCTTGTTCGGGTGACGATGACCATACAAAGTCCGACCGGTGGACTCCGAGACCGCGGTGGAGCTCCGTGGTTATCCGCTAGGAAGAGGTATCTACAAGAAAAAGCGTCGAGGCTTGAGAGGGATCGAGTCGTGTGTTGTAAGCGTTTCTGTCTTGTATTTGTAAATTCCGTATATAGTGGATTTGAGGCTAGGGCCGTCCGAGGTTGTTTCCCGTCTTGGGTTTTTCCTCGTATATCGCGGCGTAGTGGATTAATTATTTTATTTTATCTTTTGCAAAATCACCTAGAATGCATGCTTAGGTAAAAAGATAAAATTGGTTTAGTTTAATCACTATTTACTTAATTTGGTGCTTAATTATTTATTGGGTAAAGTTTATTTAATTCAAGTAATTTGTTAAAAGTGGTTTAGCCTAATTTGTTTAAATGAAAAATATGACTTAGGCAAATTCTAGGACTTGGATTAATTAATTGTGTTTAAGTGAAAATGTTTTAAATGATTAGTTTAATTTCACTTGGTTTAATTTTAATTTGAAATAAAAGTTAAAATTTAGTGTTTGTTTGTTTTGCGAACCATCTTCTAACGCTTCCGCATCGATTATGATAAAAGGAAATAATATTTTAATTAAGAAAACTAAAATCGGGGGACCCTCCTAGCGATTACACCTTACAAATACTGACTGCACCACCGTGGACATAGGCATTCTTGATGAACCACGTATATACTGTGTTGTGGGATTGGCATTTCTCTTTCTTTATTTTCTTTGGTGGTTGCTCTTCTCTCATTTACTTGTGTTGAATATAATTTTCACCACAATTGGCGCCGTCTATGGGAACTTTTGTCTTCCCTGAGAAAGCCCACACCAATAAAGGAGTTCGAAATGTCTGATCACAGCAGTAACACTCCTCAAGCAGGAGATATCCAAGAACAACCTGCTCCTCGTAGGATCAAATCTGAAGTTCGGCATTCAGATCAGAGGGCTCGCCCAGAGAGGCCAGCCTGAGAAGAAAGTCAAAGACCAGCGAGGTCCACGCAGATCTCCAGGTTGATCGATGCCTATAAGGCAAGGCTCCAAGAGCAAAGGGAGTTCTTTCGCAAGTAGGAGGCTGAGAATTCTCGCCTCAAAAAGAAATTAGAAAGAATGGAGAGAGAGCTCCATCACAGCACTAGGCGATGTCCGTATCGTACTCCTAGCCCTCAGGCGAGCAAGTCTCGCAGCAGAGGAAGGAGCCCTAGGCGTGGATCTCAAAAGAGTGAAAGGCACGGGTCAGGCAATGACTCACTTGAGAACCAGTGACTGACTCGTCATTATAGGAGCCCAGCTCACAACAATGAGAACATATGAGATTTGGCCCAAAGAGAGATGAACCAACACCCAGCACATCGCGACGCAAGATCTACCAGGGAGCTTGCTAGACGAGCTCTCAAGGCCCAGATGGAATCCCCTTTCTCGAGGAAATTAGAAGAAGAGGAAGCCCCCAAGAAGTTCTTTATTCCAAGAATAAAAATTTATGATGGAAAAACTGATCTCATTGATCACGTTAGGCAGTACATGCAAGCCATGACCCTATGGAACCACCGAGATGCACTAATGTGCCGGATTTTTCCCTCGAGCCTATATGACGTGGCACGAAAATGGTTCTAAAGGCTCCCTCACATGTCTATCAGGAGCTTTGAGTCCCTGGACGAGCTTTTCACGGCCCGCTTCATTACTAGTAGCTCCCACCCCAAAAGGATGGATGCTTTGCTAACAATGAAAAAGACACCTCAAGAGACCCTCTGAGACTACGCGAAGAGGTCCTAGGAGTTATTTAACGAGGTTGAGGACTACTCAGAGCAGGTGGCAGTAGCCTCCTTCAAACTTGGGCTACCCAGCTCTTCCCTTCTGTACTAGTCCCTAACAAAGAAATAGGCCACGACCATCGACGACCTGATGGCTTGCATCGAGAAATACGCCAAGGTAGAGGACGTGACCCGCCCCAGCACAGGGGAGAATGGACGAACCAAGCTCGTTGCCAAAGGCAATATCAAAGCTGAGAACCAAAAGAAAGGAGGAAAGAATGGGGGTAAAAATGACTCTAAGAACGGAGGCAAAAATGATGTGTCAAAATCATTTCAGGAAGTCAATACTGTCTTCAGAGAATCGATTTACAAGAATCTCGCAAAGATCAAAGACGAGCCATTTATTAAGTGGCCCAGAAAGATGGGAGGATATCCCTCAAAGAGAAACAACATGTTGAGATGCGCTTTTCATAAAAAGGGAGGACATAAGACTGAGCATTGCAAAGCTCTTAAGTCCCACCTCGAAGAACTGGCCCAGTCTGGGCATCTGAATGAGTTGTGGAGAAGAAGGCAGAGAAAGTCGCTGCCAATGGAGAAGCAAGACCTGATAATGTCCTCGAGGATGATGCTGGCCATGAATTTGCAGTAATTCATGGGGCATCTGATGTGAAGCAGATTCAGGGGAATTCAGCACAGATGGAGGTAAAGAAGCTTACAGCAGTGATGCAAGCTTTCCAGATCGACCCAGCGAAGACCCAATCAGGAAAACATCTGCGAGTAGATGACGCCGACTATAACAAACATATCGTGTTCACAGATGAAGATTTAGTGGGAGTGAGAACCCCACACCACGACGCCTTGATCATTACACTCAGAATTGCCAACTATGATGTCGATAAGTTGCTCCTCGACCAAGGAAGTTAATCCCAGGTAACGTATCTCGATATGTTCCGAAAATTGAAGTTGAGCATCGCCGACCTAAAGGAGGCCACTGTCCCTCTAGTTGGCTTCGCTGGAAAAGTGACTATCCCACTGGGAAAGATTATGCTACCGTTAAGGGTAGGAATTATCTTCAAGATGATTGAGTTTCTGGTAGTCGACATTGACTCGCCATACCAAGCCATCCTCGACAGAGGATGTCTACATGCGATATAGGCAGTCCTCTCGACCTACCATAAAAAACTCAAGTATGTGACCAAGCGAGGAGTAATGGAGATCCATGGCGACCAAGCTATGGCAAGAAGGTGCTTCATAGCAGCTATTCGCCCACGACCAGAGAAAAAGGTCGAGAAGACCAATGAGAAGGGCGAGGAACAAGAAGGTTTGGTACCTTCAAAATAACAGTTAAGGTACGGAAGACCCAGAGTGGAAGAGACCAGGCTCCTCCCTTCTGAGCAAGTCGTGGAAAACCTGGAGGAAGTTATAGCGGATGGTAGCGATAAGGACAGGGTATTCTTGATCGGAGCTTCTCTCACAGATCAAGAGAAAAAGGAGTTGGAGATTTTGTTGAGAAGCAACGTAGACGTTTTCGCATGGGAACCATACGAGCTGCCTGGAATTGATCCCAGCGTGGTTTGTCATCGGTTATATGTCGACCCCACTTTCAAACCTATCACCCATAAGGCACGGTGAACTGCACCCGAGAAAGAAAAAGCCGTAGAAAAAGAAGTTGAAAAATTACTGGATGCAGGATCCATACGGGAGGTCCAATTCCTTAAATGGTTATCTAACCCAATAGTAGTTCCAAAGAATAATGGGAAATGGAGAGTCTGTATCAACTTCACTGACCTTAACAGGACTTGGACAAATGACAGTTTCCCCCTCCCAAAAATTGACCAATTGGTGGATGCCATAGTAGCCCACGAAAGAATGAGTTTTCTGCATGCATATTCGGGATATTATCAGATCCCTCTCTATGCACCAGACCAGGATAAGACAACATTCATCACCACCGTCGGATTATACTGTTACAAAGTCATGCCCTTCGGGCTCAAAAACGCGGGGGCAACCTACCAGCGGCTGGTCACCAAGACGTTCAAAGACCAAATGGGAGACACCATGGAGGTCTACATCGACGATACGCTCGTCAAGAGCAGAAACAAAGAAGACCACCTCTCAGACCTATCGAGAACCTTTGATATCCTCAGGAAATATCGAATGAAGCTCAATGCGAGCAAGTGTTCTTTTGATGTCCAGTCAGGAAAATTTCTAGGGTACTTGGTTAGTAAGAGAGGCATCAAGGCTAACCCATACCAGATCGACGCAATTAACAGGGCACAACCCCCTCGCACAATACGAGACGTACAGAAGCTCATCGGCATGCTCGCTGCCTTGAACCGTTTCATCTTGAAGTCCTTTGAGAAATGCAAACCATTCTTCCAGCTCTTGAAGGGGAACAAGACAGTAAAATGGAATCAAGATTGCTCGCAAGCATTGAACGAGCTCAAAGACTACCTTAGCTCACCACCCCTGCTCGTCATACCTCAAGAAGGAGATTCCTTGTACTTATACCTTGTCGTCTCCAACCACGCCGTGAGTTCTGCGCTGGTTTGCAAGAAAGAAGGAATTCAACACCCCATTTATTATGCGAGCAAGACTCTATTAGAGGTTGAGCAGTGGTACCTACCACTAGAGAAGCTCGCCTTTGCACTTGTGGTAGATTCAAGAAAGTTGAAGCACTATTTTGAAGCTCACACCATCATTGTTCTTACATCACACCCTCTTAAATCAATCCTGAGGAAAGCGGACCTGTCGGGCAGACTGACTAAATGGTCAGTCAAGCTTGGATGATTTGACGTCCAATTTCAACCAAGGAATGCAATCAAGGGACAAGTACTTGCTGATTTCATAGGCGAGCATCCTCTAGACCAACTTCAACCCATGAAGTAGGGAGAGAACCCCACAACAGAAGGAGTTTGGAAATTATTTATTGATGGAGCCTCCAACTTAAAGGGGGCAGGAGTGGGCATTGTGCTTGTTACTCCAGAAGATACAACCCTAGAACAAGGAATCAGGCTTGGATTTGAAGCCTCCAACAATGAGGCAGAATATGAAGCTTTGATAGTCGGCCTCCAAAAGGCACACATTTTAGGAGCGAAGTAGTTACAGGTGTTCGACGACTCATAATTAGTTTCCAACCAGATAAATGGGGACTACAACGCAAAAGATGAAAGAATGGCAGCCTATCTCGCCTTGGCGAAAAGGCTAATGGCTAACTTCGAGGAAGTCAGCGTCCAATAATTTCCCAGATGACATAACAGCCACACTGACGCCTTGGCAGCCCTAAGTTCGATAATAAATTTCGAATTAAAGAGAACGATCCCCATCGACTTCCTTATTCACCCAAGCATCAATCAAAGCGACGAGCTTCCAGGAACGAAATATGTGCTCCAGATTGAATCAGCACCCAGTTGGATGAACCCTTTAAAGGAATATTTGAAGGATGGCACACTTCCAAGTGAGAGGAATACCGCTCATCAGATAAGAGTCAAACCTGCTCGCTTTCACTTATCTCCTGAGGGCAAGCTGTATAAAAGATCATTCTTCGGCCCTTACCTACAATGTGTTCACCCGAGTAAGGTTGAGCAGATTCTACATGAACTCCATGAAGGAATCTGTAGGAGCCTTATAGGAGGAAGATCACTAGTTTTTCGAGCTATGAAGGAAGGCTACTGGTGGCCATATATGCAAAAAGATTCAACAGTGTACGCTCGCAAGTGCAATAAATGTCAACTGCAAGCCCCTATGGTTTACCAACCTGCCAATGACCTAAGATCACTCAGCAGCCTCTGGCCCTTCGCCCAATGGGGAATGGACATCGTAGGACCACTTCCTACCTCCGCGGCTAACCGCAAGTATTTGTTGTTTGCAACGGATTACTTCACCAAATGGATCAAGGCAGATCCACTGGTAAACATCCGAGATGCAGATATGATGAGATTCATATGGAAAGACATAATTACCCGTTTTAGAATCCCTAGAACCATCATTACTGACAACGGAACACATTTTGAAAGTGGCCCTTTCTAAAGTTTTTGCAATGAGCACGGGATTAGTCACTATTTCAGCTCGGTGGCCTATCCTCAGAGCAATGGTCAAGCTGAAGCTTCCAACAAAATAGTGATGGATGGGATAAAGAAATGATTAAAGTGAGCCAAAGGCACATGGGTGAATGAACTACCACATATTCTATGGGATTACCGCACTACCCCACGACGGGCAACAGGGGAAACCCCATTTTCACTAACATATGGAATGGAAGCGGTCATCCCATTAGAAGTGGGCCTACCAACTATGAGGTCTACCCTTATCGACCAGGGCAGAATGATGCAACATTGCTCGTTGAACTCGACATAGCCGATGAACGCAGAGAACTTGCCTTAGTGAAATTAGCGAGCTATCAGCAACAACTCGTAAAACACTATAACAAGAGGGTCAATCCAAGGGCATTCCAAGTCGGTGACTATGTCCTAAGGAAAGTCCTTGGCAGCGCAGTAAAACCATATGATGGCAAGTTGGGGCCAAACTGGGAAAGACCATTCAAGATAACAAGAGATGATCTACAAGGAGCCTATCACTTGGAAACGCTGGAGGGCAGGGAGATACCCCGAGCATGGAATGCGACAAATCTTAAGAAATTCTATTTCTAGTTTTTTCTTTCACTTTTTTATGAGTTTATGAAAATGGCAACTCATTTACTTGTGATCAATGAAAGTGGTTTGGCAGTTGCATTCTATGAGGTGTTAATTAACTAATATATGAACTTTGTAACTTGCAAACCCTTTCCAAGTGACAGACACACTACTCATTACACAATAGCAGGGAAAACACCCTCCTCAGGTTTTCATTATGAAGCATGAACAACCTCTTAGCATTGCCCCTAGCAATATATGAATCCCTACAGGAGATCCTTAGGCAATTCGACCAAGTCAAATTGGTCGCCAAATAATGTTTGGTCAACAAAACCTTGATCGGATGGAGCATCCAATACCAGGTGTGTCCCCGCCAATTGCCACACTTAGGCCTAAGGGAGTGTGATGACACAACCTAAAAGGTAAAGTAAAGTAGAATGGTATCTTATAAGCATACTGGACTGGAGGGACACTTACTCGACAATGAAAACTTACCAATCTAGTCAGCCAAGAGAGGCCCAAGATTATTAAGTAAAAAATATGGAACACTTGTTTAGTCGATGAGTTCGCCCCAAACATAAATTAAGACAGAACACTTATTTGTTCGGCGAGTTCGCCCAAAACATAAATTTTATATTACTTCGTCATAAAAAAAATGGACAACCCATGTATAATCAGCGAGATCGCCAAAAGCATAAATACTACATTGTTTCATTACATATGCGTACAGAGTTACAACTGGAAAAATCTTAATGAGGCCGTGGCCTCTGTACAAGATAATCAGCAACTTATGCTCTTCGACCGTCATTTGGATGAGGAGCTAGTCCCTCCTCGACCTCATTCGCATATGACTCTAATAGCTTCCGAGGGATGGCATCGATGGGGATCCACTGATCATCCCTCCGGAAGGGATTAGGCCTTAAAGTGGAAAGGGAGATCTCACGACGGTACCAGAGTATTAATTTCTTGGAACTTGTAGCTCCTTTAGGACGCTCAACCATCCCCTAATAAATGCGAGCTCTTCAAACTCTGTCAGCCTCGTCGGAGCATCCTCCCAACCTTGGTCGTAACCATCAGCCCATACTCGCCGAGGTCCTCCCTTAAATAGATGCCTCAGCCGTGTGACATCCCTTTGAAGCCCAACAGCAATAACGTAAGCCCAACGAACATCTTCACGAAGCTCATGCATTTCCTTAGCTGGGTATCTTGCATTTATACCAGCTCGCGGAACGATCGATGGGGTAGAGCCTCGTATTATCGGAGGAACATCACTCGGTCCTACACCAACTCGCGATGAGGAGGAAACCCTTAAAACGCGAGGCACAGTACTCGACGCGTGCTCCCTGAGGAGCAACACTTCCCTCCTTAAAGACTTATTTTCCTGTTGCAAAATTTCTCCAACTTGGTTAATCTCGGTAGCATCGAGGAGTCTTGCTCTCAGAGTATTAACCTCCTCTTGAACAGAAGCTCCAACCTCTTCCATCTCCTGGAGCATGTCTTTCAGCTTAACAACGAGCTCAGTCTGCTCTATGAAACGCTTATTCCTCAATCGCAACTATTTGCAAATTCTTACGAAGGTATGACGAACTTCAGGACTCACATCAGGACTAAGCATTCTTCCCAATTGAGAAGTGGCTGGTATATAGTCATCTACATCAATTAACTACAGGCCATAAAAGAGCAGTAAAGGATAAAATGAATCCGTACACTGAGAGAAGAAACCTTCTCATTTCATTAATACATAAAAGGATTAGAGTACATCGAGAAATAGAAAGGAACATTACAAACAAAAATACAAAAGGAACCCTAAGGATAAATTAGCTGGCGACCTCGGGTTGCTCATAAGAAGCTGGCTACTTCCCCTTGTCAGTAGAAGTAGGAGCACCTCCCTCAATAGGGATAACTTCTGTCGCCTGAACAGGAAGGGCATCAACAGGAACTAATTGGTAAGGAGGGTCGACACCTTCAATGACTGGGGCAGGAGCTTCATCCACGACAGGATTTGGGCCTGGATCGTGCTCATCGAATAAGGGAGAGGCAACATCCACCTCGGCTGCTAAAAGGGCCTTGTTCCATCCCTTCTTGAAGTTCAGATGACTGATGTAGCCTATCTGAACCTCAGCATCTTCATACGCGTCAGCCAACTTGGAGTTATATGAGTTTTCCTTAATGGTGGCTGCCTCAGATTCCTTCTCCGTTAGCTTCTCGATCAGCACTTTGTTCTCCTCCACTACCACCATCTTGCTCGAGCAGAACAAATCATAGGCCTGTCGCAATTCGCTTAGTTCTTTGACCACTGCCTCCCTCTCTCGATTGGCTTTGATAAGGGCCAGTTCAGAGGATGTCCGGGCAGCATTAGCGACCTTCAAGCTAGCATCGAGCTCGACATTATTCACTTTCAAAGTAGCATTCTACTTATCCAGCTCGCTATTCTTGGTCACCAGCTCATCCGAGAGCGATAGAGCATGACGAATTCAGTCACAAACTGCAAGTAAAAGAAGATATTAGAAGAAAGAAACAGACAGAATTTGACGAGCATTAGAAAAGAGAAACAGACTTACCAAGGCTAGCCTCTGACTCGCTTGCAAGGCTAACTGGTCAGTCCCCATCGCCCTTTGGTGATCATCAGGAAGGACTGCTCTCTCGAGCAGTGCAGGGGGCGGTTGAGGAGAAATGGCTACCGAGGCCCCCTCTGGCAACGCGAACACAGGCACTAAGGCCTGCCCAGCCTTCGTTCTCGCTTCCATTTTTCTCCTCGCCTCCTCCCTTTCCTTCTCCTTCTCTACCTTCTTCCTCTCCTCAGCCTTCTTCTTCTCCTCAGCCTTCTTCTTCTCCTCTTCCCTCTTCCTCTCTCTCTCTCACCTGCTCTTTTTCCTTTCTCTTCTTCTCCTGCTCCTGAGCAGGAGACCGAGAACCAGTGGCAATATCCCCACTCTTGTACTTCTGCTTCTTTGACCTCTGAGCGAGAAGCACATCATCATCATCATCATCCCAGATCAAGTATTTTCTTGGGGGAACCATCTCCTCGCTAGAGCTGCTGGATATACTTGAAGGTTCTTGGGCTTCAGAAACCTCTTCTGAGCTAGAAGATCTGTCACTGCTAGAGCTCTCCCCACCAGAACCACCTTCAGCACCCCCTCTGATATCACTCTCAGAACTGCTCTCTTCCTCGTCCAACTGAATGGAATCGACAGCAGCCTCTTCAGAAGTATCAAATTTGGGAATGCTATCCACAATCCTCGCAATAAAACTGGACCCAATGTTCTTATACTCGAGCAGGAAGGCAGCAGACTGGTGATGTTCGCCGTCAGCCAAAGGCTCCCTGATATGCTAAGCTTTAATCAACTCGAAAGTTCGAACCTCGCTGAGGGAAGGTTCCAAATTCTTTGTACTCACTGAAAAGAAAATAGAAAAGTGTCAGAAAAATCACACATTAACAAAGAGATCAAAAGGGAAGAGCAAGGCTACCTATGTACTCTTCCCCATAAAAGGGATCAGTGAATCTATCAGACCTCGACCCCTCATCCTGGGGGGAGAATTGTCAATTCCAAGCAAGAAAGCAATCTTTCCAGTTCTCCTTGTGGGAATTAGGTAAATTTACTACCGCTAACCTGTCAGGACTCTTGGCCTTGAGGTAAAGAAGACCAGAGCTGGTTCGAGAGAAGTAATAATAAAAACAAACTTTGGCGAGCCCTAATTTAGTGCCATAAAGTTAATTTATTCTATGGACACCATTGATTATCTTCCATAAGTTGGGCGAACACTATGCAGGGACAATGTTGAAATAACCAAAGAATGAAGGAACAAATTGTTTGGAGGAAAAGTAATCCCCCATTGAGAAAGAAACAAGACATGAATCCAATGAGCACCCTCTATCTCTCTAACATTCTTAGGGAGAGAGGCGCACTCAATCTCTACCCATTCTGGGATATTATAGAACTTCCTGAACTCAGACACTGATCTATTACCTATCTTTGATATTTGTAAACCCTAAAATAGCAAATTCAGAGAAAACTCAACAAAGAAAGCACAAAGAAAGAGCAAAGAGGACTTACGAGATGAGAGATCACAAGCCTAGATGACGAGAGAGAGTGAAAGCAAAGAAAATGAAGTCCCGCAGAAGAAGACACAACAGCTGAAACTCACAGAAGAGGAGTGAACGCAAAGAAATTTGAAACGACAACTATGGAACGCTACTCCAAACAGCTTTTAAATGCTCCCAATCATCGCGCATAGGACACGAAGCAACTGTCGCCTAAATCAGTTCTCGACTTTGAGAAGAGTTACACGATTCACCAAAGTGCTATTATGGCAAATTATTTAAATTTATTGAGCCCAAATTGTGGCCCAATAACTTTAGGGGCAATTGTGGGTACCCGAATTTACCAATATGGGCCCAGATAAGTAGCCTAATAAAAATGGCCCAAAATTCGGAACCCTAGCCTTAACTAAAAAGAATTACGACTTAGTCACCTCCTAGGTTCTCGTATAGAGACATTCCAGGAGAAGATGGTGGACGTGGGGGAGTCCACCACCCCACTCCCCGAGGACAGACATGTATGTAATAAACCCTAAGCCTGGGGCAAAGGGCACACACTGTATTCTCTGTAAACACTCCCCGGAGTATATAGAAATAATACTGACTGCACCACCGTGGACGTAGGCATTCTTGCTTAACCACGTATATACTGTGTCGTGGGATTGGCATTTCTCCTTCTTTATTTTCTTTGGTGGTTGCGCTTCTCTCATTTACTTGTGTTGAATATAATTGTCACCACAACAAGGTGTTGCTCACAAAGTATTTTCAAACTTTTAATTCAGAAGTACCCCCTAAGACCACTCACAAGCATTCAAAAGATTGTTCACCATGTTATAATTTGAAAAGATATTAACCAAATCATGTTTTTTTGACATTATGCCCAACATATTTGCTTTTTTACTTTGGGTTGTGCCAGATGTTGTCTGTCCGAGTGGACAGACGACATGCTGCAAAATGGGACAAAAAGTATATTTCAGATATTGTGTCAAAAGAATATCCTTTTGATACGCACATGCCAGATCAACCCTACTATTTTCCCATATATAAAGCCTTTGAGGAAGGTTAAAAACACAACATAAGTTAGCACTGTTATTGTATCAAAATGGCACCAGAAAGTATTCTCTCCTCGCTCTCTCCTTAATATTTAAAATTATTATTTCTTCACTCTCAAGAACCATCTTTTCCAAGTTGTCCCTTTTCTCCATTATTGTTGTTGTTAAAAAGTTACAAGTGATCATTTTATTCTCAGATAGTAGTCATGGAAACTCCATTATTACCAAAAATAGATAGCTTTCATCTTATAGCTGCTCTTGAGACCTTGAATACCTTGAAGATTGCTTCCATTTCATTGGGTCACACCTCACCAAATCCAGATATTCATAAACCCAAATATAACGACCCTCTTACAAGTAGCATATCTTTTGTCAAAAAATAACACACAAACACAATCCCTACCACTTCATCTCACTCAATTCAATCTCTCCTAGCCAACATATTTTTTTCTCTTTCTCATGAACCTAGCCACATCTACCTGTATCATAATTAATGCGTAATCTTTATAAACCCATCTAATATTATTGTGTCATGTGACTAAACCATCAGCTGTTGTCTTATTTGCAGCCATATTCCACCCAGTAAACAAGCATGATACATTGTTGCAAATAAACATCAAGACGGTGTGTCCCATGTATACTATAATCAATTGTCTTTGAAATGGTACATGTACTCTCGCTCCATCAAAATACGAGTTGATTGTGAGTTATGGTAAGTGGGTATATCACATCAATTATAAATTTGACAGGTTTACTGAACATTGTGAAGCTCTCTTTATTGAATTTTTTTTAAATGTGAGTTTATTAGGGAAAATATTATCCTTACTGTCAATATCATTGACATTTTTATCATTATCTCAAGTGATGTGTCTCATAGTAGACAACTTTGTCAATTTGATGTTCAAAATCCTTGTCTTCACTACTTACCAAATAGATATGCATGTATATGGCCCAAGAAATATTTTTTATAAGTCAATGAATTATTTATATACATGAAGTATACACTATTGAAGAAATAAGTTGATCAAACCGCAACCCCTTCCAACTAAAACATATTAAACTAGTCTAGTCTACCCCGTGTAACTACTCCATAAAATATATGAACAAAGAAAGAAATGGGCAACGCTTTTCTTATTCTAGATAAGAAGCATACTCACAAAGATGTAACAAATTCTAGATGGATCCAATTCTTCCCCTTCGAAGCACATTCGATTCCACTATTGCAAAATCGTCCACATAATACAATGATGTAACATTAACCAAGAATTTCTCTCTCCCTTACATCCTATAGGATTCCTCTATGTTTGCATCACCATTTGAGGCATGACCCACTACACAGTGCAAAAGTACAATAATATATCCCATAATCACCTTATCACCTGGTAATGCTGGGGAAAATGATTAGTCGATTCCTTCGCCTCCTTCTATAACCAACATCTACTAGCAATCTTTGTCCCCTCTTTTGTAGCCCTTCTACTATCACTATAGCTTATCTAGCAGTGGTCTATACAAAGAAAAGGACCTTAAGAGGTACCTTAGTCTTCCTGACCTCCTTCCACAGTAAAGAGATAGTTCTTTGTCCCCTCAATAATGTGCAGTATCTATTAATTGTGAAGGGTCCCTCGTTCGTGTGCACCAATATCAAAACATCCTCCCCTTATGTAAGAGCCGTTGCTGATTCTAACCAATAAAAAAACATCGCAGTCTCCTCTAATTACCAATTACATAGGTCCCTTATAAAATTTTCATTATAACAACACGATTCCCTACCCTCACCATGTGATCCTGCACTAAAACCTCCTTAGCCCTTCCAAGTCAAAACATACCTGAGAAAAGTGTCTCAAACGTTCCATATTCCCCTCATTTTCCCTTCAGAATCTCACTCTATTCCCCCTCCCTTATTGGATGGTCATAAGTCACTAGAATTCCTCCCAACCTTACAATATATTCATCCACAAACCCACCCCATGAACTAAATCACCCACTACAAGTCCATATTTGTGTCCATCCTTCTTCATTTCAGGGGAAAGAAGTGAAGGTCTCCCACCTTCTTCCTCTAGTAGAGCTTCGATCAGCATTGAAGTGGGGTGATGTAAAAAGATGGAGTTGCCAGCCTATTTTTCACAAAATAGGCAAAAGAATATGTCGCTGTCTCGAGCGAGCGACATCAAAGACAAACTGATTCTTATGAAACCAATAGTTCAGAGATTCAGGGGCTAAGTTACGGAATGGGAAGGTGTTAGGCACCCATCCTGCCCTTTTAGTCTCTCTCGAGATTATGTTACTATTTTCCTTAATTTCTCCATGAAGTGTGTGTACGTTTATTTATAAGTGGAGACTAGAATTGCTTGACTCATATCATGGAGATGATAGAGTGAGGTCATCCATAGGAATGTTCCCAGAATAATATCTAGAAAATACAATGTATGCATTTATCGAGATAATGATCGTTAAGATGAAACAATAATATATGTAAGATAAAATGCCGATATGAATAACAAATATGATATATATTTAATGAGTACATTATTTTGTATTATTTATACCCAAACCTAGGCTTTGTTAATCACGTTGCATCATTAATAAAGTGTTCTTAAAGTTATTTTTGTTATTTAAAAGAAAATTACAAATTTCAGAATAAATGGGGTTAATAATGTAATTTTGAGAACTTCACGCTCACATCTTATATTAATTACTAATATCTTATACAAGTTTGTTTTTGAGTATTGACGGGTTTATAAGGAAAGCGACAAAGTTTGGACTCAATTTAGGCATGAAACGGGCACCTATGCAACTTCAGGGGCTAAATTGTAAATTCGAATGATTTATTTCAGGCTCGGACCAAACACAAAAATTGAAATCCTTTAATCAAGGGACACCTCAGTTCAAACGTCGTGTCAATCAGCATTGAAACGAAGAAATTATGACCATGAAAAGTTCGAAGCCGAAAGAAAGTCAAAAGTCAAATCTTGAAGCGAAGTAAAAAATACTCCCCTAATAAAAACCAACGCTTAAACCGAGACCAACCCATACCTACACCTTGTGTGTGTGTTTAGTTTGTATTTATTTATTTATAGATTTTTATTTGAGTCATGTACATATTTTTTGTGATGTTTTATTTGTGTGCATATCATATTTAGTATTTTATTTTATTATTTTTATTTTTATTTTTTAGTCTTTATTGTTACTTTGACTGTTTAATTATTTTTAGGTAAATATTATTTAGAGTGTGTCATTTTATATGTCGTACTGATATTGTAGGGTTAGTTATTTTATTTGACTCATTGTACAATTTTTAATGTAATTATATATTATTGTGTCTAGATTTATTATTTTTTTTAAATTTTTTTAGTCTCTTATTATTTTATAGGTTAAATTTATTTATTTTTATTTTTAATATTTTTGTAATTGTTAATTGAGTTGTAAATAATTTGGTTAAGTTTTATTAAGTGTACAATTAAACACACACACACACACACACATTAGTCTCATACACTCACATACACTCAAGTAATCCCTCACTCACACACATCCTTCCATAAACCTTATACACACACAAACATACCCCCTCGTCTTCCCCACCAAAACTAGGGGTGGCAATTCGGGTTAACAGGTCGTGTTTCGCGCCGGCAATACACGACAAGGTTTTTTCCAACACGAACACGACACGACACGAATTCGTGTTTTTTTTAATTAACACGAACACGACCCGAATAAAAATTAACACGGGTCGCATGTTTAAAACCCAAACCACTAAACCACACCCACCAAACACACCCACCAAACAAATCAAACACTACTCCAATTATATCTACAACCCACTACCCTTAAAACCCAAACCACTAAACCACCAATATCGCATGTTTTGGTCCCTCCGAAATTTTTTCTCTCCCATACCCATATTCTTTCCCATTTTTCTGTCCGGTGTCCCCCACGTTTTGTACCCCATTTTTTTTCTATTTTCATGTGTATCAGATTTGTGGGATTATAAATTATGGACCAAATTCGATTTTGGAGGGACGACTTTTACACTCATGTGTATGTTAAAAAACACACTTTGAGAGATAAAAAAATCTGTGTAGAGAGTATTTTTTAGGAAGACTTGGAAGGATCATATTTTGTGTTGTAACTCGCGTCTTGGACGTGATTTTTGTAATTTGACATTTATTAATGAAAATTATTATTTCATCTTGCAATATTTGTGTGTCAAATATGATGTGTGAGTAATTTAATTACTCGGACTTAGGTGATGTTTGTCATGATTGATTAAATTACGCATGTTAATTTAATTTCGTACATATTCCGACGTGTTTTAATTTGAAATAAAAAAATTCAATATTCGCTTAAAAATTACACGAGAGTGTATTTTTAAACCTCAAGAATTAATTATACCTACATGCTTTAAAAATTTTAAGTTGTCATTTTTAATGGGTTATGCTTGCACTTAGATGTTTTGATACCTTATGCTTAAATACACATTAAAAATTTAGAACGTGATATTTTCGAGGGAATAAGAATTTATAGTGTCTAATTCAATAGACATTAAAATATTTTGAATACATGTAATGTTATATTCTTCGAAATATACCAACCCGAAATATACACGACAAGAGTCGGTATATTTTGTGTTATAAATTCGGAATTACGGAATTAAATTAATGTGTAAATTTAATTAGAATTGACAAACTGATTCGATGTTCTACTTTCTGCCACATTTGATATAATCTCTACTTGTTCATTTATTCTGCTTTCTGTAAGGACATTTTTGTCCATTATCCATTTGTATGTCGTACGCCGTTACACCGTTGAAGAAATTCAAGATCTCTTCTACTTCAATGGATCCGAATATCAAAGCTTCATGGAATCAGGTTTCTGCATATACCGGACCGGTCCGCCCTGTATAAAAAAAGAACCGGTCCTCCCCGGACCGATTCGCCCATTTGGAAAAAGAATCAATCCGCCTCCGGACCAGTCTGCCTCAAGTCAGACCGATCCGCTAATGCCTCACTCCAGTAAACCTCGGATCGATTGCGAACCGAAGAGACCCTTTTCAAAAATGAACCGATCCACTATCGGACCGGTCCAACTCAGAAGCGGACCTATCCGCCTGAGATAAAATCGTGCAGATCGTGTTGAGATTTTTTAGGGCCAGTCTTTCTTTTATAAACCAACTTCGGGGATTTGTTTTATAAGATTTTGATAGACGAATTTGAGAGTCCAAATACCTCAAGTCTTCACCTTTTTGAGTCCCAAGACTCATGTTTTGATTCACACAACTTTGCCAAACCTTTGTGAATCCATTTGCAACCCAAGAACACAACTCTGTGTCTGTTCATACCCTTGTGGAGAAGACCGTCCTTCTTCTTCATTGTTGCCCTCCTGGAAAGGGAAAGTTCCAACCGCCGACTACAGAACCAACACCCGCATATATTTTTGTGTCACTGTATTTTTACTTTAATCCGTGTAATCGTTCCTTACAATATTATAGTAAAAATAAAATGTTTTGCCCCTTTGGGGGATTTTTCTCACATGTGTGCGTTTGAATGTTCTTGCATGTTTCATCATCTTATTCAATCACATCTAGATGCATGTTTAGGACTTAATTGATAAAAACTGTGTTTAATTAAATAATATCTCTATTTTAACGCACGCGCACTCTTTCAAATTGGTATCAGAGCCAGTTACACAACTTTACCGTGTAATTTTCCGCAATTTTTTTTCAAGATATCAATTTTCTGAAAAATTGATTTTTTGAAAAATAGCGTGTTCATAATGGAGAAATTATATAATAAAATGCTAATTTTTGACGGGACAAACTATGCATATTGGAAAGCCCGCATGAGATCTGCATTAAAAGCCATTGATGAACGTGTCTGGATTTTGGTTGAAAGAGGGTGGACACCTCCCTCCGTCACTGTTAATAACGTGATTAGTTTAAAACCTGACACTACATGGATTGAAGAAGAATTTAAATGGTCATCTTTTAATTCTAAGGGTTTAAGTTCTATTTCTGGGTCTGTCACACCTGATGAGTTCAAACACATAATGACGTGCACTACGTCAAAAGAGGCATGGGATGTTTTGCAACTTACCCATGAAGGAACTAATGCTGTGAAAGAGTCTAAACTGCAAAATCTAACAACTTAATTTGAAACAATCACCATGCTTGAATCTGAATGTTTTGATGAATTTTAAGCTAGACTATCTGATATCGTTAACACTAGCTTTAATATTGGTGAACACATTCCTAATGCTAGAGTTGTTAAAAAGATTCTTCGTTCTCTTCCTAAGCGTTTTATCCCTAAAGTCACTGTTGCTAAATTCTATGCGTAATTTAAATACGCTAAAATTAGAGGAACTTGAAGGAGATTTGCAAAATTATGAGATTGATATGTTTCCTAAATTTGTCAAGCCTAAAGATAAGGGAATTGCACTTAATGCCATGGAGAGAAAAGGTGAGGGGTTGGCAAGAAAGAGAGAGTCATATAGAAAAATAGAGATTGATACGTCAGATTTTGAGTGTGATTTTGATCTAGATGATTTGGCCCTTTTTGCTAAAAATTTCAAAAGAATTCTCAAATTCAAGAAAAATGGTAATTTTAAAGATAAAAAGAAGTTTGAGAAAAATAAGTTTGAAAAGAAAAATGAAAAAGTTTTTAAAGATCCTCCTAAAAAGGAAAATGAGAGATGCTTTGAGTGCGACGGTAGGGGTAATAGAGCATTTGAGTGTGCTACTAGGCTGAATAGAGAAAAGGGAAATGCTGTTCTTAATTCTACCCTTAGTGACGACAGTGAGGTCGAGTCGGTGGATTCCGGATACGAGTCACCGCATGATTGTAACTTCACCGCATTCATGGCTAGTCATGTGAGCACCTCTAGTACTCCTCACAACGATGAGGATGATGCTTCACAGGGACTCATCGATAGCGAGATCGATGTGAGTGAGGGGGAGGATGACATAAGTGAGAGAGAGTGTGATCTTCAATGCGCCTACGCCGAACTATATTCTGAGTCCTTTAAAACTAAAAAGAGTAACAAAGCGTTAGTTCTTAGGATCACCGCCTTAGAGGAAGACTTAAGAAAAGTGAAAGAGAGAGAGTCATCCACCTGCACTACCTTAAGAGAGAGAGAGTCTTCCTGTTTTGAGAAAGAGAGTTTGTTTAGATAAAGAGAGAGCTTGTTTAGAGAGAGAGAGAGGGGGTTGTTTTGAGAAAGAGAGAGGGGACTTGACTGTATAAGTGGCTAGTCTTACGAGTGAGCTCCATTCCTCCGTGGAGACTCAGAAGAAACTTAAAGCCCTTGTAGCCCAGCTTACTCATGATCGGGAGAGAGCACGGGAAGTCAAGGTACAAATCGAGGACAGATCTGGGAAGATGGGAAAGATGCTCCTCAGCCCTGCTTTAGGTTTTGGTGATAGGCAAGGAATAGGTTATGATGGTGCTTCCACGTCCCAAATTGCATCTGGACCAGTTCCTGGGTTTACTACGACTCCTTATGGCCATCGTCAAAAACCTCGACGGAGAGTTCGACCAAGAAAAATAACCAAGATCCGCCTTTGACTGTGTTCTTTTGTACATATTGCAAAAGAAAAGGCCACCTCAGGGAGTTGTGTTATAGTATGGGTCAGACATGACGTACTACTGCTCCACTATAGCATACTGATGATTTTACCAGTCTGAGAGAACGAGTTGAGTTTTTAGCTACCACATCACAGAGTTTGATGGAGGAATTCCGACGGATGTCTTTGCCGTCAGTGAATACTTCTCACATTCCGGCTAAAACCAACAACAACAAAGGTAAACAAAAGGTCACCACTTCTTGGGTACCTAATAAAGATAAAAAGGCCTTTGTTGTTCATGTAGTTCTTAAAGCACATAATACCTCACAGTGGTATTTTGATAGTGGGTGATCCAGACATATGACAGGTGATGCCTTATTTTTTTCCTCTCTTGAGGATTATCAGGATAATAGAGTCACCTTTGGAGATGGGAGCAAGTCTAGCATTATAGGACGTGGTACTGTAGAGTTACTAGGATTTACTAAGCTAGAGAATGTTTTGTACGTCAAAGGTTTGAAAGCAAACCTTCTCAGCATTAGCCAACTGCGTGACGCTGACTTTGCAGTAAAGTTTGACCGGGATGCGTGTAATGTCTAGAATCAAGCCGACAAACTTTTAGTGCATGGGGTGAGTACCGAGGATAATTGCTATGGTTCTGTGCCCACTTCCTCACTTGTCTGCAACAGCGCCACAATCACTCCTATGGATTTGTGGCACCAATGTCTAGGTCACATGAACGTTAGATATTTGACTCGTTTGGCCAAAAAGGACCTAGTATATGGCTTACCATCTCTTGGAAAGTTAACTTCCATGGTTTGTGGACCCTGTCAGTTGGGGAAGCAAATTTGGAGCCCCCATAGGAAGTTGCATTCCATTACCACCTCCCGAGTACTTGAGCTGATTCACATGGATCTTATGGGTCCTACTCATACTGAGAGTTTGGGTGGTAAGAGATATATCCTCGTGATGGTAGACGATTTCTCCACATATTCAATTATAGGTTTTTTGAGGGAGAAATCCGATGCTGTAGAATTTGTAAGGAGCAAGTTTCGTGTCCTACAAAATCAACACGGAGTTACTATTAATAGGATCTGTAGTGATAACGGCACAAAATTTAAGGAAGCAAAGGTAGATCTTTACTGTGATAGCCTTGGGATCAAACATGAGTTTTCTGCTGTGAAGACTCCTCAGCAAAATGGGATTGTTGAGAGAAAGAATAGGACGAGCCAAGAAATGGGTAGATCTATGCTTCTAGGTCGTAGTGTGTCTAGGAGATTTTAGGCAGAGGCAGTGTCTACTACATGCCATAGGGTGAATAGGGTTTACTTGCGTCCACACACACTTAAAACACCTTATGAATTGTGGATCGGCAAAAAAATCAACCTTGCATATTTTCGTGTTTTTGGGAGTAAATACTACATCATAAGGGATCGAGAGCAATTAGAAAAGTTTGACTCCCGGAGCGACAAGGGCATATTGCTAGGATATTCATCAAATAGTAAAGCATACCGAGTTTTAAACCTGAAGAGCTCTAAGGTTATGGAATCAATAAACGTCACCGTGCAAGATGACGAACCTCCAACGGTTATTGATCCTGACCTTCAGTGTGAGGATGAGGACTTTTCGAGCAGTGATTTACTTGTCCCTCACCCACACTCTGTGGACCCTACTCTTGTGTTAGGGGACACACCTGCTTGGGTTCGCAAAAGTCATAACCCTTCTGCCATTGTTGGTGATCCCACTCTAGGGGTTAAGACTCGTGCTCAGCTAAAGAACGTTGTTAACCATTTATGCTACACGTCCAAAGTCGAGCCCAAGAACCACAAAGAAGCACTCAAGGATGAACATTGGATATCTGCGATGTAGGATAAGTTGCTTCAATTTAAAAAGAATAATGTCTCGGAACTTATTCCCCGACCTAGTGAGACTAATGCGATAGGTACCAGATGTATTTTCAAGAATAAAATGGATGAAAATGGTACCATAATCAGAAACAAGGCTACGTTGGTCGCTCAAGGCTACACACAGATAGAAGGTATAGACTTTGGGGAGACATTTTCTCCTGTTGCGAGGCTTGAGTCCGTCCTCTTACTACTCGCCATCACATGTCATTTGCATTTTAAGTTATATCAGATGGATGTCAAAAGTGCCTTCCTGAATGGCATTCTGCAGGAAGAGGTTTACGTGGAACAATCAAAAGGGTTTGAAGACACTAAGCACCCTGAGCATGTCTATAATCTGAGGAAAGCCTTGTATGGTTTGAAGCAAGCACCCCGTGCTTGGTACGTAAGGCTTACTTCCTATATCTTAGCTCGTGGCTTCAAGAGAGGGGGAGTTGATATGACGTTGTTCATCAGGAGAGATGACGGTGCTATTTTGATTGCCCAGGTCTATGTGGACGACACAGTCTTTGGATCCACGTGCTCCTAGCATGCTCACCACTTTGAGGAGGAGATGAAAAGTGAGTTTGAGATGATAATGGTAGGTGAGCTTACTTTTTTCCTTGGTCTCTAGGTTCGTTACCTAGAGGATGGGATGTTCATCTCCCAATCCAAGTATGCTAGAGACCTAGTGAAGAAATTTGGCTTATACTTCGCTAAGCATTCACATACACCTATGAGTACTTCTATCAAGATTAGTAAGGACACTTCAGGCAAGGGCGTAGAGCAAACCTTGTATCGGAGTATGATAGGTAGTCTTCTCTACTTGACTGCCAGTCGTCCCGACATAGTCTTTAGTGTTGGAGTCTGTGCGCGATATCAGGCGTCCCCGAAAGAGTCACACTTACTCGCTCTAAAACGTATTATCAAATACGTGAGTGGGACTCTCTCATATGGTATTTGGTATTCCTTTGATACCAATGACCGTTTATCTGCCTATTCGGATGTCGATTGGGTCGGGGATGTAGATGGTTGAAGGAGCACTTCTGGTGGGTGTTTCTATTTTGATTATTCTCTTGTCTCATGGTTGAGAAAAAAGAAAAACTCCATCTCTTTTTCCACTGCGAAGGCTGAGTATATCACCGCCGGGAGTTGTTACACGCAACTCTTGTGGATGAAGCAGATGCTGGAGGATTACGAGATTTCACAGGACACCATAACCATTTCCTGTGATAACACGAGCGCGATACACATATCCCACAATCCAGTACATCATTCGCGCACAAAGCACATCAGGATACGCTAGGACTTTATACGTCAGTTAGTTGAGGAGAAAGTCGTATCCCTGAGTTTCGTACCCACCGACCGTCAGTTAGCCGATATTTTCACGAAACCTTTAGATGCCCTCAGATTTGAGAGTCTTAGGAAGTCTTTGGGGATTTTCACAGTTGACTGAGGGGTTGGTATGTGTCTAGGATAGGATTCTTCTTCATGTTCATATCATATGCTTCCTATTGCTAGTTTGTGTTATATGTATTGTTGTATAGATTTTTATATTTTTTTTAAAATTCCAAAAAGATTTTTGTTTTTATAAAAATTTTAGAAAAGTGCAAAAAGATTTTTGTATTTTATTTGCACCTTTTGTGAATGAGCATTTAAGATAGCCAAGTCACAATTTCATTCAATTTATCCATGTGACTGTTTGATAGAGATTTGAGACGCTACATCATTTCATCCATGTGCTTTACATTATTTGGAGTCTCTGAGATGTAATTAGTGATATCTTCCTACATGTTTTACTCCTATATCCTCTATTGCACACATCCATGACTTTATTTAATTATTTTACTTGTCTATCACATATTGGCTTGAGTGTTTCCATCTCAATTCTGTCTATAGAACTAACCATATGTGATAAAACTTGACAAGATTGGAATGCATGTAAAAACCGTTTTGGTGAGACTGTGTGTTGATTTGAAAATGGGGAAGGGTTGCGAAAGGTTCATTTAGCCTTTACGATTCTAATCCACCGTTCAAAAAGACCTAAAAAATTGAGGAATTTTATTATCCGGGGTCCACAGAGGTTAAAAGAGCCCGAAAAAATTTAAAGGCAATAAAAAGCAATCCATGCCACATACGGGCCATTAGGTTTCGCCATCAATTCTCCAAAGTTTGAGAATTTAGAAAGCCTCTTTTCAAAAGATAAATCTGAGGGAGTTTGGTTGGAGAATATAAACGGGTTTGCACTTCCTTGAAAGTCCTGAAAAAACATGCAATAGTTTTGGACGTTATTGGTGTGGAAATAACTTTGAGCTTTCATTTGTTGATTTGATTGAGTCAATGTCTCATATTACCATATTTTTTTTACACCAAAGGAAGATTTTGAGTTCATTCGTTAGGAGTATCCGATATTCATCGTGCACATATGTCATGTTTGTATGCATTGATTTTCCTATCGGATTTGTTCACACCCATTCATTTACGCAATCATCAACTTGGTTGTTTTGAGCTCGTTCATGGTGTGTTTCTTTGTTTATTTCTTTTATGTGAAAAATTTTGAAAAATTCAAAAATAGCAAGTTTATTTCCTTGTGACATTCTCTATGTGCATTTATTTTTACTTCTCATATCTGTCTATTTGGGGACATCATAAAAAGGGGGAGAAAGAATTATCATATTTTGGGGGAGTTTTGAAGTTTTGGTATCTATGTATTTATGTTTATCTCATTTCAAACTCGATACGTCACTTGGTATTGTGCTTTTTCTCGTAAGTGTAGGTACCGATCGATGATCATATGTTACACAACCTGATGAGAGAAGCGTTGATAATTCCTGAAGATTTGAAGAACAAACGATGAAGTCTTATTCATTTGTATGTTTCCAGTTTTGTGTTCATGGAAGGGTAGATTTGTATAGGCAATTAAATAGTTGATATTTCGGATTTTTTATGTACCGGCATAGACATAGGGGGAGATTTGTAAGGACATTTGTGTCCATTATCCATTTGTATGTCGTACGCCATTACACCGTTGAAGAAATTCAAGATCTCTTCTACTTCAACGGATCCAAATATCAAAGCTTCATGGAATCAGGTTTCTGCATATAACCGGTCCGCCCTGTATAAAAAAGAACCGGTCCGCCCATTTGGAAAAAGAACCGATCCGCCTCCGGACTGGTCCGCCTCAAGTCATACCGATTCGCTAATGCCTCAGTCCAGTAAACCCCGAATCGATCGCGAACCGAAGAGACCCTTTTCAAAAATGAACCGATCCGCTATCGGATCGGTCCGGCTCAGAAGCGGACCGATCCGCCTGATATAAAATCGTACATATCGTGTTGAGATTTTTAGGGCTAGTTTTTATTTTATAAACCAACTTCGGGGATTTGTTTTCTAAGACTTTGATAGACGAATCTGAGAGTCCAAATACCTCAAGTCTTCAGCTTTTTGAGTCCCAGGACTCATGTTTTGATTCACACAACTTTGCAAAACCTTTGTGAATCCATTTGCAACCCAAGAACACAACTGTATGTCTGTTCATACCCTTGTGGAGAAGACCGTCCTTCTTCTTCATTGCTGCCCTCCTGGAAAGGGAAAGTTCCAGCAGCTGACTACAGAACTGACACCCGTGGGTATTTCTGTGTCACTGTATTTTTACTGTAATCCGTGTAACCGTTCCTTACAATAATATAGTAAAAATTAAAGGTTTTGCCCCTTTGGGGGATTTTTCCTCTCATGTGTGTGTTTGAATGTTCTTACATGTTTAATCATCTTATTCAATCACATCTAGATGCATTTTTAGGACTTAATTGATAAAAACTGTGTTTAATTAAATAATATCTCTATTTGAACGCACGCGCACTCTTTCACTTTTATTTTTATCTTTATTTTTATTTTAGAACTTAAATCATATTTATACACTCATATATCTAGTTGGAAGTCAATATTTTATAAAAGTTGACCAAATCTTTGTGGTTTCGACCCATACTTACACCCTTTATATTTCAATAGCCTGTGCACTTGCGGTAATTTTATAACAAATAAAATTTGACAACAAGTTTTTGACGCCGTTACCAGGGATTTCGGTCAATTTTAAGAATATGAATTTTCGGACTAGTTTTATATAAAAAATAATAATATTCCAGCAGCATTTTTTTTTCAGCATAAAAAAAACACATTTAAATTCTTTGATGAATAACTAGATGTTTTTAACACTAGTTTTGTCATAAAAGTACTCAAAAACATAAGAACACAAAAAAAAATTGAAAAATACCCAAAATTCAAAAATTCCAGCAGTATATATATATATATATTCATAATATATAAAAAATCTTTTATGAGACACTAGTTTGTCATAAAAGAACTTAAGAATTTTGAAAAACTCCAAAAAAAAACATTTCTGGAAACTCAGAGATTTCTTACATTCGAAAAAAATTATATTTTTTTAAAAATCAAAAAAATCCGAAAAATCCAATTTTAAAAAAAATCAAAATAAAATCCCAAAAATTCAAATTTCCAGTTGCCTATTTTTTTTCGAAAAAAAATTAAATAAAAAAAAAACAGATTTAATGTCTTTTATGAATAACTAGTTGTTTTCAACACTAGTTTTGTGATAAAAGTACGTAAATCTAAAAGAAAAAAAAGTAGTAATAAAAAAAATTAATATATATATATATATATATATATATATTATTTAATTCCAGTAGCAAAAAAAATTTTAGCATATAATTTTATTTCCCTTTTAGTGGAATTTTATTTATTTGTTCTTTTTCACTTGTCTATAGCAAAGTACACCATAAGTGCATGTGTAATTATTCTTGTATTTTATTATTTTTGTGCACTTTACCCATGGTATAGTTGTGTTGTTTTTCAAAAAAAAAAATCCTGAAAAAGAGGGCAAACTTGTGAAAGCGCTGTGGTTTCTTGTGCAATCTTGCTACGCGCACAAGGTACTCTCGGAGATGACTGAAACGTAAACGACGTTTTCCTCCGATCGACGTCAAATAAAACTTCGGCCCGGCGTAAACAAGTGACTATAAAATGTCCACACCAGAGGTAAGTCTTGTGGGCTCCTACGTGAAACTATTCTCGCAAATTTCCATAAGCAAGTTGCATAATTTGAATTAAGGGCAAAACCCAATTTTAAGATAAGGGGGGATTTAATCACCCTTCCTTGGTCCACAAATCGCTAAGCTACCCGAGCATTTGCTTTATCCAAGCCATCATTTTACCTTAAAATTGATTAGACATTGGCCATAGGGTATAATATAGCTCATAGGAAAACTCTTAACAAGGCAAAGATTAAAAGCTAATCCAAATGCGGAATTATCAAATCGGTTCAATTTTTTACCCTGACTAAGATTCGTGGTTTTGTAATGAGTCTTCGTACCAACCACCTATCTGGAGGAAAAATTAGGAATTTGAGGCGATAGTTCGTAGTTGGCCATCTTTTAAATTCACCCTCGGACAATAATAGGAGCTTTCTAATTAGGGAGATTATTTGAAAGACCCATTGTCGTCGAATAATCTCGGGAGATTATATCTTAAAAAATTAAGCTTCTCTTCACCTAATTCAGATAAACTCAAATTGCTTTGTGTTAGCTTAGGGATTTGGTGGTCATGTGTCGGATTTAATTTTCTTTCCATAAAAAAAATTAAAATAAATGAATAAATAAATAAATAATCAGAATATATGTATAAAAAAAATTCTACTAGCTTATCAATTTTTTTCAAAAAAAAAAAAGAAAAACTCCAATAATGTGCTTTTTGTTATAATTTTTTTTTCAAAATACACCTTAAGTGCATGTGTAGTTATATTTGTAATTAATATTTTTGTGTCGCACTTTACAATTGATGTATTTATTTTTCTGTTATTTTTCTATAGCACACAAAAAAGATTTTAAAAAAGGAGATTGGTGTAATAAATTACAATGGGTGATCCCAATATTGTTATCCAGTCATATTTTTCGGATTCCCATACTGATCCTTTGGACGCGTGGCTAGAAAATACTGAAAATCTGGATGACTACATATTTCGATTTGAGTCGAATGGATCAGTAATAATTTTTAAAGAAGTTAAAGATGGTATGGACAAGAGTCCAATTCCTTTGATTATTATTTGTCCACCACAATGTATCAATTGGGAAGAGGTAAATAACCAATGTAATAATGATATTTTTGAAAATATTCATGAAAAAATTGAGGATAATCAATTTTGTGAGAAGAAAATTGACACTTGTAATACTTGTGATGATTTTGATGTGGATTTTCTTCAAAAAATTTCTTATGATTTTGTGGAGAAAAATGCTACTTCACCTTATATGTGAAAAAATTTAATTGAGGACTCATCATCTGATTTTATCGATAATTCTAGTGATGATGATGGTCCTTCAATTTTTTATGAAGAAATTGCATCCCCGCGAGATACCTCTTTGTTTTGTGCTTTTTGCAAAGTCTCACATTTAGGAGTGGAATATGCATTCTCAGTTTTATATGACTATTTTAGAAATATGGATAATAAATATTTAGATCCTTATTGCCATTTGTTACCCCGGTGTAATACATCGACATATGATTCGTGTGATTTAAAATTCTTCATTTTTGATGATGTCGATGATCATTATTATGACCATTATTTTAATTTTTCGATTTATGTTGTGTGGTCATATTCCCACATTTATGATACTTTTTTACTAAGTACTATAAAAATTACTAATTGGAATGACCCACAACTATTTCGATTTTTAATTTATGGCGACGGTGATAATTGTCACGACCTTGTATATAAATATTTTTTTTAAGTTTTTTTTTCTTCTAAATTTTTTTAGGTTGTTTAGTTTTATTTTAATTATTTTATGGCTAACATACACTTGTATCGATGGAAAGTTGGTTACGCGAGTGGAAATTCACGGTTAATATCATCCTTTTACTTTTGTGTTTTATTTGCTTTGTCCATATTTCTAGTTTTAGCATACATTGAGGACAATGTAAAATTTAGGTTTGGGGGTAAGGATGGTAATTTTGAAAAAAAAAATCAGAAAATTTTCAAAAACCCCAAAAGATTTTCAATATAATTGAGTGTTGATACGATTTTTTAATATAGAATTAATTCACAAATCTCTCAACTTATAATTTTTTTTTGACACTTAGCCATATAATATGATCGAAAATGGATATTGAGGCGAAAGTTAATATGCTTAACGACTAAATGTGGATATTTTAACCCGTTGAGATATTGTGACATTCATCGTTTTCGAGAGATTTAAATCAATCCGAGTTAAAATAACTCAAACTTTCCTTTAGTGATAAATTCATTGATAATCTCAAATTCTTTGTTTTATTCGATTGCTGAAAACAAAAAGTCAAAATGTGAATCGTACATATTAAATGCCTTAGTAAGTTGACTTGAGACACAAAATTGACTAAGCGGAACTTGAAAAATGATATTAGGCCATCGTTTTGAAAGCCCCAAAATAAATCTTAAATCGACGTTTTTTACATTATTCCGTTGCAAGCCCATTTGTGTCAAAATGAAAACGAGCCTTTTATTGAAAGCCCAAAAATCCATACCCCACTTTCTCATAATATCAGGGTAAAAGGCCAAAAGAAGAATGTTTGCTGCAACAATGTGTAAAAAAAAAGTGATGGGGGGAGATTGAAAGAGTGTGAAATGAAAAAAGAGAAAAATGAGTATGTGAATCGAAAAAGAAAAGAAAATGGAGGTTGGAAAAAGTGACTGAAAATTCAAAATATGGATAACGTTTGAATTCTCAGAAGATTTTAAAACTCTAAAAACCCGTTCTTTCTAGCCAAAACAAAGCCTACAATACAACCGAATGAAAGTCCTAATTGATCTTAAGTGAAGTTAGTTATAGTGTGGAGAGAATGAATGAGATATATGGTGTGATTCAAGTTTTTGAAGTAATTGATTTTCTATTCACGAGATCATATTAATTCATTATAAAGTGTCCGTCTTTCATGATGTGTATGTGACGATTGTTCATTGAATTTAGTTTTTTATTCACATATACCGAGAGAAACTACCCAACTACGAGTGTTCGTTTGTGAGCACATCCTGTGAGAATTTGAATCAAAATAAACTTTCGTGTAAGTAACTTAACGGTCAAATCTTTTGAATTGGACGGTCATATTGTCTATACACACACGCACAACGAGTTGAGATTCAAAAGTGAATTTTTACTATATTTATGAAATTTGCATTCAAGCCTTGTTTATATTACATTTGGGTCTTTTCTAAATAGAGTCAAGTTTTTTAATTTTGTGGGTATATTCTCTGCAAACCCTCATGAGACAAATCTCGTATACTAGGGCAACCTAGGGGTTTAACGACTTGTTGCACATGCTACGTGAAATCGTGATTCTTACGAAAGTGAGTTAGATTTTAATTTTTTCTTGAGCACTAACAAAGTTTAGGTTTGGGGATATTTGATGAGTGCATTATTTTGTATTATTTATACCCAAATCTAGGGCTTGTTAATCACGTTGCATCATTAATAATGAGTTCTTAAAGTTATTTTTGTTGTTTAAAAGGAAATTATAAATTTTAGAATAAATGGGGTTAATATTATAATTTTGAGAATTTCATGCTCACATCTTATATTCATTACTAATCTTTTGTGCAAGTTTGTTTTTGTGTATTGACAGGTTTATAAGGAAAGCGACAAAGTTTGGGCTCAATTTGGGCATGAAATGGGTACCTTCACAACTTCAAGGGCTAAATTATAAATTCAAATGATTTATTTCGGACTCAGACCAAACACAAAAATTTAAGTCCTTGAATTAACGGACGCCTCAATTCAAACGACGTGTTAATCAGAGCTCAAACAAATAAATTATGACCATGCAAAGTTTGAAGCCGAAAGAAAGTCAAAAGTAAATCCCGAAGTGAAGTAAAAAATCACTCCCCTAATCCAAAACCAACCCTTAAACCGAGCCCAACCCATACCTACACCTTGTGTGTGTGTGTTTATTTTGTATTTATTTATTTTTAAATTTTTATTTGAGTCATGTACATATTTTTTGTGATGCTTTATTTGTGTGCATATCATATTCAGTATTTTATTTTTTTATTTTTATTTTTATTTTTTAGTCTTTATTGTCACTTTGACTGTTTAATTAATTTTAGGTAAATATTATTTAGAGTGTTTCATTTTATATATAGTGCTATTTTAGTATTAGTCATTTTATTTGACTCATTGTATATTTTTTAATGTCATTATATATTATTGTGTCTAGATTTATTATTTATTTTTATTTTTTTAGTCTCTTATTATTTTATAGGTTAAATTTATTTATTTTTATTTTTATTATTTTTGTAATTGTTAATTGAATTGTAAACAATTTGGTTTAGTTTTATTAGGTGTACAGTTAAACACACACAGACACATTATTCCCATACACTCACATACACTCAAGCAATCCCCCAACCACACCCATCCTTCCATACACCTTATACACACATAAACACACACCCTCATCTTCCCCACCAAAACCCACATGTTCCCTCTCCTCACCTCCATAATCAAATCCACCAAACAAATCAAACAATACTCCCACTATACCTACAACCCACTACCCTTAAAACCCAAACCAATAAACCACCAATATCCCATGTTTTGGTCCATCTGAAATTTCCTCTCTCCCATAACCATATTCTTTCCCATATTTCTGTTCGGTGTCCCCCACGTTTTGTTCCCCATTTTTTCCTATTTTCATGTGTGTATCAGATTTGTGGGGTTATAAACTATGGTCCAAATTCGATTTTGGATGGAGGAATTTTACACTCGTGTGTCTGTTAAAAAGTTCACTTTGAGAGGTAAACAAATATGTGTACAGAGTATTTTTGAGGAAGACTTGGAAGGAGCATATTTTGTATTATAACTCACGTTTTGGACGCGATTTTTGTAAGGTGACATTTTGTCACGACCCCAACCCAATAGTAGTAGGGAATGAGTCTCTTGACATGCCTCCAACGCATTCAATGTTATGACCTTAAAATATTTATTCAAATAAATACAACGAAAATACATTCACATGGTCATGAATTGTAAACTATTGAAAGAATGGAATTACGTCATCAGAGCTTTCTAAAAGGGAACTTCGTATATATTAAAGTATGAACGGATTACAACTTACGCCAAACTTAAAAACTTATTACTAAAGAGCCAAACATGCTTTATCTCCTAAAAACAAACATTATATTTAAAAGTATAACAAAAGAGCTCCTTAAACTATATCTTCAACATAGTCCTTCTACAGTCCGTCCTCCAGTCTAATTATTTCCTTAGAAATTGTTATTTATATAACGTCAGCTAAAAGCTGAGTAAGATTTAATCTCCCGACATTCTAAGGTTTCCAGAAAATAGATACCTATTCAAGTCAAACGATAAGGCATATACGTATATGGATAGGAACTTGGAGTAAATAGATATATATTTTGAAATGATAGTATATATATCACAATTGGATAGCTCAAAATAAGAAGAATGCAACAAATCAAATGTGATATCTTTTTCTTTCAATCATTTTATTTTAATGGTCAAATACACTCTAATATCGTGTTCTTCTACCGTATTATACCCCTGTAATTGAGGGTCAATCGAACTAGTTCGTCACAATGCCTTTTTTAGGGCACACCACGATAACCCAGCTGGGAAGGTCAGACAGTAAAGAGGTCCCTTAGGCCGAATCTTATTTCGAGTATTCAATATCATTTTTAATACTCATTTTAATCGGTATGTCTATATGGACAAATATAAATATATCACAATGAATCAATCATCGGCATCAGATGCATTTTGAGAATAAAAGCAGTTCACAAAATACATAGTTTGCATAATATCATATAATTGAAATGTGCAAGAAATGACATAGAGTACTCACAAAAAATAGAGGCTCGAAAATACAGATATTGTGTCTTGGATCACACGTTAATCTAATAAATACAATAAAGGTTTAATTACATATTCTAAATAAAGCCCAATTCTAAATATTGTGTTTTAATCCTAAAATAACTTGCTAAAAAAGGTTACTAAAACCATTTTCTCAATTTTTAATATTCATTCATCATATTTAATAAAGAATTCAATTCATAGTTCTTCCTAATCAGTCGGTTCCCAGTAGAGATGGAGGGTCACATGGGCACCACTTAAATACCCTCTCATCTAGATAGAACATTTTCGGATTTATTACCAGTAGAGATGGAGGGTCACATGGGCACCACTTAAATACCATCTCAACTAGACAGAATTTCACCGGGACTGACTTTGGAATTACTTAAATGAGATTCCATAATAACGAGCAATTGCTCACAAAAATCATTTTAAAAAACGTATATATATTTTTCAAACAAGTTGACATATTTTGAAAATAAAATCAATTTAGATTGTTTCCAAATTTTAAGTTTTGATTAGTGAAGTTTTTAGTGTATTTTACCAGCATAACTACTAAGTAAAGCTATAAAAAATGAAATTAAAACTAAAAAAATGCATTATAACATTTAAATAAAATCATACTTACAAAATGAATTCTTTCTTAGAAATTACAGAACTCCTTAAGATATTTCCCAAGCTTTCTATCACTCGTTCTTACTATAATTCTCAAGGAATTGGTGTGAGTTTGAAATGAACACTAAGGCCCTATTTACAGGTTTCCAAAAGTGTTACGGTGCTGACATGTGTCTAGGTGATCAAGCATTTACGGTGGCAAGTCATCGTTTGGGTGTCGCATTCCGGTGTGGTCTTGCGGTCTTAACATATCCAAATGATGACAAGTGTTTTAGCTTTCTCTCTAAAGACGACATGTGTAAGGTGGAGTTGACCAGCATGTGGTGGAAAGGTGATAAGGGCATAAGGGTCATTTTACACGTGAAGGGTATTTTGGTAATTTCACACTATATATTTTTAATATTTCTTAGAGGTCCTTGAAATCATTTTATTTACAAAATAGCCTTTTTATATTTTTATTTTAGTCCCTAAAGTTTCATAAAATTATATTTTCTACCCCAAAACTTATTATTTACCTTAAGATATGTCATAAGACTTCGATTTGATCTAATTTATGATTGATTCTTCATATTAAAAAATGGGGTTTGTTATATTGATAGCCAATATTACCACATATCTAGTAATACAACATTTATAAGATAGTAAGTAACACATGAATGTAAAAACAAACTATATACATATGAGCATATAAAAGAGGGGTCATTACATCCTACCCTCCTTATAAAAAGTTTGGTCCCCAAACTTGACTCATATTAATTTACAAACAAGTATGGATATCTCTCCTTTATTTCATCTTCCCGCTCCCACATTGCTTCTTCAACTGAATGATTTCTCCATAATACTTTGACTAGTGGAATTATTTTGGTCCGTAGTATTTGATCGTTATGGTACAAAATTTCTACCGGATGCTCAATGTATGACAAATCTTCTCTAACTTAAAGTGTTTCGTGACTTAAGATATGTGTTGGATCTGGGACATATTTCTTTATCATTGATACGTGAAACACATTATGTACACTAGAGAGTTCAGGTGGTAAGGCTATTTTATATGCAACAACTCCTATCTTTTCAAGGATTTCAAAAGGTCCTATGTATCTTGGGCTCAATTTTCCTTTATTCCCAAATCGTATTACTCCGTTTGAAGGAGATACTCGCAAGAACACATAATCTCCTCTTTGTAATTCTAACTGTTGGTGTTGATTGTCAAAATAACTCTTTTGACGGCTTTGAGCGATTCGAAGTCGGTCTTGTATCAATTTCACTTTCTTTGTTGTGATCTAAATCAATTATGGCCCCGACAATTTTCTTTCTCCAACTTCTACCCAACATGCGGGAGAACGACACCTTCTACCATATAGTGGTTCATATGGAGCAATTTTAATACTTTCTTGATGACTATTATTATAGGCAAACTTCACTAATGGTAAATGATCATCCCAATTCCCCTTCAAATCATGTACACAGGCCCTAAGCATATCCTCTAAGGTTTGAATGGTTCTCTCAGATTATCCGTCTATTTGAGGATAAAAAGCGGTGCTGAAATTCAATTTTGTTTCCATGGCTTCTAGTAGGTTTTTCCAAAAGCGAGAAACGAATCTAGGGCCACGATCAGAAACAATTGAAATTGGGGTTCCATGAAGCCTAATAATTTCCTGCACATACAACTTGGCTAACTTTTCTAATGAATGGGTAATCTTAATGGCAAGAAAATGAGCAGATTTAGTTAACCTATCAATAATTACCCAAATTGAATCATTACCATTTGAACTCCTTGGTAAACCTATCACAAAATCCATGGTAATATGTTCCCATTTCCATTCAGGGATAGGTAGAGGTTGTAATAATCCTGATGGTTTCTAATGTTCAGCTTTTACTTGTTGGCAAACCAAACACTGAGATACAAATTCTACTATCTCCCTTTTCATATTGTTCCACCAAAACACTTCTCGAAGATCTCTATACATCTTGGTATTTCCAGGATGAAACGTAAATCTCAAGCAATGAGTTTCCTCTAAAATTTGCCTCTTTAGTTGGGCATCACATGGAACACACACTCTATTTCCAAACCTCAATATATCATCTCGTATCGCAAATTCAATTCTCTTCCCTTTAATAACCTCTTCTCTGATCTTCTTCAATTGTGGGTCATTTACTTGTGCAATTTTGATCCTTTCCATCAACGTGGGCTGTACTTGTAAGGTTGCGATTATTTCTCTTCTGCTATAAATACGTACATCTATTTCCATACTTCTCAAATCCCTTAACAAAGGTTCCTGATTTGTAATAAGAGATGCTAAATTTGTTGTAGACTTCCTACTTAAAGCATTAACTACTACATTTGCTTTCCCTGGGTGATAATGAATGTTTAAATCATAATCCTTCATCAATTTTAACCACCTCCTTTATCTCATGTTCAATTCTTTCTGAGTAAATATATATTTCAAACTCTTATGATCGGTGTAAATGTCACAAGTCTCACCATATATATAGTGTCTTCAAATCTTAAGAGAAAAAATTACAGCAGATAATTCTAAGTCGTGGGTTGGATAATTCTGTTCTTGTGGTTTTAATTATCTCGAGGCATAAGCTACTACTTTTCAATTTTGCATTAGCACACATCCCAAACCATTTTTTGAAGCATCACTATAAATCATCAATCCTCCTGTACCTGAAGGAATAGTAAAAAATGGGGCAGTTACTAATTGATTCTTAAGTTCTTGAAAACTATTCTCAACTTCCTCAGACCATTCATATTTTACCTTCCTTTGTGTTAACCTAAATAGAGGTTTGGCAATGCTAGAAAATCCTTCAACAAATCACCGATTATAACCTGTTAATCCAAGGAAACTACGAATATCTATTACATTAGTTGGTCTCGGCCAATCTAGTATAAACTCGATCTTTTGAGGGTCAACCGACACTCCCTCCTTTGAAATGGCATGTCCTAGAAAAGAAACACTAGGCAACCAAAACTCACACTTCTTTAATTTCGCATATAATTTCTCCTTCCTAAAGATTTGTAATACTATCTCTAAATGCTTCTCATGTTCTTCAATACTCTTAGAATAAATAAGGATGCCATCAATGAAAACAACCACACATTGATCCAAATATTTCCTAAACACTCTATCCATCATATCCATAAAAATGGCTGGTGCATTAGTAAGTCCAAATGGCATAACAAGAAATTCATAGTGACTATATCTAGTACGAAAAGCTAATTTTGAAATATCATCTTCCTTAATCTTCAATTGGTGATATCCTGACCTAAGTTCAGTCTTAGAAAATACTTTCGCACCTTGTAGTTGGTCAAACAAATCATCTATACGAGGTAGAGGGTATTTATTCTTAATGGTTACCTTGTTCAGTTCACGATAATCTATACATAACCTCATCGTCCCATCCTTCTTTTTTAACAAATAACACTGGAGCGCCCCAAGGGGATATACTTGGTCTAATAAAACCCTTGTCTAACAGATCTTGTAATTGACCTTTTAATTCCCTTAATTCTAAAGGTGTCATGCGATATGGTGATTTTGAGATTGGTATAGCTTGAGGAATAAGGTCAATCGTAAACTCTATTTCTCTACTAGGATGTAGGCTGGGTAAATCATCCGGAAAAATATCTGGAAAATGTTTAGTTATAGGGATCTCTTCTAAACTAGGCTCTTTTATTTGTAAATCAATAATACTTGCAATAAATCCTTAACATCCTTTCTTAAGAAAACTATAGGCTTGCATTGTAGAGATACTACACATGGGAGATAGGATGCCAGTTCCTTCAAAAATGAATTTTGGTTGGTTTGGAATTTGGAAAGTAACTCTCTTCTCAAAACAATCTACATTATCATGATATGATTCTAACCAATCCATCCCCCAAGTGACTTCAAAATCTCTTATGTCTAAAACTATCAAATAGACAAATAGTTTATGACTATTGACATCTATAGGGCAAGATTTATATACTAATGTACCCATCAATAAATCACCAGAAGGAGTAGAAACGTGTATGTTATGATTCAAGGGTTCGAGAATATTAGGAAAGCGATGAACAAAACGTAAAGACACAAATGAATGGGTAAAACCAGGATCTATTAAAACTTAAAAAGGTTGTGCAGATATAGAAAGTATACCTGACACTACTGCATTAGAAGACTTTGCATCAGAAAGATTAAGAGTTCTACCTTGTCTGCTATGATCTTTATTTTCATTAAAAGTCTTCGTTGGCGCCATCCCTTTGTTAAGGAATCTCTCATTTTATGTCCCTTTTGGCCACACCAAAAGAAATTTCCGGTTTCCCAGGTAACATGGTTGCCCTCTATGAATATTACCACATCGTTGGCATCTATCAACATTAAAGGGTTTGTTCACAAAAGGTCTCCCCGTATTAGGTATAGTCCTAAAGGTTTTATTATTGGGGTTCCTTCCTCTTTGTTCCCCAAACTTCCTCTTCCCTTCTCTAATCTGATTATATTCTTCACTGTCCTTCTCAGCTATCGTTGCTTTAGTCATCACGCCAGTATATGATGTCAACTTTAGTACGGAAATTCAACTACGAATATTCAACCTTAACCCACGTTCAAACTTCTTGGCCTCTAAAACCTCAGTTATCATAACATGACATGCAAAACGGGATAACTCGGTAAACTTTGACTCGTATTGACTAACCGTTATATTTCCTTGAACTAAACTCATGAAGTCGGATGATTTTTGGTCTTGTACCGTTTTAGGAAAGTATTTCTCATAGAATATCACTAGGAAATCATTCTAACCTATGGGATTCTTCATTTAGTCATTTCCTCGTATATTCTTTTAGTCATTCTCCACCAATGTTCGGCTTCACCTTCTAACATAAACGTTCCAAATGAAACTCTTTGTTCATCAGTTGACTTTAGAACATCGAGTATCTTTTCTATTTGCATCACCCAACTTTCTGCTTCAGTGGGGTTAGGAGTACCTTTAAAAGATGGCGGAATCAACTTCTTGAACTGTTCATTAGTACATTTACTTAGTTTAGGATTCCTTGGTACTCCATTATTCACCTGATGATCCACACTCTTTACTAGACTTTCGATCGCCTTGTATGCACCTTTCAGTCCTTCAATACTCGAATCGCTAGTCCCCATAGATGATCTTCTCTTGGTCATTTTCTACAGTTATGGAAAAACGTAAGATCCACTATACTATAACAAGATTGAAAACTAAAAAACCAGTTATAAATAATATAACACATAGGGAGGGTTATTACATAAATCAAATATTTAATACTATCTCCTAAGGATGGAAACATGAAATCTATAACGTTCGAAACATATGTTCAGTAGCCTACGGGTTCATAAACTATGCTCTGATACCACCTCTGTTATGGCCTTAAAATATTTCTTAAAATAAATGCAATAGAAATACATTCACATGGTCATGAATCGTAAACTATTGAAAAAATGGAATTACGTCATCAAAGCTTTCTAAAAGGGAACTTCGTATATATTAAAGTATGAACGGATTACAACTTATGCCAAAATTAAAAACTTATTACTAAAGAGCCAAACATGCTCTATCTCCTAAAAACAAACGTTATATTTAAAAGTATAACAAAAGAGCTCCTTAAGCTAGATCTTCAACATAGTCCTTCTACACTCCGTCCTCAGGTCTAATTATTTCCTGAAAATGGTTATTTATACAACGTCAGCAAAAAGATGAATAAGATTTAATTTCCCAACATTCCAAGGTTTCCAAAAAATATATACCTATTCAAGTAAAAAGATAAGGCATATACATATATGGATAGGAACTTACAGTAAATAGATATATATTTTGAAATGATAGTATATATATCACAATTGGATAGCTCAAAATAAGCAGAATGCAACAAATCAAATGTGATATTTTTTTCTTTCAATCATATCATTTTAAAAGCCAAGTACACTCTAATACCGTGTTCTTCTACCGTATTATACCCCGGTAGTTGAGGGTCAATTGAACTAGTTCGTTACAATGCCTTTTTTAGGGCACACCAGCGATAACCCAGCTGGGAAGGTCAGTCTGTAACGAGGTCCCTTAGGCTGAATATTATTTCCAGTATTCAATATCATTTTCAATACTCATTTTAATCGGTATGTCTATATGGACAAATATAAACATATCACAATGAATCAATCATCGGTATCAGATGCATTTTTAGAATAAAAGCAGTTCACAAAATACATAGTTTGCATAATATCATATAATTGAAATGTGTAAGAAATTACATAGAGTACTCAACAAAAACAGAGGCTCAAAAATATAGATATTGTGTCTTGGATCATATGTTAATCTAATAAATACAATAAAGGTTTAATTACGTATTCTAAATAAAGCCCAATTCTAAATATTGTGTTTTAATCCTAAAATAACTTGCTGAAAAGGGTTACTAAAACCATTTTCTCAATTTTTAATATTCATTCATCATATTTAATAAAGAATTCAATTCATAGATCTTCCAAATCAGTCGGTTCCCAGTAGAGATGGAGGGTCACAGCGACACCACTTAAATACCATCTCATCTAGACAGAACATTTTCGAATTTATTCCCAGTAGAGATGGAGGGTCACAGGGGCACCACTTAAATACCCTCTCAACTAGACAGAATTTCACCGGGACTGACTTTTGAATTACTTAAATGAGATTCCATAATAATAAGCAATTGCTTACAGAAATCATTTTAAAAAGTGTATATATATTTTTCAAGCAAGTTGACATATTTTGAAAATGAAATCAATTTAGATTGTTTCCAAATTTACACTTTTGATTAGTGAAGTCTTTAGTGTATTTTACCAGCATAACTACTAAGTAAAGCTATAAAATACGAAATTAAAACTAAAAAAAATGCATTATAACATTTAAATAAAATCATACCTAGGAAATGAATTCTTTCTTCGAAATTATAGAACTCCTTAAGATATTTCCCAAGCTTTCTATCACTCTTTCTTACTATAATTCTCAAGGAAATGGTGTGAGTTTCAAATGAACCCTAAGGCCCTATTTATAGGTTTCCAAAAGTGTTACGCTATTGACATGTGTCTAGGTGATCAAGCATTTACGGTGGCAAGTTATCGTTTGGGTGTCGCGTTCCGGGGTGGTCTTGCAGTCTTAACATCTCCAAATGATGACTAGTGTTTTAGCTTTCTCTCTAAAGACAACATGTGTAAGGTGGAGGTGACCAGCATGTGGTGGAAAGGTGATAAGGGCATAAGGGTCATTTTACACAGGAAGGGTATTTTGGTAATTTCACACTATATATTTTTAATATTTCTTAGATGTCCTTGAAAATATTTTATTTACAAAATGGCCCTTTTTATATTTTTATTTTAGTCCCTAAAGTTTCATAAAATTATATTTTCTACCCCAAAACTTATTATTTATCTTAAGATATGTCATAAAACTTCGATTTGATCCAATTTCTGATTGATTCTTCATATTTAAAAATGGGGTTTGTTATATTGATAGCCAATAATACCACATATCTAATAATAGAACATTTATAAGATAGTAAGTAACACATGATTGTAAAAACAATATATATACATATGAGCATATAAAAGTGGGGTCATTACTCATTTATTAATGAAAATTATTATTTCATCTTGAAATATTTGTGTGTCAAATATGATCTATGAGTAGTTTAATTACTGAGACTTTGGTGATGTTTGTCATGATTGATTAAATTACGTATGTTAATTTGATTTCGTACATATTCCAATATATTTTAATTTGAAATAATAAAATTCGGTATTCGCTTAAAATTACACGAGAGTGTATTTTTAAACCTTAACAATTAATTATAAATTCATGCTTTAAAAATTTAAAGTTGTCATTTTTTATGGGTTATGCTTGCACTTAGATGTTTTGATACCTCATGCTTAAATACACATTAAAAATTTGGGATGTGATATTTTTTAGGGAATAGGGATTTATAGTTTCTAATTCAAGAGACAATAAAATATTTTGAACGCATGTAATGTTATATTCCTCGAAATGTACGCGGCGAGAGTCGGTATATTTTCTGTTATAAATTCGAAATTACGGAATTAAATTTATGTGTAAATTTAATTAGAATTGACAAACTGATCCGACATCCTAGTTTCTTCCACATTTGATAATATCTCTACTTGTTCATTTATTCTTCTTTTATTTTTATTTTTATTTTAGAACTTGAATCACATTTATATATACACTCATATATCTAGTTGGACAGTCGATATTTTATAAAAGTTGACCAAATCTCTGTGGATTCATCCTATACGTACACTCGCTATATTTCAATACTCGTGCACTTATGGTAGTTTTATAAAAAGTAAAACTTAACAACAATATTAAATAATATATAAATGAAAAGGATGAAAATACGAAAATGGAAAAAATTGGACTCGAGTCTCGTGTTTTAGCTCAAAACGCCTACTTAGCCTATAAAGGTATCAAAGTCTACGTAGTTCGTATGCGACATAAGGGTGGGGGTTTATCCCATTGATTCAAACGGGAGTTTATTATATGTGTGTATGTAAGAAAGTTAATGTGATAAGGAATCGCATTGGAATTTATAGGTGTAACGCTCCTTTTCTTTGTTTTGGGTGTTTTTATATAAAATAAAATATGGGCAATATAACTAATAAAGGATGAGTGTTAATGTGTATGAACTAAAGTAAATACTAGATTAAGAATTTATGTAACTAATGAAAAAATAAAGAAATTTAAAGAGAGAGGGGAATATTTGGACCTTCTTTAAAGAATTGAGACTTGATCTTGATCCTTGATGAGCTCCCTTGAATGTTAAGTTGAATGTTGGATGAGAGAGAATGGGATTTTTCTAAATTGGGTATTAAATTGATGGGAATGAAATATGGAAAGGAATTTCACACAAGAAAACTTCATTGATTGCAAGAGAATGTTGCTGAGATCACTGATACTGATCGATCCGAGGTGTGTCTTGAGAGTGAGCTCATTCCCTCTATTTATAGGGTAAGGGGCTGCCGATCAGCATAGCTCTGGCCCTACCAATCGACAGGTAACCCTAGACACACTATCGATAGACAGAGAAATGGACCCGCCATTCGGCAGCCTCATGCAGATTTTTTTGGAAAAATAGCCATAGAACGCAATCCATAGATCCAAATCATACACGTGGCATACCGTTAGAAGGGAAATTCAGAGATCTTTAAGAGTCCTAAGTCCGCTCTCGGGTTTGAGAGTTGACTTTGGGTCAAATGGGGGGCTCGATCCTTTGGACGGGAGATTGTCGGACAGTAATTGATCATTCGTCCAAACCATGGGTTAGAATTGCACATAAGGAGGACAGTTGAAAAGGTTACGCGAGGTACTTCGACATTCCAAAGGGGTTCGCTGAGTTTGGAAATTTGACTTTGGGCAATCGGGGTTCGAAAGCCTTCGGTAACCTTTCGGAGTAAAGTGGGTCGTTCGTCCATACCATAAGGCTGATTCGCGCACGGGGTAGACTGTTGCAAAAGGTATTTATTTCCCTACAAATATTCATTCAGTCACTTTTAAGACGAATAGTGGACCTTGGTCAAATGGAGGCCAGGAGCATCTCATGGCCTCTAAATCAATTTTTTAGGAAAAATGGATCTTTCGTCCGAACGGTTATGCCGTTTCGTGCATGGAGCAGACTGTTGGAAAGGGGTTCCAGTGCCATTTGAATATCCAACAAGAATTCACTCTGATGATGAAGTTGATTGGGGTCAAATCGGGGCCAGAAGCGCTTGGTGGCCTCTAGATCAATTTTTGATAGTAAAATGGTCCGTTCGTCTGAATCATTATGAGGATTCGTGCAAGGGGCAGACCATTGTAAAAGGGATTCAGATCCCTTCAAAGAATCATTGAGCTTTCACTTTCATGATAGAGTTGTGACAATCCGAATATGATTATGATAAATTATGCTTAAATTATGCTTAGCTTATGTGGCATGGGTAATGTGTTATTAGTATGTATAATGTTAACTTATTATGTTTAGTCTAATCCTACCTTCAGGAAGCATGAAATATCAAGTTAGTTACAAATACAAAATTTTCACTACAAAAAAAGTAGTTTTTAGGACCGAAGTTTTTGAGAAGGCTAAATTTAAGTATCTAAAGCATACTTTTTGAGACGGAAATAATCAACTGTCTTAAAAAAAACAAGTATTTAAAACCCTTATATTACCCGTCTTATAAAGTAATGTTAAGAGACAGATTATTACTTATCGTCTTAAATAGTATCAGGCATTTGAAACCCCTTACACTTCTCATCTTATAAAGTCCTTTTAAAAGGACAGCTTATTATTTTCTGTCTCAAATAGTATCTTACTATTTGAGATGGCTAAAAAAATTGACTCCCTCCTCAAAAATTTCCTTACCGCTTTAACGTTCTATTATCATTAAACAAAAAAGATGGCAAGAAAAAGAAAAAAAAAATTTCAGCCAACCCCCGAATTCTCTCTGCTCCAAAAATCCCCCCGCCCGTCCATCCAGCCCTCCTCCACCCCCTCCGCCCGTCCCTCTCCGCCCCCAAACCCCTTTGAATCCTCCTCCATGCAGCTTCTTTCAAGGTACTTAATTGCTATCGTATTTAGGGCTCAATATTAACTATTGATTTTGTTTATATGATTTTTATTTATATGATTTTGTTGAGGTTGTACAGCTAAAAATATTCCGAAAAATTTATTGCCAAAAATACAGTTTTTGATCATTTGCAAATACTCTCCCTATGTCACACACAGAACGTGGAGGCCGCCAAAAATTATACACAAAGAATGCAAGCCCATATCTTATGTATCTTCTCAAGGTTATTCCTCTATATGATTTTGTTTATCGTATGTGGGTTAACTATTGATTAGGTTTTGTATTTATACTAGGTCAAAATATTGCAAATCGATTGTACAATGAGAGTCAATCTGGGAATGGTGGTCTTCATGCCTTTTCAATCTGGGTGAAATATTATTTTGTTTGAGTATTGTATATGGGTTGATTATTGTAGTTTGTTTTGAAAAAACCCATAAGAAGCTTTTTCAATTTTTTTAGTTTCAATCTGGGCATTATGATTGTACATTGAGATTTTACATCAAATACAACCCCCATAATTTTATTGAAACCAAATCGAAATTTGACTTGATATTTGGGGATAATTGAGTTTATATTGGATGAATATTATCAAAAAATAGGAAAAACCCTAAAAAAATCAAGTCAGGGACTCCTATCAGCACCGCATCATCTTTTTGAAGTTGTGTATAATTTTTATTAATATGAAATATTTTTATTAGATTCAAATGTGATGAACCACTAAGTGCATTACAATCTATTTATAGATCTTAGGAGGAGAATGTGTGTAATTCCAATTACACATTTGTCAAATGCTAAACTATTTTCATAGTAGAACCATGATTGATCGTGTTGTGCTGATACTTAATTGCTAACATTTGTCAAATGCTAAACTATCATGTCCATTTATTTCTTTGTTTATATATTTGAAATTTGTAGAATGATTGGTTATGTTTTTTATTAGGTTTTTGATGAATATAAGGTGATCGATTAGTTTTTTTCTTTAAAGTTGTGGTTGGTTTGAATAGAACAATCTGAACAATGAATGTATATCTTTTTTTTCTATTGGAAGCAACTATTCCATAGAAACTCAACGTCGTGAATCTTATAGTTCTTCAGCACATTATTTACACAATCACATGTATCAAAAAATTCAATCCTGTAGTAATTTTTATACGTTTTCCTAATATCATGTACAAAATATATGCGTGCAATATCATTTTAAATGAAAATTACTGAAGTATGACTTCAGCCTTTAGGAAATGCTTGTAGAATGCAGTTGTAGAATGCATTTTTTTCGGTTGTAGAATGCAGTTGTTCTATAGGAGATGCAAAATTAAAACACACTACACAATTTTAAATGAAAATTACTGAAGTATGACTTCAGCCTTTAGGAAATGCTTGTAGCTGCATCTTGTCCCCTTCATTTATCCTATGAGAAATTGTGTAGTGTGTTTTAATTTTGCATCTCCTATAGAACAACTGCATTCTACAATAGAAACTTCCCTAACTAAAGCTCGGGTGGATTCCACAAAAAAGAATCAAACTTAACTACCTTGAGGTGAGATAACTGGAACGGAGGCACCATTTCAAATTCCATAATTTTGCTACACTTGCCTCTTAGAATCTGTCCAAAGTTAAGATATTGAAGAACTAATGTCGTCTCAATAAACTCCATAGATGTTTTAAGGACCGGAATCACGAATGTACGTTCTTGAACTGTGAATTTTGACTGCATAATTGCTTGTGTTATCAGGTTTGTAGGAACCATCTTCGACCCTCAATCTCCAAAACACGGGAGCATCAATATCTACATCCTTCACTTTCTTCCATTCGCATCCTGTGAAACATAATACTTCAAGGCACGGGAAGCTTAACTGTAGTTCACTCGAATGAGAAAACTCGTTTAAAAATCTAACTTGAGAAAGACGTAGGATTTTGAGACTTGAGGAAGAAATGGTAGAAGTAACCCTGAACGTAAAAGGTGAATTCTCTGTCAATTCTTTGAAAGAAGTGTTATTTATACTGGGTAAATCGAGTGCCCTACCATAAGGATACCATATATTAATCTTCCTAGCATTACGCCTTATGGCAGTAGAGATCCACGTATCCCATGTTGGAAGGAACGAAAGGATGTGGATAAGAATTTCTTCAGGTAAATTACTAATTATATCTTCATGTTGTCCACCATTTTAGCTTGCACCCTTCAATCCAATTCAAAACTCAGCGCTAAAATATTATACTTCAATATGTATAAACCAGTAAATATTGAAGATCCAGTTATGAAACAGATTTCAAGTTCTTGTTTAACAGTTGTATCTTATCTTATAGCTCGGCACGGCGGGTCACCTTTTGAATTCAGTAGATAGAATAAACTATTAGATAGATAAGGAGGAGGTGAGTGAGTGAGTCCTCACTGACCTGAGCTATTTTGATCACCTATTTATGTCCTCCTATATAAAATATAAATGTATTTTGTATGCTATAAACATAATCGGTTGATGTATTCAAGTTGTTTGTAAAAATGTCATTGCCACCTATTTAAAGTGATGCGTAGCTAATTATTTTATCATTTACATGCTATAGCCAATGGCCATTGATGCATTCATCATGTTTGAAGCAATGTTAAGACCACATAGAATTGAAAACCGACCTGCAATATAATAAATTATTTTTACGAGGGCTGCACACTGCCACTTTCTGATTTATATGAGCGGTGGCCTTTCGCAATGGGCCTTACTTTGTTTTCTTAGTCTATTAATTGCTCATTACAGTTCGTACATGCTAAGCAGCACAGCTGGCATCCCTTTTTCCACTATGTCTGCTCATTAATAATTTACTTTTGGCTTTATTAATAATTTGACCCGAGGCTTGTTCATAATCTGTGAGAAAATTCTTTATATTTTTAAGGCTACTTTTAGATCCCTGAGTGAATATTATAATATCATTAGCAAAGACTAGATGACTTATACGAGGACTATTCCTAGGATGGGAAAATTGGCCTTTTTTACCTTTCTCCATTAGATTAGTAAGACCCCTACTAAGAACTTCAGCACTGAGAATAAATTACCTTTCTCCTATATTTTTCTTATCAATGAGTTGCATCATTTCTTGACCAAGAACAACATTGTCTAATATGTTTCTACCTTTTATAAAACCTGATTGGAAAGGGGAGATGAGTTTAGGAAGGTGGATGCTTAATCTTGAGTTTATAATTTTGGATAGAATTTTATTACTGAAGTTACATAAACTTATTGGCCTAAAATCTTTGCATTTGGTTGGGTTTTTAATTTTGGTAATTAGGCAAATGTTGGTTGATCCCAAGCTTTTAGGGATATCCCTTCCCAAGAAAAAAGCTTGAATAGCTTTTATAAGATCTTTTTTTCATAATAGTCCAGCAATTAGAATAAAAATGACAATTAAATACATCAGGACCTGCTACACTATCATTATTGAGAGACTTAATAGCTTCAAAAATATCTTATCCCTCAAGAATTTTTGTAAGGTCATTATTAATATCTTGGAAAACTATTTTAAGTATATTGTTGATAACATTATTCCTTTCAATGGTGCCTTCTTCTTCTTCTAAAGCTTCTTGAAAGTGATTGACAAAAGTTTCATTTAGACCCAAACCTACTTTTATCCATTGATTGTCTGAATTTTTTATTTTGTGAATCATTAAATTCCTTTTAGAATTATTAGTTACAGCATGGAAATATTTGGTATTGAGATCTCCATCTTTTATCCATTTGATTCTCGCCGTTTGACTCCAATAATGTTCTTCACATTTGATTGCCCAATTTAATTGAGATTTAGTAAATTCCATATCAGCTCTATTCTCCACGGACGGGTTTTGTTGGTATATATCTTATTTAATTAAGAGTTCATCCTCCCTAATTGCTATTTCTTGGAATATATTTTTAAATGTTTTCCTATTCCATTCTTTGAGGTCTGTTTTAAGTGTTTTAAGTTTTAAATATAATTTATTTAGAGGTCTACCCCTAATATCTTTATTCCAGGACATTTGGACACATTCTTTGAAGGTCTTATGATTAGTCCACATATTTTGGAATCTAAATGGTTTAATTATGGGATCTCTCATCTGGCATAATGACACTAATATAGGAGAATGATCTGATCAGTTTTTGTTTAGGATTTTCACTGTAAAAAAAGGAAACTCATCTAGCCATTTTTTATTTATTAATATTCTATCAAGTCTTTCCCAAATACCTTATCACTCTCTCTTTTGTTGTGACAAGTAAATTTAGTACCTATATAGCCCATATCTATATGGGCTGCCCTTTGAATACAATTATTGAATTCTTCCACCCCTAAAATATCAATGCTTCTTCCTCCAGTTTTTTCAGCACTGTCAGCTACAGTATTAAAATCACCTATGGATATGTATGGGAATTCTGAGCATAGGTTAGAGTTAGACTCTATATTATTCCAAAGATCTAGCCTTTCTAATCTAGTGCATTTTTCATAGACTAAGTTTATATAAATTTGAGTTGAAAGGTTGGGATGCATGAGGTCGATTAAAACATTTTGATCACTGTCAGATATAGTGTTACAAAGGACACCATATCTCCAAAACCACCAAATTTTATTGTTGATATTGGACCCACAACCTTCAAATTTAAGAATTCTTCTGATATCCTCTATTTTGTAATTATTTATTTTAGGTTCTAAAATAGCAATGAAAGGAAGAGAATGCAGAGCAATTTCAGTCTTATTTTTGTTGATTTGTTACCTACTCCCCTTGCATTCCATATTATTGTACTGACATTTGAATTTTGGAAAAGAATCTCTAGAGTTCTTCTTGACATTGGCTCTTGTAATCCTCCTAAACATTGGGTCTGTGACTGGATTGCTCTTCTTTAGGCCTTCTTTAGAATTACTGTTGGACTGATTTGATAAGGCCTATTTTTAAGCTGTCAATATATCCTATTTTTTCTTTTTTGACTTTTCTAATCTTGCATCCAATTTTTTAGAGAAAATTATTAACTCTTCTATGAAGGGAGTTTCTCGAACAGTACACTTTTCACTGTTAGAATGTGAAAGGCGGTTATAATAGGACTTATTGCCTTTTATTGGAAGCTCTGTTGCATCATGAGATAAATCTAAAATTTTTATAATTTTTATTTCTTCAAAATCAATCTCTAATGAATTGATTTTGTCAATGTGATCCTGGAAAATATCTCTTGGAATACCCCAGTTAACCTTTGTGCTATTGTCCTTGTGACGCTGAATAAGATATGTATTTACTAACTTTTTCACTGGAGTTTGAAAATTCACCCAAGACTTCTACTGCTAGAAAATTTATACCATCTTCAAAGCCACATTAATCTTAGACTTGGCTTCATTCAACTGAATTCTATTAGTGTATAAGTGATCAACTTCAAACACTTTTTTATTTAGAATATCGTATTTCAAATCCTTTACACGGGGTACCCTTTGCAGGCTTGCATCAAATTCCACTATTCTCCACCTCCTCCGACGATCTGAAAATGGATGACACCAAGAAAAAAAAAGAAGCCATTGTTTTGGAGCTTATCCATTTCCTCAATAATATTCAGATTAATCCTCATTTACTTCTCCAACAATCTCAACTTCTCCTCACGACCCGAACTCTCCACTCCACTCACCAACCTCCGTCGCCTGATGGAGGGTTACTGGTTAAAGTAATCCTCTATGTCCCCCTATGCCAGTTCTATGTACCATGGATCTCCTCTTTTATTGTCAATACTTGGTCCACTCACTGTTAACAGAATTGAAGGGATTCCCAATCAATTTTTATGCACTTTGGTTTTTTGTGCTTGTAGATTTGGTCACTGCAATGCTTATTCGTGAAACTGGCCTGAATCTTCAAGTTTCTTATAATCGAAGTTTTAAATCATTAGATCTTGGTAGATATTTAGAAAATCCAGAAATATTATCCTCGGGGGATATTGCTGCTCTTGTTTGTAGATTTGGTCACTGCAATGCTTATTCGTGCAACTGGCCAGAATCTTCAAGTTGCTTATAATCGAAGTTTTAAATCATTAGATCTTGGTAGATATTTAGAAAATCCAGAAATATTATCCTCGGGGGATATTGTTGCTCTTGTTTATTTATGGAATCCTTTCACCATTGTCACCTGTGTGGGTTCTTCCACTTCCCCAGTTGAAAATCTTTTCATCATCTTGACCCTTTATGGAGCCTGTACGCAAAGAGCTCCATTGGCAGCTTTTGGATGGGTCATATCATCGCACTTGTCACTGTATCCCATACTTCTAATCATCCCAGTGATTCTTTTATTAGGTTATGGTCCAGATGCACCACCAAGGAAATTATTTTTGCAAACAAATTTTCCCAAAACTGAAGATAACACCTCAAATGAGCACAAGGGGTTGACAAGTCAATCAGCAGAACCACCTTTCTTGTCATGGAGACCATTTGTATTTTTCTTAGTGTGGGCTTTTATTTGTGCGGTCAACGTGTTAGCTTTCTATGGCATTTCTCTAAAAGAGTATGGTGGCCTTCGGGAGATGTTTAAAAAAACATATGGGTTTATTTTCACGGTGGAAGATTTATCCCCAAACATTGGCGTTTTATGGTACTTTTTTGCAGAAGTTTTTGATTTTTTCAGAAATTTCTTTCTGATAGCTTTTCATGTAAACATTCTATTCATGGTATTGCCATTAGCCATACGGCTAAATCACCAGCCCTGCTTTCTGGCATTTGTGTACATTGCGATCTCTTCTATGTTTAACTCTATACTTCGGTTAGAGATTCGGCTCTATACTTGGGTTTGTTGGGATTGTTTATCAATGAGCTAGCAGAAATACAATTCTCTTTCTTCCTATTTTGTGGATATGTAGGGGTCTCTCTCCTTATCCCTGTGATGCACAATCTGTGGATATGAAAGGGCACTGGCAATGCAAACTTCTACTTTGCGACTACAATGGCTTACACTTGCTTCCAAATTGTTTTGGTGGTTGAGAGTGTCGGTTCCATGCTGAACCATGACAGGATGATCAGAAAGATATCTTCATCAAAGACTTGAGTTTATGCAGATATGCATCCTATATATAATTTTTATCCATTTCAAATCCTAGGGAGGTAAGTGTTTGAGATTGGAAAATTATTAGCATTTAAGGCATGTTCTGATGTAGACAGCATCTTGGACCATAGTAGTTCAATTATATCCTTGTTGGATGATCTTATTGGCAATAATATGGTCGTTTATCACTCGTTGACCACAACAAACCACTTTATCAGTCGCTATCACTTCTCTCTAAATGTTTTCATTCCCACAAACTTAGAATTTTGGTGTAAACTTGAGGTTGAAAGTATAATTTACACTTAAATAGTTTTTGTTGCCAACTTTAGTATGATTTGAAGATAGCGCTGGGATTTTTCCCATAGTATAATTATCTATAAATATTTGGATGAGCTTTCTCACTAGTGTAAATATTTGCGATTTGGTAATTCTGTAATGAAGTTTTGTTGACAACATATACTTTGTGTTGATTCATTGTTTTTACAAGATATAATTCATTATCAAATACTTATGATGTTGCATCCAAATCTTAGTCTGTATAAAATGATTTAAGTGGTAATGTGGATTTCACATGCTTTCTATGTTTGTACGTTGATGTGGAAGTAGTAAAAATGCAAGAAAATGCAAAACTACAATTTGCTTTGCAAGAGATGCAACTTTAGTTCAATAAAGCTAAATAAATGTTTAAGAATTAATGTGAAGATGTCGACAAGGCAACAGATCGGGGTAAGTCTAATTCTCTCATTTAAAATTAAATTTTCAATGGCGGTGGTGAAAATTTGTATGGTGGTGAGAATTTATTATGGTGGTGGTTAAATTTTTCTATTGTTGGTCTATATCATTCTTAAAATCAATTTTAATGTTTAAAACAAGTTGGCTACTTGCGGTTTTCATGAATAAACAAGGGAGACTCTGTCGAATTTTTAAAAAAATAATAATAGTGAGATACTTATATTGTTTGTGATGAGAATATACTATATTGATTCATTTTGCACATTGTATTGTTGACGAGGGGTATTAATTCTGACATAATCGAAACTATATTTTTTTTGTGCAGGTGGCAATTTTTGTAGAACATGCAAATGTTAATCAGTGGTTTTGGAGGTCGTACGCTTCAGTGTTGCGGAATTACTTTGATAAAAGCATTTCATGTTTGGAGCATTAATAAATTAATGTATTTTTTTGGTTAAGTCAAATATTTGAACTTAGTGTTATATTTCTTATTTTGATGAATATTTTGAGATGTTGTAAGAACTCTATTTATTGTTGAATGAAAATAATTCGTTATGTTGGTTGAAAATCATCTTATGTATTACATTTTATGATTATTCGTTGTTTGTGTTGTTTCAAATGTAATTCAATTCTATATTAAACTTTAGCGAAAGATTTTATTCTCCACAAAATATTGGTTCAAAAATTTGAAGATTCCTTCACCTCTTTTGGGATGGTTAAAACCGTCTCAAATATATATTAAAGACGGCAATGTTGTCGTCTCAAAAAAGTCTTCTAAAATAGTAACCTCTTGAGACAGATTAATTCCCGTTTCAAAAACAAACTTTTATGACAGCTCTCGTGCCATCTCAAAAGGGTCATATAAAATAAGGACCTTTTGAGACGGATTTGTTCATGTCTCAAAAAACTCTTTTGAGACGGCTATGGCGTCACAAAAAGTATTTATAACCCCCTATCAAAAAGACACCCCCTAGCCGTCCCAAATAGCGTCACAAATAGTATTTGAGATGGATAAACGATCTTTTGGGACTGTTAGGCCATCGTCTCAAAAGCTACTTTTTTTTGTAGTGTTTGAAGCTTTAGTAGGAATATTCAAGTTGGAGACTAGTTTTGACCCTTATAAAATAACAATTGACTTAAGGTAAAAACTAAAAAGTTGTAGATATATGAGTTAGGTTTTTAACACAATGAACGTTGTGTTAAACGGAGGTCCGAGCAAGAAGTTATACTGGAATTACGAAGCAAGGACAAATTTATCCATTCGTTAAATGACATTTTGTCTTATTAGTATAACAAGTGGTGGATTTTGATTGGTTAAAGAAGGAGGTGGGTTTTGGGTGACTTTAAAGGCTTAAAATAAGCTCCTCCTTTAGCACATTTCATCCATGGGAGAGTTTTAGCCCAAGGAGAGAGAATCGTGAAGTTTGGGAAGAGAAAGGTGAGGAAAAGTTGGAGAAAAATTCATAGAAAATTACAAAAAATTCCATGAGGAAAGGAAGAAGAAATGGCTAAACAAGTGCCAGAAAAAAGAAAAGGGAAATCCTACTAAATTACCAAGGTATTGTGATATCACTGCCAAATCAAGGAGGTCGGTGGGGTTAGCAAGGGATGCATAAAACCATGATTTTGGTCAAACGTAAATGGGGTAATTTAAGCCCACTTATATTTTTAGTAAGTTTGAATAAGCATAATTACCTTAACAACTTTGTGAGCTCCTACGAGTTACATGGGTCCCGTGTGAGGTGTTAGTGCCTCTTACGGGGCCGTTTGGAAGTTGGTTTCGGCTTTCACCCTTTAACAACTTGTTTCTAAGCCTAATTCAATTATTTTCAAAGTATCATCATATTCTCAAATCGGGAGGCCCGTGATGACGTAGTCAGGTCCTACGAGTTACATTGGTCCCGTGCGAGGTGTACATGTCTCTTACGGGCCGTTTGGGGTCTGGTTTGGGTTTTCACCCTTTAACGGCTTGTTTCTAAGCCTACTCTATATATTTTTAAATTATCATTATATTCTAAAATCAAGAGCCCCGTGACTACCCGGTCAGTTCCTACGAGTTACATGGATCCCGTGCGAGGTGTTAGTGCCTCTTACGGGGCTGTTTAGTGGGTTTGGATGTTTCCCCTTTAACGGCTTGTTTTTAAGCCTAATTTAAATATTTTTAAATTATTGTCATATTCTCAAACCAGGAGGCCCGTGACTACGCGATAAGTTTCTACGAGTTAGATTGATCTCGTGCGAGGTGTACATGCCTCTTACGGTACCGTTTGGGGACTGGTTTGGGTTTTCACACTTTAACGACTTGTTTCCAAGCCTAATCTATATATTTTCAAATTATCATTATATTCTCAAATCGAGAGTCCTATAACTACGCAGTCAGGTCCTACGACTTACATTGGTCCCGTACGAGGTGTACAAGCCTCTTACGAGGCCGTTTGGGGGATGGTTTGGGTTTTCACCCTTAGCGGGTTGCTTCTAAGCCTAATCTATATATTCTTAAATTATCATTATATTCTTAAACCAAGATGCCCGTGACTACCTGGTCAGGTCCTACGAGTTACATGGGTCCCGTTCGAGGTGTTAGTGCCTCTTACAGGGCCATTTGAGGGGGTTACCCTTTAACTTTTTTTAGCCTAATCTATATATTTTTAAATTATCATCATATTCTCAAATCAGGAGGCGCATGACTATGCGGTCAGTTCCTACTTGTTACATTGGTCCCGTGCGAGGTGTACATGCCTCTTACGAGGCTGTTTGGGGGAATGGTTTAGGTTTTCACCATTTAACGACTTGTTACCAAGACTAATCTATATATTTTCAAATTATCGTCATATTCTCAAACTAAGAGGCCCGTGACTACCCGACCAGTTCCTACGAGTTACATTGGTCCCGTGCGAGGTGTTAGTGCCTCTTATGGGACCGTTTGCGGGTTAGTTTGGGTTTTCATCCTTTAACGACTTGCTAACTCTTTCGCTGAAAACTGCTCGTTACTAGTGGATCAAGGATGCCCTTATCAAAGAATGGATATGAACAAGAAAGAGTCACAAGAAGTGTCTCAAGGTCAGAATTATTGTTGTCATTCGAGCGTCGTTCTCTCTTACTTACCTGGAACTACTGACTATAGATCGCTTGGACAGGAGAAGGGAAATGGGATATTTCATTAATGGAAGTTGTGAATACAGTACAAATAGATGAGCTCACAAGGTCGGGGGTAGGAGGAAGCATTTAAAGGAAAGAGACGTAGGCCTAAAGCCTTTCACCTTTATACGAGGTTTTGACACTTTGTTCGAGTTCAAGGGGGGTCGTATGAAGGGAAATTTATTTTTACTCAAAAATACCGGGTTTCGATAAGTCTTCTCCTTTTTATTGAACTATTATGAGTGGAATCGGTCTTTAAGAAAAAAATACGGGGGTTACTGGGATTTCTTCTCACACATTACCAATCGCCACGAGATTCTCTAAAAAATGGCTTCACTCGCATTCATACTTGCAGTGATTCATAAATCAAAATTCAATGAAACATTTCGCTAAATATTTTCAAATTATCATCATATTCTCAAGCGGGGAGGTCTGTGACTATGCGATCAGTTCTTACGAGTTGCATGGGTCCCATGCGAGTTGTTAGTGCCTCTTACGAGGCCGTTTGGCGATTGGTTTGGTTTTTTACCCTTTAACGACTTATTTTTTAACTAAAGAACATGGGAAAATATATTAGTCTCTCTTATATATATAGTCACCTTGAAGGATTAGATCTCTTTAACATCTGAAAGCGGATGAACAAATGGAATACCGCTCTTGTTCGCTTCACGGAATAATGTGTAGAAATACGGGAGCAATATGTAAATGTGACTCAAGAATGTCAACCATTGTATCTATTATGACAAATTTTATCTGTAATCACCTCACTAATCACCATTATCCAGATGGTAATGACATAAATTTAGCCCTTTTCCTATGGATCCTATATTTTCTACCTTTTGCCTCAATTCTCCTAGTGATTCTTGAAATGATGACTAAAGAGAACAGATCATCCTTCAATTACTTTTAAGGTGTGGACATCTTACCCCTTATAAGAGTATTAAGTACATATATCTAGTATATAGCTTCAAAAAGGAAAAGAAAAGTGTAACTAACTAAAAGCCAAGTGGTTAATTATGCTACATCTACTGTTTTAGCTGCTCTTGACAATTAAATATTTTACTTCTAATTTCTGAGGAAACTTACAGTATCTGAAATGTCCTCAGACATTAAGATCAAACTCCGACTATTACTGTCATCTCGTCCAAATATAAATGATTTAACCGTACTTGATCCTTGCTTACGGGATGATGGAACGGAATTATTCAACGCCTGATCGAGGAAAGATGACTGCAGTTGTTAACAAGATAGAATAAACACTTGTTGAATTTTACAAACGCTAAGAACACTGTAGCAATTAATAAAAACTGAGACAATAGCTTGTATTTAAATAAAATGAAATTTACTGTAGAATAATTTCACCGTTGTAATCATAATTACTGTAGGATAATTTTACTTTTTTAATAACTTGGAGATGATCTAAATTCTCACTAATTGACAGAATATGCTGAAGAATAGTATAATTAGGATTGATGAGAAACAATGAAATAATAATAGTTGTGCATATGCATTAACTATGTTGGAGGTCTAAAATTTATCTCACATGATGTTTTTATTTCTTCTTTATGTTAGGCAAAATATTCAGCTTCTTTATAAGACCAAAAAACTTCTCTAGTACTCTCATCATCCGTTGGTGATAGCATTGTAGAATGCTCCTCCTTTTCAAGTTTATAAAGTTCAACAACTATCTTGTAAAAGAAACTATTCGAAGTCTAAAAGTAACAAACACGATATTAACACAATACAATTAAGTGTTCGAAGAATCCTAAGAAACACTCACAGCTTTGTTAAGAAAATGTTGTTTGACGAGGCTCTTCTCGTTTCTTCATCATCAGATGATAAGAAATCATCATTTTATAAAGGAACATCTGATTAATCATTTATATTGCCTTTCTAGAATTTATTCGAGAAAGTTTAGCTAGTACTATATCTTCAACTTTATTATTATAGAGTTCTTCACACTCCTACTCATCTTCCTCGTCTGACATAGTTGTGTCTCTAAGTATTGGACCATATTGCAGTCTCTCTAAGAGATTGTTTGTTCGAATGTTAGATTGTTAGATTGTTAAACATCAATGGGTAATGGAGATGATGAGGCTCGACAAGGGAATGCAGGACAAGGATGGGGTCAATTGAATTGAGGTGGTGGTTCAGCTTCATGGGGGACAAACTAGGTTGTAATACCCCGTATTTTTACGCATATTTATTTTATTATAAAATTATGGAAAATGGGGATTAATTAATTTAAAGGGAGAAAATTTAATTTGTAATTAATCCGATTTAATGGTAATAATTACTAGCGTGGCGAGAGCTAGTAGTTATCAAAGTAATATTATGGCAGGGATAAGATACACGACAATCATGTTATAATTATTTAGGACGCGCGTATGAGTCGCGTCATCGGTATGTATTTGGGGGGATACGATACACGACAGTCATGTTATAATTATTTGGGACGTGCGTATGAGTAGCGTCACCAGTATGTAATTGGGGGTTAAAAAGGTAAATTATTTTTATATAACTCGAATGACTATTTTGAGTGCGCCAGAGTGTTCGAAAGGGTCGAAATAGTCAGAAAACACTACTCGGGTATTTTATTTGGAGTCCGGGGTATTTTAGCCCAAAACGACACCCCAAAGGGGGTATTTTGGTCTTTGGGGATTTTTGGGTAATTAAATGGATGAAAATTGGGTTTAATTAAAGCATTGAGGCATAGTGGTCTGTCAGTTTCAACTTACGTGAGAAAGTGTAAGGACATATTTTCATAGGTCCGTTATCAATTTATTATGTCATATACCGCTACACCGTCGAAGAGAATTCAAGAGACATCTACATCAAAGACGGATCTGAATTACTCAAGTTCATCATCATTAAAGACTCCGCGAAGTTTACTTTGGTAAGGTTACGTTTTAAATACCTTAACTTTTCACTTAGAGCTTTTGGGATATTTTTTACAAAATATTTTTCTAAAGATTTTGTTCTCGGACACCTTTCCGTAGAAAAATCATAACTAATTCATAAAAAATCAGAAAGATACAAAACTAGCGGCCACGCGTTCATATTGAAACTTTATACAGGATTGTGTGGAATCTCATTTGATAGGTCGTTCGAATAACCTGATTTTATCATTCAAATGACATAGCATCTCGTTAGATCTCGTTCGAACGACATTTGTCTTTCGTTCGAGCGACTTGCTGATCTCGTTCGAACGAGCTCTGTTTTAGAGGCGACATGATTTTCTATAAAATCTCATTCTTTGGTTTCATTTTCATTAAGAAGTCCATACGTTTTCCAGAACAAAAACACTGCGAAAGCAGAATTCTTTAGGCTTCTTCCTTTAGGGTTTTAATCCCTTTTTTGTTTTCAATTCACAAAACTCCCATATGCTTTAGTGAATTGTTTGGTGTTTAAAAACAACTTTTCTTTTGTTCAACCTCTGTGGAGAAGGGATATCCATATTTGATCGGTGGATACCGAGCGTAGTCATTCTGCGTGTGGATGAGCCGAAGACGACGAACCGACGCCTGAAGGGTATTTCGTTGTCTCTCGTATCTTTGAAGATTTGCTGAAGGCACCGTGCACTACACACTTGTGGGCGATTATCAGGTTGTATGTAAGTCAAAGGTCTTGTGAATTTTTCAAAGTCTTTATAAAAGGTTTTTACCCGAAAGGGGTTTTTTCCTATATCGGTCGTCTTTATTTTTCATGCGTGGGTTGAATTTCTTATGATGTTTAGATGCATGTGTAGGGTCTAATTAGTTTGTTTAAAAATAGACTCTAATTAAATAAGTGTTTAAAATTCGATATTTGCGAATTTAATCAATTATCATACAGTCGCACTCTTCTCAAATTGGTATCAGAGCAGGTTGCGCTAATTTATCGTGTATTCCTATTTTCCGCAAAATTGTGTGATATTGATTTTTTTTTAAAATCAGTTTTGTGAAAAATCGTAATTTTTCAATGGAACGCCCATTTAATGAGGAGCCTATTTTCGAAAAAGTTGACGATCGTGCTGAAAAATTAAAAAGTTTGAATTTGAAACTTTGCAAAAGAATTAAAGTTTTGGAAAGAAAATTCTCTATTTAAAAGTAAGATTGAATATTTGCAAGCGTTTCAAACTCAAAGTGATATTTGTCATGAGCACTTTGGTAATTTGTGTATTGATTTTGATTCTTTGAAAATTGCCAAAAAGAAGAGTGATGAGAGAGTCCTTATTTTAGAGAAGGAATTAGAGGGCTTAAAAAATTCTAGGGTTCCCGTTTGTGCCGTCGAGGATAAAAAATTAATCGATGATTTTATGGAACGTGAAAAGACTCTTAGGGATAAGTTTGTTTTAATTGAGGGGGAGCGTGATAAACTGTTAAGTTTAATTGATAATTTTAAAAAGAAATCCCTATCTTTGGAAGAGTCTAATTCTTTCCTTGAGTCAAAAATATTGAAGTTAAAAAATGATTTGACAGACTCAAGTAGGTTTGATAGTGATGGTAATGGCTCATCGTGTTCTCATGCTTCTAATACTAAAGCCAAAACCATTATTTATTTTAGAGAGTCAACTAATTCCAAGGATGTTAAAAAAGATCACACTTTAGGTGTCGTTCCACCCGTTTACACATGTTCATATTGTGGTAGGAAAGGTCACCTTAGGAGATTTTGTTTTGATCTTGGAAGAGGTCCTAGGAATTCGATGTCTAGTATTTTGTTGGCTTCCAAAACCTCGTGTCAACGTGTTACATCCGTTTGGGTTAGGAAATCACTTTTGCATACACTAGATTTTAGAATAGTTGATTCTCATTTGCTTGCACATGATTCTTTTCTTGCCATATCATATAGATGATTGTGTTTGCATGTTTTTCATACGCTAGTTATGCTTTTTGATATATTTTTGCTAGCGTTGTGACATGTACTTTTTGTATAGATTTTTGCTTTTGAAAAATACAAAAAGATTTTATTTTGACAAAATTTTTGAAAAATCTAAAAAGATTTTTGTATTTTGCTTGCACCTTTTATGGATTGACACTTAGGATGACCAAGTCACAACATCATTCCATTCTTCATGTGACTATTTGATAGTGTTTTGAGATAATAGGTCAATTCATCCTTGTGCTTTATAATGTTTGGAGTCATTAAGATGTAATTAAGTGTTACTTCCTACATATTTGACTCATTATTTCCGTTATTGCACACATGCACGGATTTGTTTGATTATTGTGATTGTCTTATCACATGTTGGTTGAGTGTTTTCACTTCAATCCTGTCCTTAAAACCAACCAAGCGCAATAATTTTTTATAAGAAAATTGTGCATATAAGAACCGTTTTGTGAGTTTGTGTGCTTTGTTTGAAAACAGGGAAGGGTTGCGAAAGGCTCATTTTGCCCTTGAGAATACTAAGCCACCGTTTAATTGGACCTAAAAAATGGAGGAATTTTATTATCCGGGGTCCAAAGAGGTTTAAAAGAGCCTAAAAAATTTAAAGGCAATTAAAAGAAATTCATGCCAAATTATGGGCCATTTAGGTTTTTGCACCAATTCTCCAAAGTTTGAGAATTTAATTTATTTACCTCTAAAAGAAAATATATATGAGGGAGTTTGGTTGGAGATTTTATAACGGGTTTGCACATCCTTGAAAATCTTGAAAAATCGCTAAATAGTTTTGGACGTTATTGGTGTGGAAATCATTTGACTTTGATTTGTGGATTTGTATAAGATGATGTCATTTAAATTCAACAAATTTTTACACATAAGGATACTTTTGATGTTCATTCGTTAGGAGTACATATGCATCATGCACATATGATTGATTGAGTTGATTTTCCTATCGAATGTGTTCACACCCATACATTCCATTTCCATGACTTAGTTGTTTTAGTTTAAATCCATGGTGTGATTTTTAGTATCTTATTTTTGTATGAAAATTTTGAAAAATCAAAAATAGTTTGTGAATGTTTGCTATGCATTTTTTCATGACACTCCATGTTTTTTTTCTTCTTATCTGTATATTTGGAGACACCATAAAAAGGGGGAGAAAGAATTATCAGTTATGGGGGAGTTTTGCATTATGGGGGAGATTTGATTTATTAATGCTTTATTCTTATATCATTTCAATATCGATGTGTCATGAAGGTATTTTTCTTTATCTCATGTGTGTAAGTACAAAGACTGAAGATTATGATGTTGCACACCCTGATGAGAAAAGCTTTTAGATTTGATGAAGATTTTTGAAGAACGGTTTGAGATCTTGAAAATTTATTCATGAGAGGGTAGATTTGTATAGGTATTTTAGTGTTTGATATTTCGTATTTTTTATGTATGTACCGACATAGACATAGGGGGAGATTTGTAAGGACATATTTTCATAGGTCCATTATCAATTTATTATGTCATATACCGCTACACCGTCTAAGAGCATTCAAGAGACATCTACATCAAAGACGGATCCGAATTACTCAAGTTCTTCATCATTAAAGACTCCCCGAAGTTTACTTTGGTAAGGTTATGTTTCAAATACCTTAACTTTTGGCTTAGAGCTTTTGGGATATTTTTTACAAAATATTTTTCTAAAGATTTTGTTCTCGGACACCTTTCCGTAGAAAAATCATAACTAATTCATAAAAAATCAGAAAGATACAAAACTGGTGGGCACACGTTCGTATCCAAATTTTCTACAGGATTGCGAGGAATCTCATTTGATAGGTCGTTCGAATGACCTGATTTTGTCATTCAAACGACATAGCATCTCGTTAGATCTCGTTCGAACGACATTTGTCTTTCGTTCGAGCGACTTGTTGATCTCATTCGAACGAGCTCTGTTTTCGAGGCGAAGTGATTTTCTATAAAATCCCATTCTTTGCTTTCATTTTCATTAAGAAGTCCATACGTTTTCCAGAACAGAAACAAAAAGAAAGTAGAATTCTTTAGGCTTCTTCCTTTAGGGTTTTAATCCCTTTTTTGTTTTCAATTCACAAAACTCCCATATGCTTTAGTGAATTGTTTGGTGTTTAAGAACAACGTTTCTTTTGTTCAACCTCTGTGGAGAAGGGATCTCCATATTTTATTGGTGGATACCGAGCATAGTCATTCTGCGTGTGGACGAGCCGAAGACAACGAACCGACGCCTGGAGGGTATTTCGCTGTCTCTTGTATCTTTGAAGATTTGCCGAAGGCACCGTGCATTACACACTTGTGGGCGATTATCAGGTTGTATGTAAGTCAAAGGTCTTGTGAACTTTTCAAAGTGTTTATAAAAGGTTGTTACCCGAAAGGGGTTTTTTCCTATATCGATCGTCTATATTTTTCATGCATGGGTTGAATTTCTTATGATGTTTAGATGCATATGTAGGGGCTGAATTAGTTTGTTTAAAAATAGACTCTAATTAAATAAGTGTGCCAAATTAGATATTTGCGAATTTAATCAATTATCACACAGTCTCACTCTTCTTAGAAAGAGAGAAAAAGAGAGAGAGAACCAAGGAAGAAGAAGACTCCATTGGAGCCCTAAGCCAAGAACTCGATCTTTCCCACCAAAGATTACACCAGCGTGTAGATCGTGTCAAGAGGATCGTTCCCATACCAATTTCAGCCCAAGAATCAGAAGTTAATTTCGAGGCAAGTGTTTATCTTGCTCCCCTTTTGCATATATTGTTCATGTTAATTTAGGTTTGATGATATAAACTTGGTGCAACAAAAACTTAGGTTTAATTAGACAAAATTATGAAGAAACCGTATGAATTGGAGATGGGTATGCATGTAGAGGTTTTGCCCTTGGTTGTATTATTAAAATCTGGGAATTTTATGTCTTAATCACGAATTATAATAAGAGTTTTGGAAAATTAAAATTATGAGTTCATATTTAAGAGACTTATTGAAAATTAAAGAGATTGTTCAATTCCAATTGATTATATAAGGATTTGACCTTTAATATCTAAGGGTGATTGGGATTAGTGTAGGAACATTTAATTTCGATTGGGTTGAGTATTTGTATTTTTTTTAAGATTAAAAGTTGAGAAAAATCGAAATTTGGAAGAATAGGGTCTATTCGGAATTCTCGTTCGAACGAACCTTCTAACGAGATTTCTAATGACCTTTCTAATGAGTTGCTGAGTTCGTTCGAAGTGGAAAATTCTTTTGAACGAACTCGTTCGAACGAGAATCCTGGAACTTCTAACGAGATTCCAGATTGAATTTTTAGGGTCCGTTTGAGTTACAAACCATCCTAGGGTCATCCAAGTGAGTGTATTAACCTACGTGAATAACGGGTGGCTTAAATTCTAAAGTGTTAGGGAATTAAGGGTGTAATGGTCTTCGGGGTATCAAATTTTTGTGAAAACTTAGGAGAGAATGTAAGTCCTAGGGAGGCTATACATATACGGATATCGTGGAAAGTACTGGCATTAAGATTACTTACGGATCATAGTATTTGGGTTATGTGATTACCTATTAATGTATGTAAGTTGTGTGCATGATTATTTCTTGGAATATCATGTGTATGACATACCTAGCTACTGTCTATCGAACGGGGGTTAACGTGTTGTGGACCACCATATCTTGTGTGCCTTCGAGGGATTTCGAGTTGTACCACTAGAACATGGAACCTAGGTATGGGATATCTGTGAGAACGATAGTGTTGACAGCCGTATGGGTGCGTAGGTATGTGCATAGCTCATCGTCTTAGCACCATGTTCATCTCCAATATGTGTATATGTTATATTGGTTCTTGAGCATTTCAATAGGACTAGATAGTCGAGTATGCCTGGCACCAGGGGTTTCTTAACCATGGGTGTTGTATAGATATATTTGTATGTATACATAGTGAGATTTTATATATGTATACTAAATTCCAATTCTCTATTTCTTGTTGGCTACATTATTAAAGTATATACTTATTGGGTTACCAGTTGGGAATAAAGTATACCATGAGAATGAATTATAACATCCTTAAACCTATTCTTAAATAATAGTAATATATTGATTTCGAGTTATTTAGATATTGTATCCGGCATAGTGATTATCCTACATATAGTCAGGTAGAGTGACGAGACTCGTATGGGTAGTTAGACTCGCTAGGTGTGCACATTAGATGAGAGGTGAGCATCTCAAGTGAGTACGCTAAGTTAACATGGATAATATATGTGCTAATTAAATCAATTTAAGAACTTGCTATATTTAAACTGTTTTATGCTCGGGCTCTAACCCGCTTTTCTACAAATCTCTTTTCTTGTTCGATTATTTTAGGTGCTAAGCCACAGGGACACCAGACTTAGGAGATTTAATTCATTTTCCGAGGTGTAGCTGTTGTGGAAGTTACAGGATATTACTAGTAGACGTTTCTGAGTCTATTGCTCCTTATTTATCAGTCATTTATTTCAGTTGGACATGTCATCCCTCCTATTTTACATTCATAGATTCAGAGTTGTTTTATTCTATCATTAGACTTTGATTTCATGTTAATAGATTATTGCATGGGATTTTGACTAGATGTGTTTATTCCAGTTCTTTATTTTATATCAGTTAGTTCTTACCTTATACTATTGTGATATATGGTGATGTTTAGATATTACCCTTTAATGATGATGGTTAATAACAAGATAAAATTTTGTCACCAACCTTTTTAAACATTAGGCGATAGTTTTTATTAAATTAAAAGTTGAGTTTTCGACAGTGATGCATTATCTGAACCAACTTGATATTCTGAAATTAATTAATTAAGGAATGATCACCCGGTAATTAATTAGGCGGGGTGTCACAGGTGGTATCAGAGCATCAGGTTCTAGTGTCCTTAGGATCTGTACGGCTTGTCATGTTTCCGCGTAGCGTCCTTTGATATAGAGCCCTATATTTTAGGATTATTTCACTCTTTATGAATTTTACGTTCTTCGGCTACTTTGAGATAATAATTGTATACTTATGAAACTTTTCTCTCCTTTTAGATGCCTCCTAGACGTGCAGAGAGAGTCCCCAGGGATGCCTAGCCTGAGCCTCAACCTTCTCCAGCTCAGGGTATTATGAATGCCACTGAAGTTTCCACCATTGTAGCTCTGGCGGTGAATGCTGCATTGGTAGTTGTGCAATAGGCACAACCTCACACACTGGTGATGCCTCCAGTTTAGGCCCAGGCCTTCCCGTCTACTTGGGAACGCATTAGGGATGCCTTCCAGAAGGCGCATCCTCCAAAATTTACTGGGAGCTCCGTTGTGGTGGTAGAAAGACAATGGAAGAAGGATATCCAGAGGCACTTGAGGATGCATGAGTTCACGAAGGTGCAGAGTCAGATACTGGCCAAGTTCAAGTTAGTGGGAGAAGCACTGCCGTGGTGGGAGTCTATTACCACCACTGAGGAGATAGACACACTCACTATTCGAGACTTTTAGGTGCGGTTCGACTTCAAATATTTCCCCTCGTCCGTCCAGACAGAGATGAGACAGAAATTAGTGAACTTTAAACAGGAGGGAAAGACCGTGGCGGAATATGAGGCAGAGTTTATCAACCTTCTGAACATTGTACTGGATGAAATCCCAACTGAGGAGAAGAAGCTTCAGTGTTTTATGGATGGGTTGACATGGAGGATCCGCCAGCATTTTATAGGAAATGTTTCTTTAGTCACCTATTCAGACGTGGTTAATGTATCACTACTCCACTACCAGGAGGTTAAGCGAGTAGGAGAGTACAACCAGTAGGGCATGGCAGGAGGAAATAGTGCCACTGGGGTACAGGAAGTTCATGGTCAGCATAGGCACGGTGATCAGGGTTCCCAACTGGGGGAACCTAAGAGGTTCAGATCAGGAGGTTTTAGACATGGGCAGGGAGGCTTTCGAATTGTCCAGCAGGGTCAGCACGACCATCAGGTCAGCAGCAGGTTCAACAGGGCCAGAATGGCCAAGGTAGGGGTGGTAACGTCCATCAGGGTCGAGGACAGAGGGGAGGACCCTTCCCAGGGAGATGTTTCACTTGTGGAAATACTGGCCACAAGCGTTAAGACTACCCTCAGAAGGGTAGAGGATAGCAGGAACATGGCGCTCACCAGGAGCCCCAGAGACCATTATTTCCCGCAGCTCTCACCAGCACCCCCACAGATGCCAGCACTGCCACCCATTCCAACCGTCTCGGTTCAGCAGGGATAACTTCAGTACGTATGAGTCTACAATCTTCACCAGGTCGCAGTCCCGCAGGACCCACCCGCGATTAAGGGTATGTTTTCTATCGAGGGGACTTTGGGACGCATTTTATTTGACACGGTGGCCATACACTATTTTATTTGGAATAAGATTGCATGTAGAATGAATCATACATGTATATTATATACATGATTAACATTAGAAATCATCCTTACATGTATATTTGATGTTTAGTTATGTTACTTGGGAGTTTGGGATAATTGTATAAAAGTTTGAGGAATTGTCGGTTTTTCCTCGTACATCGCGGCATAGTGGTTCGTTTATTTTATCTTTTGAAAAATCACATTAGATGCATGCTTAGGTAAAAAGATAAAATTTGAATATTTAATTTGGTGCTAATTTAAGTTGGGTATATATTAATTTTATTCATGTCAATAATTATATTGGATAAAATTTGATTCGGCCTATATAGAAAAATGAATCAATATTGTTAGGCAAATTTCTAGGACTTGGGTTAAATTGAATTTTTGGGCTTAAAGTAAAAATTCAAAAATTTGATATTAGTTTATGTAGTTGTTTAGTTGAACCATCTTTATTCCGCATTAAAGGAAATTATTTTTTAAAGTGAAAGTTTTTTAAAATTGGGGGTCCTATCGTTTTCAGATCACCCGTGGTTAAAATAGGTGGGGTTTCACAGATGGCATTATAACATTAGGTTCTAGTGTCCATAGGATCTGTATGGCTTATTACGATTTCAACGTTGCGTTCTTTGACCTAGAGCCCTATTATTAGGACTGTTGCATTCATGATTATGCATTTGAGTTTCATTCTTATGTTCTTATAGTTGTCTTGACTGTGAACTTATATAATTTGAATCTTTTTTAAGGTACCACCTAGGAGAAGGAGAATGGTGAGAGCAACGGCCAGGAATAATGCGGGGGGAGGCTCAGCCAAAGCCACAAGCATGACAACCATAACCACCTCAGAGGCGGCAACAATCATTGGACAGGAAGTTAACGCAGTAATGACTACTATGTCTTAACATTGTCCTCTATCCCAGCAGCCACCGCAACCAGTGGCACTAGTTATTTAGGCACACCTGGAGCCGTTAGTGTGGCAAAGTGTTAGAGAGGCCTTCCTGAAGGGCCACCCATCAGAGTTTTAGGGGAGTTCTGATGTGATTGTGGCATGCCAGTGGAAGAAAGATATTCAGCACCACTTACGTATGGTTGACTGTAGTGAAGTGCGAAAACAGATGCTGGCCACTTTCAAGTTCATTGGAGAAGCGTTACAGTGGTGGGAGTTAGTTACCACTGTTGCAGAGAGGGATACTATGATTATTGATGATTTATGGATTCAGTTTGACCATAAATACTTTCTACCAGCAATAGAGACAGAAATGTGAAAGAAGTTCAATGAGGTTACTCAAGGTGATCATTTAGTGGTAAAATATTAGTAGGAGTTCACTCATTTGGATAATTTTATACCAGACGAGGTGAATAATGAAGAAAGTAAGAAGGTGAAGCTTATGGATGGTTTAGCCTGGAGGATCAGGCAACACTTGAGCGGTAATCCCGCATTGGTGATTTAAACTGATGTCGTCAATGCTCCACTATTATATTTCTAGGATCATCTCTTCGATGTGAAGGGAATACAGAGAGGAGGTGAGCCCAGCCAGCGGGGCAAGACAGGGGAGAACGGTAATAGTGGAGCTCTACAATAGCCGTAGTTAGGCATATACTAGGGGCAAGATTACCTATTGGGGGATTAGGCCAAAAGGTTCAGATCTTGGGGTATCGACCCGAGGGCAGTTTCAAGCATGGCCAGCAGAGTCCTCAGCAGCAGCAGGTTCCTCAGGGCCACCAGGGCTAAGGGAACAATGGGGTAGGCCAGCAGGGTCGAGGCCGACAGGGCCAACAATAGGGTCGAGGCCATCAGCGTCAATGATAAGGAGATTTTTTAGGCCAGTGATTTATTTGTAGACAAACGAGCTATAAGAGGAGAGAATTCCCACAGAATGGGAGAGCTCTGCAATAACAGGGTGCCCCGTAGGAGTAGTAGTCATAAAGGCCACCTGCAACATCAACCCCACCTACCCCACCATAAAAGTGACAGTTATAGTACAAGCGTGTCTTTAACGTTCGTGATGTCGCCATACAGCAGCCGCCACAGGCACTACCAGCAGTAACGGGTATGTTTCCTATTGATAGGCTTGCGGGTAAGATTATATTTGATACTGGGGAATCACATTCTTTCAGAGCGACTAGATTTTCATGAGCTATCGTCCTATTAGAGATAGTTGGTAGTCTTCTTATGTGTGCGAAGTCACCAATGAGTAGTGGGTCCCTTATACACTCGATCATTAGGGGTGTGGATATTGATGTTGGTAGATTATATTAAGCCACCGATGTTATTATGTTAGACATAGAGGGGTATGATATTATCCTGGGGATGGATTGGTTAGATGGATATTGGGGAAATGGTGGATTTTTTCAGGAGGACTATTTTATTTTCTATTCCTGGGCAGGAGATGTTCTTAGTGGCGATACCTCTTCCTGAGGGAGGGTCGAGCAGACATCTGTATTACATTGAGGAGGACACTTCACTGGAGGTGGTTGTGTCATTAGACTCGATTCTAGTCGTGAGGGAGTTTAAGGACGTATTCTAGGACATACATGGGTTACCGTTTAGCTGAGAAATTTAGTTTGTTATTGACTTAGCACTCGGTACGAGACCTATAGCTCGAGCGCCTTATCGCATGGACCCATCTAAGATGCAGGAGTTGAGGGAGAATATTTAGTAGCTCTTGCAGCAGGGTTTTATCGGATGGAGTACTTCACGGTGGGGTGCACTAGTGTTATTTGTCACGAAGAATAATTGGTTGCTTCGGTTATGTATTGACTAGAGAGAGTTGAATAAGATCATGATCTGAAATAAGTTTCCCCTGCCTTGTATGGATGATCTATTCAAGAAATTTATGGGAGAAGTTTACTTCTCCAAGATAGATTTGAGGTTCGGTTATCATCAGTTGCGCGTCAGAGAGGATGACGTTCCAAAGACTACTTTTCTGACACGATATGGGTCTTACAAGTTTAGTGTGATTCCATTCGGACTCACCAATGCGTCAGCAATGTTCATGGATCTAATGAATCGATTTGTTTGAGTGTTTCTTGACCAGTTTGTGATCGTATTCATTGATGATATCCTGGTTTACTCTCGCTTTGAGAATGAGCATGCCGACCATTTACGGAGAGTTTTACAAACATTTAGAGATCACTAATTTTATGCAAAGTTTGGAAATAATGGATTCTGGCTTTGGGTGGTGCAGTTTCTAGGCCACATTGTGTCTTAGAAGGGTATCGCTATTGATCCTAGTAAAGTATCGGAAGTGAAAGAGTGGGGATAGCCCACGACACCATCCAAGGATCGCAACTTTCTAGGATTGGCAAGATATTACCGGAGGTTCATTAAGGGTTTCTAAAAAAATTACGGGTCCATTGATAAATTTGACTCACAAAGGGATGCTATTTAATTGGGATGACCTTTGTCAGTTAGACTTTAATGAGCTAAAGGACAACTTAACCTAATAACCTGTGCTTACAATGCCTAAGAGAGGAGTGGCATACTACGTCTACACTGGTTCATCCTTGCAGGGACTTGGGGGTGTACTACAGTAAGAGGGAGGAATATAGCATCTACATTTTACATGCTTAATCCCCACGAGAAGAATTACCCCACACATAACTTGGAGTTGGTCGCAGTTATATTTGCCTTAAGGATTTGGAGGCATTATTTGTTGGGGGAGCAGTTTACCTTATTCATGGACCTTAAATCACTCCAGTATCTATTCACGCAGAAATATATGAACATGAGGCAGAGGATGTGGTTGGAGTTCATGAATGATTACCAATTTGATATTCAGTATTATCCTAGGAAGGCTAACGTGATGTCAGACACGTTAAGACAAAGGCTTGCACAAGAGCTAGCAGAGGTTTAGAAAGCAAAGTGGAGAGGGATTCGATACGATAATGAGATTGCTATGGCTTACATATCTGTATTAGCTATCACTCTCTAGATTGTGATGATGGTGGTTAAAGCATAGGTACAGGATTAGAATTTCCAAGACAAGATTCGCCAGTTATTAGCTGATGGAACAGAGGGGAACTCGATCAGTTCAGAGGGTGGTTTACTTTTTACTAGGAGACTCATGGTTCCATAGGATGACGATTTGAGACATGCAGTGATGTATGAGGCTCACAGGTCCCAATTTGTGGTACATCCCAACGGGGATAAGATATATCAGGATATATGCAAATAGTATGGGTGGCTGGGGATAAAGCGGGACATAGCAGAGTTTGTCTCAAAGTGTGCTACCTACCATCTAGTAAAGGTAGACCACCAGAGATCGACAATGATATTGCATCCACTCGAGATTATCATGTGGAAATAGGAGAGTATCTCCATATATTTTATCACCGAGTTACCGTTATCGTAGCGAGGTCACGACTACATATGGGTTCTAGTGTATCGATTGACCAAGGTGGCTCATTTTATTCTAGATCGTATCGATTTTAAGATGAAACAATATACATAGTTATTTATCGCTGAGATAGTATGATTACATGGGGTTCCGATTAATATTATGTCTAATAGGGACAAGATCTTTTTTTTCCATTTCTGGGAGAGCTTTCAAAAGGCAATGGGCACAGATTTACAGTTAAGTACAACGTATCACCCAAAGATAGATGGGCATACATATAGGGTTAATCATATTCTTGAGGATATGTTGCAGATGTGCATATTCAACTTTGTAAGAGGATGGGAGCAATACCTTACTTTGGTAGAATTTGCATATAATAACTCCTACCAATTCACAATCGGTAAGGAACTATTTAAGGAACTGTACGATTGGCCTTGTCATTCGCTTTCTTTCTAGTTGGAGGTGGGGTACAACAAGTTATTGGGTTCAGAGATAATTCAATATAATCATTACTAAGATTGAACTAATTCCAGGGGGCATCCGAATAGCTCAAGATAGGCAAAAGAGTTACACCGATGCAGACATGAGTCACATAGATCTTGAGCTTGGTGATCAGGAGTTGGTATGAGTGTCTCCTATGAAAGGAGTTTAAAGATTCAGCAAGAAGGGTAAATTGACGTAGAGATATGTAGGATCATTTCCAATCATTGAGAGAGTGGGACCAGTAACTTATAGACTAGGACTACCGAAGCACCTATAGCAGATTCACGACGTGTTTCACGTGTCATCGTTGAAGAGATACCGGAGCAGTGAGAGAGAATTTTGAAATTTTCCATTAGAGGAGATCGACTTGCATCTCGACATCCCATACGAGGAGAGGTCGGTGGCGATACTTAATCGTAGTGAGCGTAAACTACGGTCAAAGGTGGTAACTACCCTTGATTAGAGTTCAGTAAGGGCACCATAATGTAGACGAGCCGACATGGGAGTGGGAGGATGACATGCATGAGCAGTATTCAGAGTTATTCATCACATGTATGTCCCAATTTATAGGGAGAAATTCCCTTGTAAGGGGGAATTATGTAACAACTCATATTTTTTAGGAATTAAGAGTGAATTAATTCATTTAAATTTAAATTACACGTGTTACGGAATTTAATATTATGGGTTAATTAAATCATTAATTGGAAATAAATGATTAATTTTTAAATATTATTAATCAGAGAGAAATGATTAATGTTTATCGAATCAAATTACGAAGTGAATAGTAACTACATATTTGACTTCATAAAGAATGATAATGATGTGGCATTATTTTATCTCAACTAGGCATCGGGTGTGGACTGTATAAGGTTGAGATAGGAAATTATTTGCGAGTAACTCAAATGATGATTTTGAGATTACGGTTGAGTCCGAAAGGGTCGAAATAGTCAAAATAGTATACCTAGGTGTCTAGTTTGGGTCCTGGGACTGTTTTAGACCAAAGGACAACACGAGAGGGCATTTTAGTCATTTGGTAGCCTAAAGTTAAGAGAGATACGATTTTCCAAAGGTTATATAAACTTGTAGTTATGAGAGGCTAGGGTAATAGGAATAGAAAATAGTTAGAGGTCGTTTGAGAAGAAAGGGAGATCATTCTTGGAGCTTAGGAGATGGTTATTCGAGGTTCAACCTTGTTCTAACATCACCATCACCTTTGGAGTGTGGATTAGAAGAGAATCATCAATAAGAGAATTAAATTAGATCACTCCCATACAAGGCAAGTATTTATATTGGAAATTTTTATGAGTTATAATACTCATGTATAGAAGGGTCTTTGAATTAAGGATACTTGATAGTATTCTTGTGATTTGTTGAATTTAACTCATAATTCGAACTAGGATTACATGTAGAATGAATCCAGTTCTATAAATAAAATGAAATCAGAAGTTATGGGATTTTAATCAGGGGATAAATTTGGGTTTTTAATGAACTTATGTGAGGAACACAAAAATGTAGGGTTTAATGATTAGTAGAGTTTTAATCGGATCTTGGATGAAATTGTATGGATTTTACACATGATTTATGTTACAAATCATCCCTACATATATATTTGATGTTTAGTTATGTCAATTCGGAGTTTGGGAATGTTGTATAAGAATTGGATGGTTTAAAAATTCGTAATAGAGAACTAAAGAAAAAGACACATGATACATTTCGAATCGATTCAGCCTTTGGGCAAATCGATTCAGTTTGCTCAGAATTAAAAAAAAAATCTTTTTGGTTTTAAACCATGAAATTTTGGATAATGCATGAGAGAAATTTTGGGACATTTTTAAACTATAGAGGGAAATATGAATATGTCAGTAGGAGTATAGTGGAGATCAGGTTTTCATAAATTGAGATAAGTTAAGATTTGGGATAATTGAGAAAATATCCATAATTGATGAATTAATGATATTAGAGATGGGTCACGTAGTAATGAGTGAACCCATGTTTAGGACCAGTAGTATAAGATGGGAATAGCTACATATTAAGTAAGGGGTAAATAGGACACTTAGGGTAGTGAGTGATGCTCGAAATTACATGAATTGGAAATTTAATTGAAATTAATAATACGTTGAATATGCGAGGCTAGGGTAAGAGGAATAAAAAAAATTAAAGGTCGTTAGAGAAGAAAGGGATCTATTCTTGGAGCTTAGGAGAGGGTTCTTGGAGATTTCAACCTTGTTCTAACATCGCCATAACCTTTGAAGTGTGGATTAGAAGAGAACCATCAGCACGAGAATAAAATCAGATCACTCCCATACAAGGCAAGTATTTATCTTGCAAATTTTAATGAGTTATAACACCCATGTAGAGTAGGTTCTTTGAATTAAGGATAATTGACACTATTTATCTGATTTGATGAATAGAACTCATAATTCGAAATAGGATTGCTTGTAGAATGAATCATGCATGCATATTATATATATAATTAATAATAGAAATTATCATTACATGTATATTTGATGTTTAGTTATGTTAACTGGGAGTTGGGGATAATTGTATAAAATTTGAGGAATTGGATGGTATAACAATTCGTAACAGTGAACTGTAGAAGAAGACAACCGATACAGTTCAAATCGATTCGGCCCAAGGGAGAATCGATTCGGTTTGCGCAGAATTGAAAAATTTCCCTTTTTGTTTTAAACCCTGAAATTTTGGATAATGCATAAGGGAACTTTTGGGATAAATTTAAACTATAGAGGGAAATGTGAAAATGTTAGTAGGCCTATAGAGGAGTTTAGGTTTACATAAATTGAGATGTGTTAAGGATTAAGATAATTTAGAAAATATCCATAATTGATGAATGAATGAAATTAGTGACGGGTCACGTAGTAATTAGTGAACCTATGTTTACGACCAATAGTATATGAGGGAAATAACTACATATTAAGTAAGGGGTTAATAGGACCCTTAGTGTAGTGAGCGATGCTCGAAATTACATAAATTTGAAATTAATTGAAATTAATAGTACATCGAATATGTGAGCGATATATACTATGTATAAGTTGATATAATTGAGTTGTGTGCATACCTACTAAATAAAATATGTACATATATTTTGTGAATACCTATAGATTTGATTTGATTATGTGTGTGAACATACATACACTGCCTGCAATCACGAGGTTTTCGCACAAAGGGCGATCCCACCTTGATGATTTCAGTGAAGTCTAGATTTGTGCCCCTGAACATGGATCTTAGGGTAGCCCATTATGTGCAGTGTATTAGTGGGACTTCTTGGTCGTTTGGGTATATTAGGTATGTGCTTATCCCAAAGTCTTAGAACCACGTCCGCCTCCATTGTTGTGTTGATTGATTTTGGGTTCGAGGAGACATGCCAAACTAATAGCCCTTGTTTAAGTACGAGAGGTACTGGACTTCATAGTAAAATATGCCAGCATCACGAGGGTCCATTCCGAGGATGCTATAGTGGTGTATATACTATATTTATAATCTATATATACCGTTGTGATATATCTACTTATGTGAGATAATAGAACTGATAGATTATGTATATCTAAAAGACTTTAAGTAGTGAAACTTAAATAATTGACTCAATAATAAAATGGGAATAAATAAATTTACTATTGAGATTGTAGTATCGTGTCATATGGGTAAATATGAGGGAACTAGACTTATCGAGAGTAGTCAGATATATTATCTAGTTGAGAAGGGGATACTAGTTCGGTAGAATACATTAGGCATGCACATTAGTTAAGAGGTGAGGATATCAAGGGAGTGTACGTGGATATTACATGTGAAATATATAACCGGTTTAAATTATGATCTAAATACTTGGACAATATTTTCAAAATTTTTTCCTTCGGCTCTGACCCGTGTCAAAAATATTTTCAAAACCTTTTAGGTGTCCAGCCACAGGGACACCAAGCTTAAAGATCCTATCCCGAGTTGCGTAGCTGCACTAGTGTGTAGGCTTGCAGCAGATTACTTTAGACGCTTCAGATAATTCATTCTTGATAGGAGATTTCATTAATAGTTCATTTGGACGTGTTGCTCTTCATATTATTGATTTTATTCAGTTATGCATCAGACACTATTTCAAATTTAGTTTTGACTTATTTCAGATTGTGGTTGAATTATGTACTTGGAGAACCGATGGTTTATTCAGTCTCATATATTTATATGTATGTCGTGTGATTATTCAGACTATATTTATGAGTAAATGGTTTAGTTCATTTATTTTATTTTCGTATGATGTCATAATAAAAGATAAAACTTAACACCAGTTTAATGCGACATAAGTGATTAGTAATTGAAAAGTTTTTTTGACAGTGATGCTAAGAATGAACCAAATGGGATTCCTGTTTGTTTTAATGAAGGACTGATTACCCGTGGTTAAAATAGATGGGGTGTCATAGATGAAAGATATACACCTTTTCATCCACCTTCACCACCGTTCCCTAAAATCCATCCTCAACAACATATATAAAGGAAACACTTAGTTCACGTGATCATATGCCTTCTCAATGTAAATATTGCATACAATTATCAACACACCACTCCTCAACTTGGAATCAACACAGTCATTAGCCAGTAGTGTCGTGTCTAAAATTTTCCATCCTCCCACAAAAGAATTTGGAGCTTCATAAATGAGTTGATCAATCATCCTTCTTAGTATAACCGACAACACCATGGAGATCAGTTTATACACACTCCCAACTAAATTAATTAATCTGAACTTCCTCACATAAATCGATCCCCCTTTCTTGGTAACTAATGTAAGGAAGGTGGAGTTCAAACTTCTTAAAAACTATCCCCTTTTATAAAACTGACTAAAAACGACCATCATATCTTCCTAAATAATAGACCAATAGTATTGAGAGAAAGGCATAGTGAAGCCATTTGGGCCTGGTGACTTATATACACTCATTACCCTCAAAACCTACACAACCTCTTATTATGTGAAAACCCCGTCTATCTTATCTACCTCGGCCCCACAAATGATTCTCATTGGTAATCTATCCTATGTGGGTCTCTAAGATTCCTCCTCTATTTACAACCTCTAATAATATTGGTTGATCACTCTCCTCACCTTACCCTCCTTAAAGAACTCATCTTCCCACACTATAATATTCTCAATATGGCTAAAGAGAGGATTAGAGTTTGCCGCTCTATTTAAAAACTTAGTGATCTTATCAACTTCCTTCAGCTATAAGGCCCTTCTTTTTGTCTTTAACTGATCTCTTCTTGAAACAACCTCTTACCCACATCCCTTTTCCTCTCCTCCCTTAACTCATTTTCTACCCCAGAAAGCTTATCAACCATTTGTTGTCATCAAGAGCCCAAATATCCTCCATATATATCTCAATAAGATGCCCCGCATTCCCAAACACCTATCTGTTCCACCATTTAATATCTCTCTTAAGAGGAGACAAATTCATAACTAATGAATAACTAGCATTACCCTCCACTGCATACCATTTCCACCACTATTTTACCCTATCAACAAAATCATCCTCCTTTAGCCACATACTTTAAAATCTAAAACTATTCCTCCCTCCTCTCCACCCCCTCACTCTAAAAGAAACGTAGTATGATTTGAGGCCACTCGTGTAATGTAAGCTTTCATCATCCTCGGGAGATGTTCCTCCGACTCATGAAAATGTAAAAAGTGATCTAATTGGGACGGGGATGGAACATCCTATCTATTGGTCCAAGTAAACCCCCTCTATTGGGAGATCTAATTATTGCATATCGTCAGTGAAATTAGAAAAATCCTTCAAATAAGTCTTCTATATCACCCATTGCTTCTTTATGATGGAAGATGGACAATTATGACATCTCCTCCCATACACCAAGGATCTCCCCCCTCCCATGCATTCTTTACCCCTTCTAATTCTTCCCATAACTTCCATCTAAAAAAATCATCTATCGGTCTATAGACCCCTGAGAAACTCCAAGTTAATTCATCCTCCACATTCCTAAATATACAACATAATGACCAAGTACACATCAAGATTTCTAATACTTCCACCACTCAGGAATCTCACACAATTATCCCTCTCCTACAGGACCCCACAACATCTAGACTACAACACTATATCCAACGACGTCCCCAAATTGACCTAACCATGTCTCTATACATACTCCCCAATTTTTACTCCTATAGGAACACAATATGCAGTCTCCAACTAGAGTTATCTCCACTAACTATTCCTCTCGTCGTAGGATCATTTATGCCCCTCACATTTCGTGAAATAAGGCTTAACTTCATTGGATACCTATTTAACCCTTTCCAATCCTTCCACATCCACCACCCAATTTTCCCCTCCAGTTTTCTTCAACATTAAAAAAAAAACACAATGCCTCATTTTATTTTCCCTCAGATATTAGTCCTAGTAATTTACTAAATCCTTATATCATATTTTCTAGCAACCCCTCTACCTCATCCCTGCACTCCTCCATCCCTCACCTCTCCCTCATAACTCTCCCTCATCCATCCTAGACCTTAGATAATACATTATGATATTTTTTTATCCCCCTAACTAACTTATTACCCCATATTGAGATCTCTAACTCCACTCAAAATGTATGGGTTAAAATTCTTTGACATTGATCGTATCCTCCCAAGCACACTCCGATTCGGACGAAGAGTTGTAACACATCTACTCCTTTTCCCAATCAGAACTTTCCATTATATAACCTTGGAGAGGTCGAACACCAGTGAGACCCCCACCCTACTTATGTCTCTGCGGTAAAATATTGGAGACACCCTTGGGGTGGTACTCCAAAACATCAAGCATGCCGGGAAACTGATGGATATGGATGATGGGTCTTCCCCTCCATGTTTAGGGAGATGTAGTGTTCAAAACCATTGGAGGAAAATGCAGAGGTTTCCTGAAATTAGATGATGCTACTCAGGAAAGAGAAGAGCTAAGGTGGGTAAGGATACTAGTCAAATGGAGTGATCATGTCACTACACCAAAACATGCCTTTAGTAATAGTATTTTACCGTTACAAAAAATATTAGTAACGGTAATTTTCTCTTAGAAAAAGGTGGCGGGGAACAAAATAAGTAAGGGGAATTTACCATTACTAATGCTGGATTTAGTAATGGTATTTTACCATACTAGTTCTACATTTACCAATGATATTTTACCCCTACTAATTTTGATTTAATAACAAAATTTTTTGTCATTATTTTTACCTTATTATGCATTTTTTGTAATGCTTTTGTTTGATTTTGTAACGGTAAAGATCCATTCGTAATATTATTTTAAAATTATATATTTCAAGATTAGATATCCTTCTTCAACATGTTCTGAATTTAAACAATTTTGATCATGCTTAACACATTATTCAAATCCCAAGAACATATACAAAAATAGTCAATGTAAACATGGGTACTATATTAAACATTTACATTTTATATAATCTCCCACTCTTTATTTACAAAAGAAATTTGGATACTTAGGGAGAGCGATACACATAGTAACAATTTGGAACAAAATCTCTATTTAAAAATATCAGTGAAAAAATTAAAATCTATACAACATGTTTGAGTAGCGATGAAACCATTATCAACACGTTTTGTTCGACCAATAACCTCCTTCATAAGTGCATTTATTATATGAGTGTCCATCACATTATTTCATCTTATTTGTTCCTTTTTTTTCAATTTTTTGTTGTGATGAGGACGAGTCGACATCAATGTGGACTCTTGGTTTTGGGTCTTGAAACAGATAGAATTTTAGATTTTAATACATCCCTGGAATACAATCAACATATAATGAGATTTGTACACTAAGACGATTTTAAACACTGGCCAACTAATACGTACGCTGATATGAAACCAACATATGCAACCAACTGATATGAAATTTTCTATCAACTAGTAACATATTACCTACCAACTGACGTGAAACAAATACTATTAAATCAAAAGATAAAATTTGGTATGTCAAGTAATATTTTAATTAATATAATCTGATATATCGATTATGTCCTTACAACCAATTTGAAACAAACTGATAATATGATATGATAATCCTATATGGATCCAACTGATAATCTGATATGAAACCAACTAAGAATCTAATATGAATCCCTATATAAAATCGAATCATATGAAACTAAATGAAAAAACCAACTCATAATTTTTATATCAAATTAACCAACTGATATATCAATTACTACTTTCCTACCAATATATAAACCAACAGATATATTTTAGACACAATCATCATATCAATAAGTTAATGAACGAAATTGTCTCCAATCTCTCAAGAACTTTTATTATCGCAAGTTGTGAGGTTATGAATTCAATGAGGTTTACAAATACTACACGATTCTGAGGCTCTGCTATAACAGATGAACGAGCTCGTAACCAGAAGTGAACACCATATGCATTCTGATCCGAGTTGGCATATCCCTAAACAAAATGTAGTACTACATTATTTTAAGGGCTTATTTAAAAATAATATATTATACTTCAGTAATATTATTATTTTATTACTCCAAATATTTATTTTCAATAAAAATATTTTTGGACATTTTATAATGGTTTAAGTATGTAAAATACACAATTTTGAATTAAAGGGCAATATGGTAATATCTGTTAATGTGGTCTCAAAGCTAAGATTTAAGAGAGGGGATATGTAAGGAATATTGTGGCTGATTATAAGGAAAGAATGATGAAAAATGGCCAAAAATGAAATTTAAAAAGGCAAAAATGAAAGGAATGAGAAGAGTGATTTTGGAGAGCTTTAGATCTTCTTTTTGAGTGCCTTCGAAAGATATTTGAGAAAAACTCAAAACGCATACTCGCTCAATTTTTTGTGTAGAATCCAAATCTTTGATTCGGATAACGTTTAGGTCTAATTTTTTGCATTTTTAAAACATGCCCAAAATTAGGATTTTTATTCGGGGTGAAATTTTAAGTATTTGAGGTGAATTATACTCGGGGATTTATTAATGAATTTGTGATGGAAAATTCAGGAAAAATAAGGATGCGGGCAATTGAAAGTTATACGTGTCCAAAATAAATAATTTGAGAAGTAATTATTTAATTGAATAATTAAATAATTGATAATAGAAATGATATTTGGAAATGTTGGGCTAGTGACACGAGTGATAGGCACAATTAGCTGGAATTAGTAAAAAAAAATATACGGGTGTAGAGACAATATATATATATATATATATATATATATGGGGCGGGTGCGAGTGGTATAATGAATTAAACATATTACTATTGGGGTGCTATTAGGTGGAGGTTCGCGATGTGGGTGATCTCCCTTAGAGAAAAACAACAGGCTAAGTATCGACCCCATGTTATAGCGCCATGTCCCTTGCGAGGTGAAATTCGAAGTGAGGTAATTTGGGTATGGTTATGACTCACTATCAAAGTATTATGATGGCCTCCAATAAGTTTACGATTTTAGGTTAGGTAGTGAGATTCCGTCCCTATAACTCAGGATGAAGAAATGGTGCCCTGAAGCATAGCACACTAGAGAACCATATCTAAAGAGTTCTAGCTCGGAGGGATGCCGATTATATATGTATAGTGTAATATATATATATATATATATATATATATATATATATATATATATATATATATATATATATATATATATATATATATATATATATATATATCTGTGTGTGTGTGTGTGTGTGCGTGTTATGATGTGGAAATTATGTATATAAATGTCAAAGAATTATATACAAGTTTAAGACATTAAGAGTGAATAATGTTTAAATAATTAGTGGAAGTTATTGGGCATAAAGTAATAGATTACAATTGATAATTATAATTATTAATTGTATGTAAAAATTAATTCGATAAAATGCGCATGAACGAGAAAGAGTACAGACTTAAGGATTTTTTGGGGACTAATTAGGCAAGTAGCATAATTAGGCGGTTAAAATGCAGACGTTAGTTGTGAACTTTAATTGAGGGGTGAGTATTATCTCATGAGAGTGTGGTACCAATTTAAATATAGAAGAATGAACATATAATTATTTATGCATTTTAAGGCAATTCAATTTGGCCCTCAGCGAATTGATTCGGCTCCTGGGGCTTGGGTCAGGGTTAGACAGTGGAAATGTTCGATGGATTTTTACGAGTCCAAGTGAGTATATGGGAGGTTTTCAAAGTGAAGGATATTTAATTAAAAATGAATTTGTGCCGTTATCCAAAAAATGGTGATTTTAATAATTAACTAGAAGGTTAATATTCAAACATGGATTCTTATTTCGAGAACTATGAAATCAAGTTGCAGTAGTTATGAGGATAAATATGTATACATATTACGTGATATTTGTATATGTTTATTTCTTATATGGATGTACCCATGTTCGTGGAAGACATATCGATTAGGGTTGAGTACATCATCGGACCATGTACCACATGCCAGCTGAGATGTGCTAGCCGTAGTGTAGGCCGTTATTTTAGATAATACGTTCAGGGGCACCACTTCATAATGAGAGCAGGGGATGGGCAAATTTTTCTACATAATAGGGAGTATGGGCATGAGATGGTGTACCACATAGTGATCGCCCCACTTATATGTGTTTTGTTTACATCCGTTTGGTGAAGAACTCGTCCAGACTTACAAATAGAGCACAATCTGGACACTGAATGTAAATGAGTTTGTGTATAATACATATTTAAAAGTATATAAATTGATTAACCAATGAACTTATATAGTCTAATAATTTAGCCAACTGTTAATGGACACAGTGCTACAGAAAAAAACATAATGTGATACGATTACATTTATATGGAGTAGTATTGTGGGATTAATATTTAAGACTACGATTATACGTGTAGATATTTACCTTTCGATTATATGTCGCCTAGATGCCCTTGATATTGTTATGTTAATGTGGATAATAAGCCACATGCTTAGACTTGGGGAAATACGTAAGTATTACACTTAGATGAGGGGTGAGATACTTGTCGCATATGAAGGCCGATGGGCAGTATGTAATGTGAATTAAGTGCATTATTATCTAGTAGTTTTATAAGTTAGTTCTTGTAACTTTAGGGCTCTAACCAAAATCATCAAAACTATTTTCCATATTATCCTAAAGAGGAATAATAGGGCTGATAGAGGATTAGACTTGCAGTTTCACTTGCCTAGTGACTGATTTAGATCCTTCATTCTAGCATAAGTTTCTACTCTTTATTTTATTTCCGCTTGTTTATTCCAAAAATTGTATAGGCATAAGCTCGAGACTTATTTATTTTAGGAAGTTATTTCTAGTTATGTTTGGGATAGACGTTTTATGATTTTTGAGAGTTAACACTTATTCGTTGTTAGTTATTATTTCATATTGCTTTATTGTGCCTGGGTGATTTATATTAAAATTCCATTTTGCAGTTTGATGCCAAGAATGGTATGAATTATTAGACGAGCCCCATCTTCAGTGTATTGTGTATGGCCAAGCTTTACGTGGAAATGGGGGTTGTTACAATTTGTATCAGAACATCCAGGTTCTAGCGTCCTTAGGATCTTTGTTGTGCTCGTTATGTTTTGTGTTGCGTTCTTTGATATGTATATCCCTATGTTTAAGAATTGTATTACTTTTTACGATTTGTTAGTAATACTAACCTCATTTTCTATCAGATGGCAAACACTTGATGTAATAGACCAAGACGTTCTACTAACGAGGGTATAGAGGATAAGGCTCAGTAGGAGCCACAACCACAACCAACACTAGTACCGCCCATGGTTACTCTAAATGATATAGATACTACAGTGACTCAGTAAGTCTCTATCGTGATAGATTACATGATACAACACTTTTATTCACAGTAGGGGCCACCACCACCACTAACCCTACAGTCGGTGGTGCTACCTGTTCAATCGTAGGGCTTAGTTTTAGAGAGGACTAGGGACGCCATCACTAAGGTCCACCCACTAGATTTTGATGAGGGTACTGAGATTTTAGTGGTAAGTGAGTGGAAGAAGGATATTTAGAGATAGTTGAGGATGGTTGAGTTCACAGCAACGCAAAAGTAGGTTTTAGCCTTATTCCGATTAATAGGAGTAGACCAACAATAGTTTGACTCGAACACCACCCTAGAGGAGCAGGACATGATGACCATTGATGAGTTTTGGGTAAAGTATAATGAAAAGAATTTCCCACCCGATATGAAGTCAGAAATAAGGAGAAACTTCATGGAGTTGAAATAGGAGAGACATACAGTAGTCGAGTATGAGGAGGAGTTTACCGTAATGCCATTGTTTTCTAAAGATAACGTAAACATCAAAGAAAATAAAATGGAGAAGTTTGCATTAGGGATAACTTGGCACATCACGAAATCCCTATTGGGGAACTTGACTTTTACCACCTATACTCAGATGGTTAATGTCACTTTATTACATTACCATAATCACCAGTCGTTCTGAAAGAGTAAAGGTGAGAAGAGATCCAATTTAGATTCATCGAGATAGTAGTGTAGGACAGGTGAGAATGGTAATTAGGGGTTCCAACGGGTTAAGGGGTCTTAGACATGAGATCAGTTCAAAAGCAGAGGGGTTTGGATGATCAGAACAAGTAAGGCTAATAAGGCTATTGACAATAACAGAGGGGCCATTAGGGCTTGTGGCAACAACGTCGAGTCTATCAAGGCCAATAGGGGAAACAACATGATACGTGTCAGTTTTATAGAAACTGTAATGAACATGGAGAGAAAAAACACCCATAAAAAGGTTTCCTCGGGGCACTCGGAGAGCACAGGAGCAGGGGGGGTCAGCGTGGATATTAAGCACCTTAGGGGTAGCATTAGTAGTTTCTGGCAGTGCTAATGGTCACAGTGCTAGGGCTACCAGCTCTACCTATTGCAACTATATTATGGGAGTGTGTATCACGTCGCAATTAGAAAGGGACCAACACAAACACATGGAGTGGAGGGTATCTTGCCAATTTTTAGGCATGTCGGGTGCATTTTATTAGATATCGGTACATCACACTCATTTGTTAGTATTAGTTTTCATCAATTATCGAGGATGGTAGACTTAACGTCTGATATAGTACTTTACATCGATTCACCCGTGGGTAGAAGGGCACTTGTACGCTTCGTGTGCATAGGTATAGGGATAGACATTGGGAGACTTAGGTCATGGCTGACTTAATTGTGTTAGATATGTGATGGTACGATATTATCGTGAGGATGAACTGGTTATGTACTTAAATTATTTGGGTGGATAGTTATGGGATGTCCATTTTCTTTGCCATTCCAGGATAAGAGATGTACTTAGTTGCGATGCTGCGCCCAAAGGGAGGGTCGAGCATGCACTTATACTACATTTTGATGAAGTCATTATTTATCTGTACTCCATTCGAATTATTAGGGAGTTCTCAGATGTGTTTTGGGAAATTATAGGATTAACATCGAGTGGGAGATCTAGTTTGTGCTTAACTTGGTTCGAGGTATGAGACCCATCGCCCGTGCACCGTATCGAATGTTTCCTTTGGAGATAAAAGAGTTTAGGGATCAGATTCAGTAATTCCTGGTTTAAGGATTCATTCAGAGGAGTACTTCACCTTGGGGTGCATCAAGGATGAATTATTGATATTGTGTATTGATTATATGGAGTTGAACAAGGTCACTTTACAAAACAAGTATCCATTACCACGTATTGATGATTTGTTCAGCCAATTGAGGATTTCATCGTACTTTTATAATATTAATTTATGGTCAGGGTCCCATCAGTTGAGGATTCTAAATCAGGATGTTTCGAATACAATATTTTTTTATGAGATATGGGTCTTACGAGTTTATGATTGTGCCTTTTAGTTTAACTAACGCATCGGCAATTTTCATAAACCTGATGAATAGGGTGTTCAGGGACTTTCTAGATCAGTATATTATTATGCTCATAGATGACATATTGATTTATTCTCGGACTGTAGATGAGCACGTACAACACTTGTGGATAGTCTTACAATCATTGTGGGACCATATTTTTGTGCCAAGTTTGATAAATACGAATTTTTCTTGAGGGAGGTTCAGTTCGTGGGCCACATTGTATTTGAGAGGGAGATATCATTGGATTTGGGAAAGGTTTCAATGGTGATGGAGTGAGGACAACCCAATACACCAACGAAGGTTCATAGTTTTTTTTTATTTTGGTAATGTACTGCCATCGATTCATTTAAGGATTCTCAAAGATAGTCGACCCTCTAACAAATTTGATGTAGAAGGGTATACTATATGTTTGGGAAACTGTATGTCACCACGATTTTAACCAGTTGAAGGTCATGTTTACTTCAGCTTTGGTACTTGATTTACCTCGTGGTGGAACAAATTATAATGTCTTTACTGATGTTTGCTTATGATAACATGGATGTGTAGTGATGTTGGAGGAGAGGCCGATAACTTATGTTTCCTAAAAGTCTAAGCCTCACAAGGAGAATTAACCCACCCTTGATTTAAAGGTCGCAGTCATAATGTTTGCATTACGAAATTGAAGGGATTATATTTTAGGGGAGAAATTTCAATTATTCACAAATAAAAAAAGTTTGCAATATTTGTTCATATAGAGGGAGTTGAACATGAGATAGCATTAGTGGATTGAGATTTTTAAAGACTACCAGTTTGATATTAAGTATCATCTGAGTAAGGCGAATGTAGTGGAAGATGCCTTGAACCTTAAATCGACAGTCGAGTTAGCAGCAGTGTGGACAGAGAAATGGGGCTCTCTTCATAAGGAAGATGAGTTGTTATGTTCTTTAATGGAGGTTCTTACCATTACATATAAAATAATCATTCGGGTAGTGAAGGTACATATAAGAGATCCCGTTTTCCAAGAGAATATCAGGAAGTTGTTAACAGAGGGGAAATAGCATTATTCGATTAGTTTGGATGGGGTATTGAGGTTCTATAGTAGGTTACTATTTCCAGATGATGAGGAATTACGATGAGCACTTAAGATCGAGGCACATGGGTCATATTTTTTGGTTCATCCAGGTGGGGATAAAATTTACCAGTACATGGGGCGCCAGTATTGGTGCACATGCATGAAGGAGGACATAGCCATTTTTTTGTTAAATTGTGCCACATGCCAAACGGTGAAGGTGGACCATCAGTGACTAGCACGTGTTCTACACCCTCTCGAGATTCTAATATTGAAATGAGAGAGCATTTCCATGGATTTTACTACCGGGTTACCTATGTCACAGCGGGAGCATGACGGCATCTGGGTGATCATTAACCGATTGAAAAAGCTATCTCATTTCTTACTAAGTCGGATAAACTATAGTTCGAAGCAGTATGATAAGATATTTCTTGCAGAGATTGTGAATTTTATGGTGTACCACTCAACATTGTGTCGGCTAGGGTCAAAATGTTTGTATCCCAATTTTGTAGGAGTTTCTAGCAGGAATTAGGAGTGAAGTTGAGGTTGACTACCTCATATCACCCTTAGACGGATGGTCAGATAGAGAGGGTGGATAAGATGTTGGAGAACATGTGATAGATGTTCATTTTCGACTTTAAAGGTGGTTAGGAGAAATACTTACCATTGGTGGAGTTTTCTCAGTTACCAGTTCACTATCGACATGACACCTTTAAAGGCATTATAAGGGAGGCTTTGTCATTCGCCCTCTTGTTGATTAAAAGTGGGGGTGAACAAGCTTTTCCAACTGAATTTCATCAATACATCAAAAAAGTGAAGATGATCAGGGCTAGGATTCGGAGCACCCAAGATCAATGGAAGAGTTATACTGATGGAGATAGGAGGCACTTGGATTTTATATTTGGTAATCAGAATGCTACTCAGGGTGTTTCCCATTAAGGTAGTGATGCAATTTTGGAAGAAAGGGAAGTTGTCTCCCCGATATATGGGACCGTCACCTATTATTGAGAAGATTGGACCTATAACATATCTATTAGTCGTATCAGATCACTTGTATATGATCCACGATGCTTTCCATGTTTTGGCATTACGGAGATTCCTTAGAAATGAGGAATCTTATCAGCATACAGACATTGATGAGATATAACTCCAACCTGACATGAGTTACAAGGAGAAACTTGTAGACATTCTAGACCGTAAAAGCGTGGCATTCTTTCCAAGTTTGATTCTTTAGTACACGTGTAGTGAGGACACCCCAAAGATGATGAGTCGACATTGGAGATGGAGGATGACATGATAGAGAAGTAACCAGAACTCTTCGAGCCAGATAAATTTTAAATTTTGAGGACGGAATTACATTATTAGGGGGGGGGGGATATAGCACCCCGTAATTTTTTTTATCAATTAAATTGGTAGAATTAAAATAAATAAATATAATGAACAAATTACTTGGATGTGATTGTGCATGATTTAGTGATGTGATTATACCGATTGGTAGAATAAAAATAAATAAATTTCTTGGATGTGACTGTGTATGATTTAGTGATACGATTATACTGAATGTGTGCATTAGGAGAATGACTAATTTTGCATGTTACATGAATTATTATGATCACATGACTAGGATAACTCAAATGTGTAATATATTGTAAACATTATTTGAGTGAATTCTATAGGGATTGAGGAACTTGTTTAGGTGTTTTAAACATCTGAAGTTGGGCCCGGGGGATAGGTATACCCTTAGGGGAGATTTTGGACCAATCTAAGTAATATTATGGGCTTATTTCAGGGCCCAAAGATGGGTATTGAGAGGATATACCGGATTAAGGGTTTTAATTGGATAGTGGATAATAAACCAATCGATTTAGGTATCCCATCCATCTCTAAGTTAACCTAACAACTTTACACCTTGTGGGGGAGGTTACCAAGCTTGGAGAAGAAGATAGGAACAAAGGCTCAAAGGAGAAGGCTTCAATTATTTCTAAAGGCAAGAATTTTCTTATAAAACTTTTAATAATATGTTTCTTGATTCATATTCATATCTCTCATACCAATTTTGGGTTATAAAATTTATTAGAGATTGAATTATAGATGCATTTAGATCAAGGTCTATTTAGAATTAATTGATGTTAATTATGCCTTGAAAATTAAATACCTTGGTGACAAATCCAGAATTGATATCGTTTAATTCGAGAATTACTGTTAGAATTTATGTGATAAGATCAATGTTTATTATTGAAATCAAATGATATATTCATCATACTATTCTAGGAATTTTTCGATAAGAATTATGAACTTGTTAGGCTTAGACAACTTATGACTTTTGTAATATAATAACTTGAATTATCAGGGATTGTCATATGTATATGGGTTATAAATCTACGTAAATACATTTTCTTGATTGTGATATAATTATGGTTACTGAAATTGAGTTGCATAAAGTCTTAAAAATGATTATGGAATGTTGGGGGAGAAACCCATATTGGAATTTGACAAATCTGGGCTCATTGTCAAAAGCGACTCAATTCAGCTCGGAGCGAATTGATTTTTATCCATGAGCGAATCTATTTGGATCTTAGGGCTTTGATCAGGGTTAGACTGTGAAAATGTTCAAGGGGTTTTTACAAGTCCAAGAGAGTATATTGGAAGTTGTCCAACTGAAGGGATATTTAACTAAAAATTGATTTGTGTTGTTATCCAATAAATGGTAATTTTAATAATTAATTATAGGGTGAATATTCAAACAAATATTGGTATTTAGAGAACAATGAAATCAAGTTTTGGTAGTTATGAGGATAATATCTTGTACATACCGTGTGATATATGTATGTATTTATTTCTTGTGTAGACATGTACGTGGAAGGCCTATCGGTTAGAGTTACATACATCGTCGGACTGTTTACTACACGTCGGCTAAGATGTGTTAGGCGTAGTGTAGGTGGTGATTTTAGATAATACATTTAGGGACACCGCTTCGTAATGAGAGAAGTGGGATGGACGGATCCGTCTACATAACCGGAGGTATTGGCGTGAGATGGTGTACTATGTAGTGATGTCCTCACTTATATGCATTTTGTTTATGTCCGTTTGGTGAGGGACTCCTCCGAACTTACCGATAATGCGCGATTGGGATATATATATATATATATACTGATTAGGTAGTGAACTTGTGTATTCTAATGATGTAGACAACTGGTAATGGACACAATGCTACGTAAAATACATAATGTGATGTGATTGGATTTTATAGGGTTTGTCTTTAGGACTGTGATTATATGCGCAGATATTTTCCTCTTGATTATATGTGACCTAGATTCCATGGATATTGTTATGTTAGCGTAGAGACCGAATCACATGCTTGGACTTGGGTTAGAAATACATTTAGACGAGGAGTGACAAACTTACTTCATTTGAGAGCCGATGCTCGATATGTAATATGAATTAACTCTGTTATTATATATTGTTTTTGTGAGTTAATTCTTGCAGCTTTAGGGCACTGACCCAAATCATCAAAATTATTTCCTAGGTTAACCTAGACAGGAATAACAGGGCTGATGGAGGATCAGAGTTGTAGTTTCACTTGCATGGTAGCGGATTCATCTCCTTTATTCTAGAATAGGTTACAACTCTTTATTTTATTTCATTTTTTTATATTTCAGAGATTGTATGGACATAAGGCCGAGACTTATTTATTTCAGGAAAATATTTCTAGTTATATTTGGGATAAATGTTTTATGATTTATGAGAGTTGGGTTTTATTCATTTTCAGTTATTATTTCATGTTTCTTTATTGTGAGTGGATTATTTAAATTAAAATGTAATTTTACACTTTAATGCTAAGAATAGTATGAATTGTTACACGAGCCTCGTCTTTGGCGTATTATGTCTAGCCAAACTTTATATGGAAAATGTGGGTTGTTACAAGAACATTCACGAGAAATCGTGCCAATTCAAGAGAAATGATAGTTAAGTATAACGAACATTTCCATGGTCTCTAAGGCCATTAGGTGGTCAAGAGAAATAGAATTTGAATCCCAATTCTCATATATAATTATGTAAAGCTTTAATGACTTACCCTTTTCTTTAATAGCCTTCGATACTTCCAAAATATAAGGCAAGTCTGAGTTCACAACCTTCTTTTTTTCTTCCTTGTGAAAGCTCATCTCGTACGATCTAACTTCTATTCCTAACATCATATTGAGGTCTCGTAGGTGATGTCAATGGCCCACATGGCCTGATGATTCAGCCTTTATTTCAAATCAACTTCCATTTCACTACAACACCTTTGTAAAAATATACGATGTCTTATTTTTTATCAATTGTGACGGAGAGGCTCTTCTCATTCTCAGCCTTACCCGGTATGAATACTAGTTTGGTTGATTCATGTTGAAGATGTTGGAGTTTTGTTATGGAAAGAACGAAAAATATTAATTAATTTCTGCAAGGCACGTTCTTGGAACGCTTTCTTTTAGGCAAAATTTCTCCCAATCCGGTTGAGACAGAACCAGAACCGCGAGTACACTATGGGTTTTATAGAATCTGCCTTCAGGATACAATGTAGTGTATGAATAGTTGTTTGATTCAAACTATGTACTGTTTGATCAAATCGAGAACACTCTGAATTTGTAACTTGATAATGCCAAAGTATAGAGGACAGAGAGAGGAGAAACTAGCACTTTTCGATTTCCAAAACAGAGGCCTGGAACTCTTTTTATAGCCATTTTTTGACTGTTCTTCAACAGTCACAGCTCTTCATAGAGTGACTCAGCAACCGCTGGATCATGTCTGTTTGTAACAACTGCGATCTAACGGTTCAGATTAGGCATCCCATCGTAAGCGAATGGACATCCCCTACACGAAACACTACGAGTTCATCTAACGGTTTAGATCAAGTCATTTCGGATTTTAAACCCTTTGATCAGATCGTTTAATCACAACCGTTGATCAGTTTTACCTCGTCAAAAATTTAGGCTCCCAAGCTCCAAGCGACGATGCCCACGTGCGAAGTGCCAAGTGCGCGTCAGCCCTTTCGCGCGTCGCGTGTCGCGCTTACGCGTGTCGCGATTGGTGGTTCTTAAGCACCATCGCGATGCGTAGGATCATAGCCTCTTATTTGACTTGTCAACTAAGAATCTTAGTTGTCCTTTAGTTGATATACCACTACTTTTTGTATTATTCTTCCAATGTGGGACAATATGGGATTTTGAGCACTCCCATATCTTTCACACCCATTTGCTCATGTTTCTACCTTCTAAAATAAAATCCAAACTATGTTTAAATTAAAACACCAATAATATAATAAAATATTAACAACTAAAAAATAAAAGATCAATAAATATTGGAATTTATCCAACATTCCCCCACCAATTTCAATATACACAAGAGAGCAAAGAAAAAAGACAATAAATAACTTTTGGCATTATCGCTAAAATCTAGTACATAAATGAGAAGTGTCTTTCGGACTTGAACTTCCATATAGTGAAAATAATTCAAAGCTTCATCAAGTTGCTGTGGTGAACGTATCTTGAACCAATGACCTTTTGAGACTAGCCGGAACTATCACACATATCGATTTCTGAGTTTTTAAGTGTTCTTCTAGCATGCACTTTTATGGCCTTGTGCTAATACTTATTTCACAAGCGCTTTAGGATCGGTCTTAATTCCATAGAAAGCGGTCACACTTTCAACACTCGTATATGTAAATCAACTTTAGTGATTCTGCGAGTCACACTTATATGATTTATTAAGAAGTAACCTTCATCCTTTAATATGCAGAAAACCAACACTAGGCACATAGGAATGGAACTTTTTGTATAAAATTCCTAGTGTTCCATAACTATAATTTAACTTATTTGTACCACATTGAACTTTATCTATATTTTTAAGATATGAGTTGGGTTCCCATTAAATGTAGTTGTGTTATTTAATAGACCTTAGTCCCATTCCTTTTGAGGTGATATATATCATCTCCCTAACAACACCTTTAGTCAGAGGATCTGCTAAATTCTTATTCGTTTTAATATAGTCGACTGTAATTACTCCTTCCTTGAGTAATTTTCTTATAATTTGATGCCTTAGACTAATGTGTCTAGATTTTTCGTTGTAAGTTTTGTTCAAAACTTTATAAATTGTGGCTTGGTTATCACAACTTATCATAATATAAGGTGATGGCTTTTTCCATAAAGGAATATCATACAACACATTTCTAAGCCATTCTGCTTCTTTACATGCATCTGCTAGGGCTATAAATTCAGATTGCATTGTTGAATCTGATACACATGTTTGTTTCTTGGATTCCCAAGAGATAGTTGCTCCTCCTAGCGTAAAAAGCCAACCAGTGGTTGACTTGGATTTTGATTCAAGATTATTCCAACTTGAATCACTATATCCTTCTAAAACAGATGGATATCCTACATAATGTAAGCCATAATCCAAAGTCCTCTTCAGGTATCTAAGCACCCTAGAAATTGCATTCCAGTGCTCTTGTCCTGGGTTACTTGTAAATCTACACAATACACTTACTGCATAAGCAATATCTGGTCTAGTGCAATGCATGACATACATTAGACTCCCAATAATACTAGCATATTTAAGTTGGTCCATAGCACGCCCAGTATTTTTCATTAATTTGATGCTAGGATCCACTGGTGTAGCAGCTGGCTTTAGTTCAAAATGATTATATCTTTAAAGAACTTTTTCTATATAATGAGATTGAGATAATGCTAAAGAATTATCCTTTCTCACAATTTTGATTCCTAAAATCACATCAACTTCTCCAAGATCTTTCATATCAAATTTTGATGAAAGAAACCTTTTGGTTTCTTCAACATATTTGAGATTAGACCCAAATATTAACATGTCATCCACATATAAGCAAATAATAACACCAACACCATTTTCAAATTTACTATATATACATTTGTCGTCATCATTAACTTTATATCCATGGGATATAATAATATTATTAAACTTCTCATGCCATTGCATAGGAGCTTGTTTAATGCCATAAAGATATTTAACCAATTTACACACTTTCTTTTCTTGACCAGGCAAAACAAACCCTTCGGGTTGTTCCATGTAAATCTCTTCTTCTAAATCACCATTTAAAAATGCAGTTTTATCATCCATTTGATGAATAACTAAATTGTGAATAGAAGCAAGAGATATCAATATCCCAATGGAAGTGATTCGAGCAACAGGAGCATATATATCAAAGTAATCAATTCCATGTTTTTGCTTATAGCCTTTAGCAACTAGTCTTGCCTTAAATTTATTTATAGAACCATCCGGATTTAATTTTCTTTTAAATATCCATTTTCACCCAATAGATTTAGCCCCGGGGGGAAGATCGGAAATAACCCAAGTTTGATTTGACAAAATTGAGTTCATTTCATCATTTATTGGTTCTTTCCAAAAGACAACATCCCTAGATGTTACCGCTTCATGAAATGGGGTTGGTTCATCTTCTACATTAAGAACAAATTTATTTTTGTTCTTAGTCTCATTTAAATCCCCTTCAACTAAATAAATAACAAAGTCAGGCCTAAATGTTTTTTCAGTTTTTTGTCTTTTAATCCTTCATGGTTCAACGTCATTCGTTGTTTCCGAAGAAGATATAGGTTGTGAATTTTCTTCTAAATTTGAGGAGTCAACAGTTGGATTATTATTTTCTAAATCTTGATTCAAAGTACAAAACTTTGTTAGATGTTCAAAGAATTGCACATCTATTGACTCAATGATTTCTTGAGTTTCAAGGTTTAAAAATCTATAAGTCGTACTGTTACTAGAGTATCCAATAAAAACACATTTATAAGTCCTATTTCCTAGTTTAGGTCTTTTAGGTTCGGGTTTTCTTACATAAGCAAGACATCCCCAAACTTTAAGACGTCTAAGATTAGGCTTACGATTAAACCATAATTTATATGGTGTAATATCCTTGTTTTTCAATGGAACTCTATTTAAAATATAACATGCGAATAAAACCGCTTCTCCCCACATCGACAAAGGTAAACCAGAACTGATTAACATTGAATTTATCATTTCAACTAAAGTCCTATTTTTCCTTTTCTCCGTTCCATTATGTTGTGGCGTATATGGCGCCGTAACTTGATGGATTATCCCATGAGAATTACAAAATTGTACAAACTCACTCGGGTAATATTCACCACCCCTATCGGATCGTAGGACTTTAATTTTCCGATTTTGTTGAGTTTCAACTTCTGCTTTAAAAATTAGGAATTTCTCGAAAACTTCATCTTTACTTTTAAGTAAATATGTATATGCATACTTAGACTAATCAATGAAAGTTAAGAAATGTTTATTTCCACCACGAGTCATATTACTCTTCATATCACATACATCACTATGAATAAGATCAAGCATTTCGGATTTCCTCTCAACAGATTTGAACGACTTTCTAGTTATCTTCGATTGAGCACAAATTTCACATTTAGAAAGGTTATCAAATTTACAATCCGAGATTAAGCCGAGATTATTCATATTTTTTATACTTCTATAATTCACATGACCTAATCTACTATGCCATAAAGAAATAGACTCAACCATATAAGCAGAACTAATATCATTGATTACATTAATTTTGATCATGCCGTTACAAGAGTACCCTTTGCCAATAAATTGGCCATTCTTAGACAAAACAAACTTATCAGACTCATACACTAGTTTGAAACCTCTCTTATTGAGAAGGTCCCCAGACACAAGATTTTTACACATATGAGGTACAAGAAGTACATCAATTAGAGTAAGTGTCTTTCTCGAAGTTAGCTTCAATTCTACTGTGCCTTTTCCAACTACATTGGTGCGAAGATTATTTGCCATCTTCACTTCTTTTCCATCAATTTGTTGATATGTTTTGAACGAAGAGCGGTCTTTGCATATGTGGGTCGTTACGCCGGTATCCAGCCACCATCCACTTTCATTATCAATTGAATTTGCTTCGCATACAGTAGCAATAAGATCTTCAACATTGTTGGTTTCCTTCGACCCTTGTTTTTCCTTAAATGCCTTCTTTTTAAGACGGCATTCTCGAGAATAATGGCCCGGTTTCTCACAGAAGAAACATTTTCCCTTCTTTTCTTATGTGCACCTTAGTTTTTGAATTTTGAATCATTGTTTGCTATAAATTTTGAGTTTTTGGTAATCTTGGATTTTTTATCCTCAACCATATTAGCTTTTGAATGACCCTCACCTTGTTCATCCTTCTTTTCTCGAATACGAGTATCATCTTCAATACGAAGGTGACGGAGAAGGGATTCCACAGTATAAGTCATTTCATCATGATTAATTTTCTTCTTAAAGCCATTCCAAGAGGATGGAAGTTTTGAAACAATCACCCCTACTTGAAATTCATCTTGAAGATTAATACCAGCGGCTTTAAGGTCACTAATAATTTGTTGGAGTTCATGGGCTTGTGCAACGACAGATTTATCATTATTCATTCTAAAATTCATATAGTTTGAAATTAGAAACTTACGATTGCTCGCTTCCCCGTTTTGATACTTTGTCTCCAAAGCCTTACATAATTCCTTTGCCGTCGAAATCATTCGATGAGCGCTATAAATAGTTTGAGACAAAGCATTGAGGATGTGTCCTCGACACATAAATTCGTCTTATTTCCTCTTCACACGTTTTTGCTTTATTTCTTCGGTGTCTTCGGGTGTGGGTTCGGGAATTTGTTCAAGGTTATCATCTAGAATGTATGCAAGTTTTAGTGATGTAAGGAAGAACATAACTTTCTCTTGCCAATGGGTGAAATTTACGCCATCAAAACGGTCGAGTCGGATTAAGTCTTGAGTCATGACTTGGATAGATTGTGCCACAGTTCCTTCCATTTGAGTGGAGTAATAAGAATAATATTTTGGCCTAAAACTGTTGAAGTTTTGTTATGGAAAGAACGAAAAATATTAATTAATTTCTGCAAGGCACGTTCTTGGAACGCTTTCTTTTAGGCAAAATTTCTCCCAACCCGGTTGAGACAGAACCAGAATCGCCAGACTACTATGGGTTTTATAGAATCTGCCTTCAGGATACAATGCGGTGTATGAACAGTTATTTGATTCAAACTATGTACTGTTTCATCAAATCGAGAACACTCTGAATTTGTAACCTGATAATGCCAAAGTATAGAGGACGAAGAGAGGAGAAACTATCACTTTTCGGTTTTCAAAACAGAGGCGTGGAACTCTTTTTATAGCCATTTCTGTGACTTTTCTTCAACAGTCACAACTCTTCATGGAGTGACTCAGCAACCGTTGGATCGTGCCTGTTTGGAATAGCTGCGATCTAACGGTTCAGATTAGGCGTCCCATCGTAAGCGAATGGACATCCCCTATACGAAACGCTACGAGTTGGTCTAACGGTTTAGATCAAGTCGTTTCGGATTTTAAACCCTTTGATCGGATCGTTTAATCACAACCGTTGATCTGTTTTACCTCGTCAAAACTTTAGGGTCCCACGCTTCAAGCGACGATGCGCACGTGCGAAGTGCCAAGTGCGCTTCAAAGCACACAATGCGCCATAAGTCGCCCAATCGTCCTTTCGCGCGCCGCGTGTCGCGCTTACGCGTGTCACGATTGGTGGTGCTTAAGCTCCACCGCGATGCGTAGGATCATAGCCTCTTATTTGACTTGTCAACTAAGAATCTTAGTTGTCCTTTAGTTAATATACCACTACTTTTTGTAGTATTCTTCAAATGTGGAACAATATGGGATTTTAAGCACTCTCATATCTTTCACACCCATTTGCTCATGTTTTTACCTTCTAAAATAAAACCCAAACTATATTTAAATTAAAACACCAATAATATAATAAAATATTAACAACTAAAAAATAAAATATCAATAAATATTAGAATTTATCCCTCATGCTTTTTAGTCCGTAAACACTCAAATGGATAGAAAAAGCCATATACACGGCACTACCATCTATAGTCACAGCAAATTTTGTGCTACATGTCGTTACTTTTTATACTCTAGAAGGAAAGTGTGAATCCTTTTTTACTATCTAATGTCAAAGATTACCACTTGAATTGAGGGTTGGAGAGCCAACTCCTATGCTATGGACTATCTTACTTCTCATAAATCTGGCCCCTAAATAGATATTATGATTTAGTTAGAAAAACTGGTTCTAATAATTTCTATGTTTTATTAGACAACTTTTATAAATGCAAATTTGTTGACAACATATTATATATTTGAATGTAAATAGGAAAAAGAAAACAAACTAACCTTGAAAAGTAGGGGTAAGCATCCCGACGTAAGCAGTTCAAGATCAACCGAATCAATTGGCTTCTAAATTTTCTCAACAATGATAGTCTTAGTTATACCTGTAGCAGTCTTGCAAATTTCTTAAGAAAATTAATATTAAACCATAAATACTGAACCAAAAAACATGCTCTTACTAACTTCCAACTGTAAAATGCAATGCATACAAGAAGGTTGGAAATCATAAAGTAGTAAAAGTAATACTTACTTGTAGACTCGCCACTCGCATGGTGGTCAATAATTACATCCATCGCTGGTTCTATGGTCAAAATTTAAGGATACCTAGAGTTATATTCATAATGATGTAAACTATTGATATAAATCGAGCATTAATTACATACTTTTTTTAAATATATTGATTAAATTAAAAGATAAACTCAAATATTATGGAAAATGTATTCTTAAGTGAATACCAGTAATCTCACCCCTACCTGGTATCATATCTGAAAAATGAATGTGATTCACAGTGTGCTTGAGAGATATTTGAGTTTGATCGAATCTATGATAGGAATAATTAAGAAGAAACATTATTTAATGTATGGAGTGGGGGAATCCAACTTCTTGTTGTTGTCATCAACTGTATCAAAACCCACGTGATTTGAAGGATCATCTCAGGATGAAACTTGCATCCAGATAATCAAACTTGGAAGGAAAGGAAGCTTTTGCAAAAAAATGGCAATAATCAAGCAACACCTTCCAATTATTGCTCATAGAAAAACCTAAAGAATTGAAACTTAAATGTAAAATTTTGATATGTTACATAACTGAAGGGAAATTTCATAACTAAATTCTACTGGCATATTGAACTATGCCAAGGAAATTTGAATTGAAGAAGTGAAAACTTAGCATCAGTGTAAAGGCTGCACGGTCGGAACTATTATCTCTTGAAGGGAACAAAGGCAGAAACTATCACATTTACGGTGAAACAAAATATGCTTTCCAGGGTCGATGACAATCACTAAACCATCCATGTAGACAAGTTTTAAATCAAGCATGTGTTGGGCCTTTTTGCTCTTACTTCTTGAATGACAACTAGTGGGGGTGTTCATAGGTCTGTTTAATTTGGTTTAAACCATATTTCAAGCAGAACCAACAAATTTGGTTTTGGAAGAAGTCATACAGAAATCGAATTGACGATGAGAAAATCCGTTGGTTTCAGGCCACACCGATTTCGGGTCGTTCTTTTTTATTTTCGATTTTTGTCGGCTAATGGTTTTTGGATAAAAAATTTGAAGTCATTTTATTTTTTATAATATAAATATTCATATGGGTTCGGTTTGGTTTGAATCAGTTTTTCCTTGCCTAAATTGTAGACCGAAATGACATGGTCAATATTCTACATCTTTCAACTGCAGGCTGAATTGGGATAAAAAAATGGATTCCAACTCAGTTCGGGACGATTCGGTTTGGTTTTTAGCTCAGTAGATTTTTTTGCACACTCCTAACAACTACTTTCCGCATGCATGATTAATCTACGCTCTACTATTGATGGTTCAAACTTCAAACTGCCATCACTAATATCATCATCTACCAAATTGGAACAGTAGAAACTATTATCTTTAACTAAAATGTTGACACGATCACTTTCTGAAGTAAATCATAAATGTGGGATCACCAACAAACATTATGTAGTTTCTTTTTGTCCACAGTAGAAACAATTCCATTTTTTACCAAAGTCGCAGCTTTAGAAAGAGTCGGACACATACACATTCATAGAGGTAAAATGAAGTAAGAAAATTACACAGTGGTCACAGTAGAAAATGGACAAGTTGAGGAGGCAGGGGTGAGGATATCAGATTTATCGAACGATTCTGTGCAAAATGCTCCATTTTTTTCCAAAAGAAAAATATTTTATTAATAGGTGGAGAAAAAGCATCTCGAGGGGCACTTACAAGTCCTAAAACAGGACTCTTGCAAAAAAAGAAACAACAATCTAAAGCCAATTTAAAAAGCATTTAGATCCTATGATTTCTTCAATACGTTCGCTTGTGAACGATGTTCCAATTGCCATTTTTCACAGTAGAATTTACATCATTCGAGATAAGATCGGAATCCAGCGCAGATGCTGAATCAAGTAAGGGGAGATGCACGAATAAATCAATACTGCGGTCATCGTGAATTTGTACACTAATAGGATTAACTTTTCATAACTCATCACTGGCATTAATATTCTCTTAGGGAGTTATCTTCATCACTTTTAGAGTCTTCATCAAAATGCTCCATTCACGGGTTTTAATACGCGATAAACTACACAATCTAACCACCATGTCCATATATATCAAAATTGTCTAACTAAACCCACAATCAAACATACATACATATAAACACATACACATATAGATATATAGATATACATATGTAGATATAGATATCGATATTGAGAGATAAAATTAGGACCCTTTCAGGAAGATTTTCAGGTTCCTAAGCAGAAAAGGGGTGTATGGAATTCTCATAAATTTGAACAATTAAGGGCTGAGCTATTAGTGAGTAGGAAAATTACACGCATAAATAAAGAGATATTAGTCAAGTAAGAAAAATCATGTCATAATTTAAAGTTCGTAACATAATTTCATAAGAAACTAATACCATCTGAATCTATACGAATATTATACAATTAACCAAAATCAACATATGTGATATAATCAGAGCTCCAACTATAGGGTTGCGGACCATATGGTCCATACATATACAGAGAAACTAAACCTCAAGCCCTAGGTTTACCATATAGAGCTTTCATATACCTCATTTCCATCACCATATACAATACTTTGGAACCGAGATTAAACCTCAAACCCTAAAAACTTCTCTTTAAGCACTAGTTTTTTTTTTAATCTGTCAAGCCAAAACTTAACGGCTTCTAATTCCATCAAGAAAAAAAGAAAGGTATTACAATCCCAACAAATGAACATATCATGAGTTAAAAATAGAACAAACAGAGACTGAACCAAGAAGAAGAAACTAGGGCGTTTACGAAGATAAAACAGGAAAATAAAATATGGTTACTTGGAAAAGATTCACAAAGATTGGATGGAGGATAAGAATGGTATGTCCCACAAAAGTTCACAGATCTTAAAAAGAGTGTGTTGGGGATTTCACTTGGGTGTGTACGAGAAACCATATGTGAACTGTGGAGGATTTTCCTTTAGGGTGTAGGAGCGAGGGAATTTCTTTGGGTTGGGACTAAAAACTCCATCTTTAATTTTTTCAGTACACTTCTAAACTATTAACTAAAATTAGTAACACATATATTATATTAGTAATGGTAATTTAGTGTGAGAAGCAGTAATGTTATAAGACCGTTACTAATTACAAAATTAGTCAGTACCTAAAAGAGTTTTTGGTGTAGTGTTTTCCAGCAAACGTAACGATTAAGACGAGCAGGTCGATTTTTGAAGTACATGTCTCGGCAAAAATGGCGGCCTGACGATAGTCGAACAAAAAAAATGAAGATAAAACCATCGGATGAGGTGCCGAGAGGAAAGGTTGAAGTACCAACAAGTAGATTCCCAATTACATCGATGACGGCAAAAACTAGTTCATTAGGAAATTATCCTCTAGCAAACACGATGGCAGAAGAAGACAACTATTAGGTTTTGTAACACCGCATGGCCAAATCATTTATATTTCAATTTCACCATTCACTCTATAGGTTCTTTATCTCTCACTTTATTTTAAATCACTCTTTTATTGCCTCCAAACCGGATAGCTTTGTTTTCATCTATACCACCCCGTCAATATTCTTATGTGTGGGTGATGTAAGGGTTATTTATATATAGATCCCATGAGAACAAAGTTTTCCTAACTAAGTCCTATTGCCTTTTCAACCATTAAATAGGTCCTATTCCTAATTTTTTTTTTTTTTTTTTCACAATTTTACCCTTTTAAAACCAACCATTCGTAACTTCTTATGGAAAGTTGCATAAGTGGTTGAACTTTTTTCTAATCCTATTTTTAATCTCCAAGTGATCATAACTTTTGATTGAAAAAATCGTTTTTCACAAAATTACTATTTTTTGAATCTGCTCGTCGAGATCTATCAAACAAGATCCATGAAGCGTATAAATTTTCAAAGAAAATATTACACACACAGTAAATTTTACTGTGTGAACCAGAAAATTAAATAGTTTTATATCTATGATATTTTCGCAAACAGTAACATCTACTATGTTAATATTACACAGACAGTAAAATTTATTGTATTCAGAAGAAAATGAAATCCAAATATTTATCAAACAAGATCCATGGAGTTCATAATATTTCAATGAAAAAATACACCTTTAAAAATAGAACTTAATTAATTGTTGGATAGTCAATAGGACTTAATTAAAAAAAAATCTCAAAATAAGAATTACATATGATAATACATATTAACTGGGTTGTCAAATTAGTTGTTAATATTAAACAAAAATACAGTATTGTTAAAAAAATACCTATTTTTAGTTTAACCCATTTAGTCGGTTAAACATCCATTTATCCAATGTTCTCGTATATTTAAAAGAACGCGTCAGCAGCACCCTATGCCACCCCTACTCACTCCAAACCGAGGTTCGGTAGATCCAAAACCCATTTATACAATATTCTCTTTTTTTAAAAGGTCTGTGTCAACAACACCCCATGTTACCCTTACTCAATCCAAACCGAAGCTCTGATGAAGGTTGTTGGATCTCCGGCATTGGGGATTGGAAGGGTGGGGATTGGGTGACGCTAGTGCGGACCTTTAAAATTATGAGAATTTTGAGTAAATGAGTGTTTCAGAGCCGGATCCACCGGCGCTCTGGTTTGGGGTGACATGGGGTGGCATGGGGGGCCGCTGACGCGGACCTTCAAAAATAAGAAAATATTCGATAAAAGGATTTTGAGCGAGTAAATCAATTAAACTAAAAATAGGTATTGTTTTAACAATGTGTGTGTGTGTGTGGGGGGGGGGGGGGGGGGGGTTATATATTAATTGATCCATTTATTTAACCAATTTATTTCTATTATGATTTAATCCTAATAACCAATGTGACAATCTAGTTATTATGTAATTCTTATTTTGAGATTTTTTTGAATGAAGTCCTATTGACTATTCAAGCATTATTTAAGTTCTATTTTTAATGGCGAACACAGTAAATCTCACTATCTATGTAATTTTTTTCATTGAAATATTATGGACTCCATGGATCTTGTTTGATAAATATATGAATTTCATTTTTCAGTAAACATAATAAATTTTGCTGTCTTCGTAATATTAATACAGTTAATATTACTATTTATGAAAATGTCACAGATATAAAACTATTTCATTTTCTAGTGCATACAGTAAAATTTACAATATATATATATATATATATATATATATATATATATATATATATATATATATATATATATATATATATATATATATATATATATATAATGCTCTTGTGCGGACCAGTCCGCATTATAAGAGTGCAGACGAACATGTGTCCCCTAACGGTGCCCCTAGAAATTATCGCCTAAATTATAGGCATACTCTCTCTCTTTTCTGGGCTCACCGCCAGGTGACACATGTTCGATTTGAACTCTTAAAATGCGGATTGGTCCGCACAAGAGCAGGACTGTATATATACCTCATTTTAACAGCGCGGATCGGACATGTGTCACTTGACGGTGAACCCAAAAATTATTCGTTAAATTATAGGCATACTTTATCTCTTTTCTGGGATCATCGTCAGGTGACACATGTCTAATCCGTACTGTTAAAATGTGGAATAGTCCGGACAAGAGTCCGGACAAGAGCAGTACTCTATATATATAGTACTGTCACAATCTAGTTAATATGTAGAAGTACATGTAATTCCTATTTTTGAGATTTTTTTTTAATAAAGTCCTATTGAGTATTCAAGCATTAATTAACTTATATTTTTAAAGGAAAACTTTATTCTCATGGTTCTTTTTTATAAATAACCCATGATATAATCCTCGTAAGTAATAATCCTCTTCCAATATCAAACAACTTATCCATTAATTCTTCGCCTAGTTTTTTCTCAAGCAGCAGGGTCCTTCAGCCTTTTTTCTTGACATTAAATCCATATATTTACCCACATGGGCACTTTTTCTCTAAAAGCATATAAACACAATCTACTTACCCACTTTGTTATAGTCCACAGCAAACTCAGTTCCACACCTATATCAACCTCCATTTGGCTATTTTAAAATGTTATCATGCCTTTGTCGGATCCTAATAAATAGTATCATGTGATTGTCGCTCTTAAATTCCTCACATTCACTCTCCCTGATATTTGTGGAATTTTACCACCAACCTTTTATTCCAAAGTTTCCTCAATAATCCAAAAACTTTCCTCCACCAACTAAACTTTGTTCATATATTACCCTCACGCCATGCCACACGTGAAGGATGTGTGGAGCATATGTTACTCAAATAAAAAACTATTAAAAACTGTACAGAGTACCATATAAGTTACAAGGCTCTGTACTCATCGTCTATTGATTTAAGGTTGAATATAAATGTATCAAACCATGTGTATTTGTATGTAGACACAAAGTTATATCTATTGATTATGGGCACCTCCACTAATTTCTATTCGCAGTTTCAATCAATGTAACCAATTTATGCTCTATATGTTTACGTAGCAAATTTAGAAAAAAGTCGTGTCATTTGCTTGTTTCTTCGGTTTACATGCAACGTCAACTTTTGGAGCCAAAAAACCAACCAAGTAAAATATAAAATCGACGAACAACAGAAAAAGAACATGCAATTTTAACATGAAAGGCGAAAGCCCGAACAAATCAAGAAAGAGGTACACGATTTGGAAAATTTTCCTATGAAACACCCGAGTAGGCTTTCACAGTACAGTTAGCTTGCCAGGCTTCTACTATTAGGCTAGCGCATACTAACCCAAAATTATCAAATGGCTTAAATTGTAAAGGGCGTTCATCGTCAATGAGCTCTTTAGGGACTTCTACTATCCCATTTAAGTGCGAGAAAGGAACAACAGAGTATCTTCGTTTATCAGTCACTTTTACTAACGTATATCAGCATGTATCATTTTTCCAAGCCTATATTAAGAGAGAAAAAAATCATATTTCCCAAATATTATAAGCAAAAGGTATGTGACATATATACTTACGTCTTAAGTGGGGTGAATAAGCGCCCGTTTGATTCGCTACTTAGAAAACTATATTTAAACGATGTTTTTAAATACAATTTTAAAATTCAAAATTTAGTATATATAATTATTGGTGTGCGTTTGGTAAACTTATTTTTAAATACAATTTTTTTGAAAGTTTGATAAAATTGTCAATCATTTATATATATATATATATATATATATATATATATATATATATATATATATATATATATATATATATATATATATAGTTCTGCTCTTGTGCGGACTAGTCCACATTTTAAGAATGCGGACCGGACATGTGTCACCTAACAGTGCTCCTACAAATTATCCCCTAAATTATAGGCATACTCTCTCTTTTCTGGGTCAGCGTCAGGTGACACATGTCCTGTCCGCATTCTTAAAATGCGGACTAGTCCGCACAAGAGCAGAACTATATATATATATATATATATATATATATATATATATATATATATATATATATATATATATAAACTGCTCAACATACCTCATTAAATATACCTAAAAATATATTATATTAAATGTACATGTATATAATTTATGATGTATGTATATATAACATACACAAAACTTTCATGCGTACATGATACATGAATGTATACATGCGATATTGCATGTATAATTCACTATAAAATTATATACATGCATGAATGGATAATATTTGTTAATACATATATATTATATGTATATTTTATATTATTCCATACATGTATAATACATGTATAAAATTATATATAAATACATGTATCTGTTGATAATATTATTTAACTCTATATTATTCCATACGTAATTTTATGTACATGTACATATATATCTTTTATTTATAAGAATTACACACACATTAATGTATTATGTATGCATATTATATAGTAAGGTATAACTGCATTGAAATATTAAGAATGAATAATTTTGAGTTGCAAAATATAAAAAAAAAGTTATAAAACTCCCTAAACCTGTTTTCTGAAAAACTTAATTATAATACATAAATATTATAATTTTGTGTTTAAAAACAGGTTGTCAAACCCAGATTTTTACCAGAATTGTATTTAAACACAGAAAACAGAATTATAGTTGCAAACCAAACAAGCCATAAATGTTTGAATAATCATAAACTTGTCATGGATTAATTGCGTAGCATTGAAAATTATAAGTTTCAAAAGTCATACAAATATATATTGCGAAAAACATTCTCGATCCAATTATATCCTCAACCCGTAATCTACTAAAGTCATCTCTAATAATAATAATAACAACAACAATAATAATAATAATATTAGTAGTAGTAGTAGTAGTAGTAGTAGTAGGAATGAAAATTATTATATGAAATTGTGATTCGTCAGTTGAAGAATCACTCTCTTATGGCCTTTGTGAATATGGTAAAAAAAATCCATGACCTTATAAGAGAAATGAATGTTTACTAGTTAGAGCTATCTGACCCGTGTAATAGGTAAGGTGATAGGCACAAGTAATTGATGAAACACCCTTTTGATAGAAACTTCTAGGTTTGATTGAGTCTAGACTATCAATGTGCTCAACTAGTTTGGATAGTTTATGCTAAACTTTCCATTTTTAGTAGAGAGCCCTTCTTAAAATCCATATCTCAAGTTTGAAGTTGCATCGGCACTTAACTTGCCCAACAACATTGATCAAAATTGGGTAAGTTGAATATCAACTAAGATAAACTGGACTACACATACTCACTTTTCACACATTGCATTTACATATTATTGGCATATTTGATTAGATTTTTTATTTGAATTTTAAGAACATTTTTAGGCATTAATTTGAATTAGTTTGAATTATTTGGATTAATTTTGATTTAATTTCAAATCAATTAGAAAAATCAATGCTTAGTAATGCTAAAAATGTTGAAAAATGGTAGTTTGGTGTGAAATTATGTGAAAATAATTTTCATGATTTTTCCTTAATTAAAAATAAATTTATAGTATTTTTTAAAAAATATATATATATATATATATATATATATATATATATATATAGTTTTATATTAATAAATAAATTTTGTATTTCCAAAAAATATTTTAACTTAAAATATTTGTGTTTATTTAAGGATACATGATCTAAGCCATTAGATCACTCTTATCAACGTTTGAGATTAGGGGTTGGAACATCACCTAGATTACTGTGATTTACCACCTTACCTGTTACCAGTTTGGCTGGTTAAGCTTACTTTGTGCGCTTCTTTGTTGGCCATTAGATGGGAGGTTGGAGGATCAAATTGATATGTACCATTTATTTATCTCAATTGTTACTTGTTCCCATATCCTTCTCCGATCTCATACATAAACCCTTAACTTGTTTATCTTTGAATGTTTTTTAGGTATTTTTTAGGGTTTCGTTCTAGGGAGAGGGGAGAAAAATAAGAGAGAAAATAAATGATAGATTGAGAGGTAAAATGTTAGACTGTGTTAACGTATTGAAGTTTTTTTCATCCTAGCTCAACTTGTCCCCCTACATTAACTCGAGTTTATGGTCTTACTATGTTCAACTTTTATAAACTAAAGTATTAGATCTAGAACATATATTTTTTCACAATTGTTTCCATCATCAAGGTTTTGAAATACTGATTTTTTTTTATTTAAACTATCTTTTGTCTAAATCAATTTTAATTGTTAATTTTATTTTATATCGGTATTTTTTTTTAGTATCTCTTGAAACATCTTTACATGATTCTTATCTTTACATTATACCAGTGATTTTTTTAAAGATTTGAGTTCTTAAACTTTGTATAGTCTGTTAAATTTCTTCCTGCAAAACACTGTGTTTTTCAAAAGGGTTTTGAAAGTAGAGTTTTTTTTTTATAGATCCAATTTGCTAAAATCTTAGATCTGAAATCTTATGGTAAAAATCCTTAGATTTAATCACACCTTTGTAGTAGTATGGTTACATGTAGAAAAATAATGTAATTTGTTCTTAGGATTGTTTGTAACATTTTAAGTATGTGTGTGTGCGTGTTTCATAAGTGCATTTAGTCTAATATACTTCACTAGGCAACACTTATGTTCACTAGATCAATTGGTGTTTGCTGACTTGTGTGTTTCTAACCGACATAGTGGTGTTATCTAGATTTATCTTTCAGGGGCGGTTCTTTTGGTTCTACTTCCGATTTTGAGAGGGATTGTCATATTAAGTAAGTTTTTTGCTTGTTCTTAATCTATGATGTAATTTATAAACATATTCTTTATTTTGGTGATATTTATTTTAGATTGTACCATAGATGACACCGCAGATGTTTCCTCTGCGGAGGTTTTACCACATTACATTTGGTGTTGTGATTATTTACCTATTTTACTTACTGTTCTTTACATACTGAACATTCTGACCCAAAGACCTAGTAAAAATTTTGTAAACACTTAATTAGAGTTTTTATAAACAAAAATTTTAGACTTAGGAGATACATATAATGTGTTATGTTTAATAATTTTCCTCAACAAATTAGAGGTTTAAAACCATGTTGGTTAACTCTGTTAATCATATGATGTACTATAAAAAAAATCAAATTGAGCTTCCTATTAAAATCTTTTAAGATCTTGAAGTTTCTAAAGACCTTTTCATAAAGATGGATGATAAAAATATTTTGAAAAATATCAAAAATCTTTAAAAGCCCCTGAAAAATTTCCATACCGGAAGATTCATATGATTGCCTTTATTAAAGGATAGTTGGGTGAAGACATTTGAGATGTTATTCAAATTGGTTATCAACAACCTAATAAACCAGCAACTAAGGGAAGTACTGAGTGAGTAAGGAAAATACTTAGTGGATATACTAAAGAAGAAAAACTCCATCTCAGTATAATAACAAATGTCGTATCATTATTTTATGGTTGTTAATTAATATGAACACCCAACAAATAAGTACATTACATAGTGTGTTTTAGGAATTTTTGACTTACCCATTCAGTGACTTTGGCACTGAACATTCTTAAAACGGGTACTATTGGTTGAAAATAACCCCAAGGCTACATAACCAAGGATTATCTTGGTCTTACATCAAGCCATTTATGGTGATGATAAAATCTCAGTGAACAAAATGTGATACGATGAGATAAAATGCAATAGAAATAAAGACGGTGAATGGGTTACCTATTCTTAACGGTCAAAGTGAGCCATTTTCAACTTATGAATTAAAGAATTCAGAATGAATCAAGAAACGCATTTCACACTGTATTACCTATAAAGAATCTTTGGACACAATAATCACCGCCAATGAAGGTAATCAGCATGTTAAAGCTTTCAAGATATAATTTCTTGTTTAATAGTATAAGTATATAATGATATCTGACGTTGAACCCAATGATGAATTCTATCTTAATTTTTTTGAAATAATCATTGAATTGCATGCTAATGGTATATATTATCACAATAAGGATATAGTGATGAAAATATTGAGATCTCTCCCTCCTATCTTTTTATCATAAATGCTATGCAATTAAGAAATGGATGACCCTGATTTGATTCCTGAGCTTCTTAGTAGAAAAGTAAGGACTGTGAAAATGGAAGTTAATTATAAAAAATTAATGTTCTCAACTACTAAAAACACAATGAGTCAAACATGGGCCTCACTTCTAATATTAGAAAACCTAAGTTAAACATGTCTAACATAGAAAGTGACTAAGACCAAGAACCCAACCTTGAAACCCTTGATACCCAAATTTCTTTCATGATCAAGTAGTTAAAAAAGATTTTACGATGTAAAAACATGTTGCAACTCGTAAAGGACAATCTCGTCATTAAGGACTTCAAGCTTCTAGACCACATGACACAAAGTCTCAAAGACCCAATCACCCTAATGGCTTAATAATTAAGAAGGGTTTATACAACATATAATTCCATAAATGTGGTGAAAATGGGACATTATGTTAATAGGTGTTATTCTATGTCTAAATCAATGCCTAAAGGGCCCATATTATAAAAACAGGGATAACTCAAGTGATTTTGATGAATATGAGTATAGCCCATCAAACATAAATGAATCATGCATGTCTTCCTATGCCAAAATAATTAAAAATGGTTATTATGTTGACACAAGCTTATCTGATAATGATTATATGTCTGCTTGTGATGGTGTTGAACCATCCTCTAGTGTTAGTCATGTTAATCATAATATTGCATATTATTCATCTGTGTGTGTAAGTTCGATCAATCTAATTGAACCATTACGTGACAAACACACACCTCATTAAGTGATAGTAATGACGATGATGATTTGCCAAATCATCATGACATGTATGCTAAGACTCTAAATAAAGGTTATATATTTGAAAAATAAATGGTGAAAATGTTGACTGAACAACTGACATGTCTAACTAGGACTGTTAAGGAGAATGCCAAAGATTACATTAGTCAATGCTTTACTTTTGATACTAATGTAAAATAATGCATGTATAAAATAACTGAACCTTTAGAGAAAAACTCATTTTAAAGAAAGTCACAAATCCACTTTGGTTGAGTTGGAACAATGAAAAGAGAAGGGTGCATATATTTTCAAAAGGTTCCTTGATTTTGAAAAAAATGCTAAAACCTACTATGAGATTATTAACAATAGCAAAATCAGTGTTGAAGATAAATGTTGTCTTAGTTTTGAAAAAAAAAATGAAATAATGATAATGAAAAAAAAATTTGTAAAACTATTTTTTTTATCCTTTATAAATTGCCAAATTCACCAGTTCAAGGTTTTCAAAAATCTCAGAAAGATAATACTATACATATTTTCTCAAAAGTAATTGAAAAAGTGTGTTATCCCAAGAAAATGCTTAATGTTAAATCTAAGTATATATGCACTCCTGTTAAGAAATATTGAAAAAAAATCTGGTTTTGTCATAGTTAAACTTAGGTTTTAAAATAATATGAAACATATTTATCAAAGTTAAGCAAAAAATGTTGAGCCACTATTGGTATCATACTATAGCTACTGTGATCTTCATAGACATACTCTTTAGAATTGTTTTTAGAAAAGAGTTCAAGCACTAGTTTATCAAAAAATATATAATTTTCACAAGAATTGCCCTAGTTTTGTTTTCCCAGACAACACAACGATAAATTTTTGAGGAAAAATAAAATATAAGTCTCGTACTAAGAAAAAGCCACCTCTTAGATGTAACACCCCGCTTATTTAATATAACGAGTGGCCAGCTCTATACTAAAATACAACAGAGTCTCAAGTGTATCATTCTCAGCACCAACTGCCTAATATAAATATAACCAGTAACCACCCTTTATATATTAATAAATATGTGCCAATTTTTTTAAAGTGTGGATACAATAAATCAATTACATACAACGGATCATGAACAACAATAGACAATTAAAGGACTAGATCATTAACATGCTAATAGTATACACACAAAAGAATATTCTCAAATATGTTGTCGGGAAACATACCGTACAACATTAAAAGACAACCATATAAGAGATCAACATATAAGACCTTAGGGTAACCACACCCGATTTATAATTGTGAGAACTTAACTAGAGTACAAAAAGGAATACGTCTATAACAAAAAATCATGTAACATCCTACAGCTCCCAAAACTAGGGAACAGGTAACCATTATGGACGTCCTTGCAGAGGAACACCTAATATAAACATAATATACATAGCAAGGAAAAGATACAAACGGGTCAAAGCCTTGGGTTTGAAAAGAATTTTAGCAAGTGAATTAAATGCATAATAATTAAATATGCAAGGTTTCATAATTGATGGGGAGTCTCACTCCCTTGAGACTCAACCTTACCTCTCAACTACAGCGCACCTAAACGTACGCTTAAGTATATAGTCAAGCTACCACACTAAATCTATGAACCTTACCCCCTCAAGCCTATGCATAACTCCCATATGCGCATTTATAACCTATTATCAATTAGATGACATTTCTATTTAATTAAGTAAAATTCAAATACCCCATGTACTGATGACAAAACATTTCCCCACTTCCAACGTAGCGCTAGGTTTTCTGCTTGGGACGTCTCGCAAGAGAAATCCAAACAAGCAACCCCCTCGACATACTACTACCTAACATGGTTAGTCGTGGGAATCCGTTCGGCCCTCAGTCCATAAAACATACTCCTAAATTCCAGTCTATAAACATCAAAACATACATATATAATCTTGTTGAATATTAAATTTTTCAATCTAAATACTGTAATACCCCGTATTTTTATGGCTTTTAAAATTGGGGATTTATCAAATTTAAATTGAGATATTAATTTAATATTAATCCGAAAATTTATTTTTATATTTACTAGCGTGATGTGAGTTAGTAATTATGGGAAAATTGTTGAATATTACTAGATGAGTAAAGTAATATATGAGATTCATTTTATTAAAAAATTTCACGAGTGAATTAAATGAAAATTATGGAAATTTAAGTCGGGACGCACCTATGTCGTGTCGGGACTAAATTATTATTACATAAAGTGAAGAAATTATAAGTTGCTCGTATGGTCGTTTTTAGTGCGCCAATGTGTCCGGAAGGGTCGAGATAGTCAAAATAAGGTACTCGGGGGTTTAGTTTGGGTCTCGGAACGTTTTTAGGCCTAATTAACACCCCGGGAGGGCGTTTTGGACATTTTACATTTTTGGGCATGAAAACCTGCGAAAATTCTAAGGGTATATCAGATGGAAGGAGTCATCTTCTAGGTTTAGAATCACCATAAACCAAAGACGGCCATAGGAGAGGAAGAGGAGAGGCTTTCCAAGGGGTTCTAGGCCAAGAACTCCGCCGTTCGCACCGCCGTCACCGCCAAACGATAGATCGTGCAACGAGGATCACCACCACACCAATCTCTCCACAAATCTGAACCAATAATTCTCAGGCAAGTATCTATCTTTCTCTATTTCAGTTAATGCTCCATTAATAGTAGTCTAGGATTGATTAGGACTAGTTTTTGTGAAAGAAAAACCCATTTTTGGAGATTTGAATTCGCATGTTGTATGAATAATATATGTATTTTGGAAACCCGATTAATATGTAGAGATTGAACAACGAAATTACAGTAAATAAAGAGTATGAAATATGATAAAAGAATGGGAAGAAACCAAACAAAAGAAATATTATTCTTGATGTTTTTATGGATTATTCCCTTTTAATTCGTTATTCATGATGAAAATTCGCATGCTTGACGTAGGAAATCACTTATTTGAGGTTATAATGCTTGTAGTATAATTTATTGGAAGTTTGGTAGTCGAATATATCATTTTGGATGATATTGGAAGAGGAAACCCGTAACTGGAAATTCTGCAGATTTGCCATACCTGCTTGATCGATCGAACACCTGCCATCGATTGATCGAACCTTCCTGTATAACTCATGTTCCCTTTTTTAATAGGTTGTTGCAACTTAAATGATTAGACATTCTTGGATATTAATGTTTGAATATTTTGGGGATATAAAGAAGACCAGTAGGACTTTAGAAATATATGGAACCGTTGATGTAAGGCGAGATTAACATTTCACGGGGGTGTTTTACATATAAGGGACAATGGGAATACGTGTTAAAGGGTGAGAATCGTAAGGAAGTTACGTTGTAAAATGAATAAGTACCTACTGAAATTACACTTGGGAAGATAGGAATCCAAGAGTGTTACGTAGTAAGTTGGAATAATCCCACAAATTAAAATAAGAGACAAACAGTTATACGTGATAACTAAATAATGAGTAATAAGGATAAATATCATAATTATGGGTCGTGAGAGTGTACCTAAATTTGATATGGGAATAGTATTATACATATATGACTGTGTTTATGCATATATTATATACGTGTAAAAATCATGCCCGCGCTACTTGCTATCCCTGAGGTTACCGTGCTGGGACAGTCTTATCTCGATGTGAACTTTATGGGGGATATTGACTCGTACCCTAGAACATAGGAATCCTTGGTACAGGCTATCGGATCGATAGTCAGACGGTCCTAAGGGACGTGAGGGTATATTCTGACCTCTTAGTGACTTGGAACTATGCTTCGCCTCATTTTGTATGTGTTTTGTGTTAATACAGTTCGAGAGTGATTCCGAACTAGTATTTCCCTTAGTACGAGTGATACGGGGATTGGATAGCAGAGTATGCCCGCACCATAGATTTTATGTGGGGTGCTGTTAGAATATATATATTATATGAGTATTTAATATATATATATATATATATATATATATATATTTAAATCTGGAATTTGGGAACTACCTGCTGTGACTATGGTATGTAAGAAAAGAATAATTATTTCAACTTGGGAATAAATGTTTGAAAAGTATGATATAATACTGAGCAACTTTATTATCAAATAAGGCTTATGTGAGAATTGTGCTGTTAAATAAAATTAACCTCCTTAACATTTGAAATTGTCGGCTTGAAACCTTACGACTAACTTAAGATAAGAAAAGTTAAACTGTTGAGGATATTAGTGCGATAGGTGTGCACATTAGAAGAGAGGTGAGAATTTCTCAAGGGAGTTCCGCACTAATATGTTGGTTGCATTGGCCGGTAAGCATTTTAAATACTTGCTAAACTAATTTTAAACTGTTTTACAATCGGTCTCTGACCCGTTTCTACTTTCTCTTCTCTCTTGTATATATATGTATATATTATAGGTTCCCAGCCACAGGGGCGTCTTGAATAGGATCCTTTGGAAGGAACGCCCTGCATCTTAGGTGGGAGTTGCAGGCCTCTTGCTTAGATGACCTCATTGTTGATTCCACTTCTAGCGCTATTTATTCAGTTGGGCATGTGTTGCCCTTTTCCATTATTCAGTTGTTTTATCGGAGATTGTGATTCATTTATTTCTAGTATTTATACTTTGGGATTTATTACTATCGGGATGTTTTCCTTTAAGTTTTAAAGTTGGAATTAATTAGTTGGATGTTTAATTGTTTGGATTATATGTTCCAGTATAGTTGTTGTGTGACGCTTTAACTATGAATTATGTAAAGTTTTAAATGTTGCTTTTTAAAATAAAAATTTTTGGAAATTGATGTCTAAAAATGGTTTGACATTTAGCTTAATTATTTAGGGTGTTTAATTGGAAAAGTTATTTTTGCGACAGTGATGCTAAGAATGAACCAACCGTCCACCTTGATTATAATTTAATAAAGGGCTGATCACCCGGTATTTAATTAAGCGGGGTGTCACAAATACTCGATGAACATTTAGCCTACTTTGAATCCCTACAACCATGCAATCATTGATGAGGATCCCTTCTGATAATTTCCTTCACAATTGATGTATTTAAAGACATGTATCCGAGTAGAACTAATTTTCAAGTTTGTTTACTTTATTTTTGTTTTTTTCTTCAGAAATTCAAGGGAAGAAAAATGATAATTTGGTATAGTAAAAGATTTCAAATGCCTCATCGGTTTCTAAATATCTTACTATAAATGTTGAATTTGTAAATCTACTCTATGGAAAATCCAATACTAGAAAGCTAGAGTTCCACAACACTACGGATACTTGAGGGTAAGGACGTTTGGAAACTTAATTTGGAAACATATAATTGGTTTATTACAAATTTAAAAGGTTTGTTCATATATATTAGTATTAGTTTGTTCATGTCTGCAGAGTTTATCATCACAAGGTAATTCATCTTTAATGGGATCATAAAAAACAAAGGTGTTTATTGATGTGACTCAGTTTACACTATATGATGTGTAGTTTATTCAATTTCATCTATTGGATTTTTTCTTTGTTCTTCTGATGTCTTCATTGCTTATTGCTTGATCAGATTATATCTATATATAAATGTGTAGGGTTATGGTTAGGATATATAACTTTATGTTCCTGAATTTTTTGTGTGCATATAATGTCATTTTTTTGGTGTATTAAGTGTTACTGGGTTATTTTAACTGCTACTATTTTCACCCTTAAGAGCTTTCCCCGTGACAAGATCTAATTAGATAGAATTAGAGTTGTTTATGTTTTCTTTTTCCCTTTCCATTAATGTTTATTTAATTTGGTTTTAAGTATCTCTTTTTATTGAAAAGAGTTTTAAATAATGTCACAATCTTCTCAAATTTAATTTGTGCATTCTACCTCTTTATATCTAGCTTTCTTATTAAAATTTGAAAATTATTATTTTTAACTTATTATTATCTTTTAATTTATTTTTAATCTAATTTTTTTGTTCAATCAGTTCTTAAACTGCGGTTGATAATTGTTTCATTTAGTTATGCACTCTACTTCTTTATGTATACATTTCTTATTAAAATTTTGAAAATGATTTTAGTATTTATTTATAAAACTATTATTATCTTTCATTTAATTTTTTGTCCAAAATTTTGGTTCAATTCAGGTTCTTAAATCGATGTTGACAATTGTTTTAATTAGCGAGCCTATAATTTATCTTTTGATTTTCTTTATCCGCTCCTTCCAAGTTGGGCATGCTATGTAGATTTGAAATAAGTGAATTTTACCTTTTTGCTACCTACCATTATTCCTACAAACTTATATGTATAATTTTTTCTTATTCTTGCTTGATTTATCATCCTTCCTATTTTTTTTAAAATTACCTTCGAGAAGAAATTGATGGGTTCTCATTATGTTTTTAATCTAAGACTAATAGATGAAGTTGAGTTTGGTTTTCTCTGAAAAGGGTGTATATTCATTAGTTGACATACTTTGACCGTTTTTTTCATATTAAAAGTACACAAATATTTTTTTTAGTATTTAAACAAAATCGATCTCTATACTTCTTTTTTTGGTTACCAGGCCTTTACCTTCCACGAGTCTAAGAATACGGTATGATAAACATTTACCTACAAGCCCTAACAACTGCATCACATTTAAATTAATAATGTTAATTACTTATGACAAGAAAATCTCCTTTCAAACTACAATAGACAACTTTATTTATGCAATGGAAAAGACATCACGTTCTACATTAATTTTAAGAGGTTGAGTAACGATGATCGAATCAGGATGCTTCGTGATAAATTAAGTGGACGAAAAAAATGGGACCGACTTCAATATGAATATAAAGTTGAAGAAGTAGCTCATTTCTTTCCTTAATAATTTACTTCTTCATTTCCAAACATTACTCTAAACCCTTATTATTTTCTTCTTCATTTAGAAATGTTTAAGTGTATTTATTTATCCAACCCCTCGTGGATGGATAAACAATGTCTTCATTTGGCATTACCACACACTTCCATTATTATTATTTTCTTTAAATTTATTACCTAAATTTTATAACGACATATATTTAACTAAATACAAAAAACAATTATGCATATTCAATGAGAAATCGATATTCATACCCAATTTCTTAATATCAATGAACTTTGACACTATTCAAGTACCTACTTGCATGTGCATCCATTCAACGTGAGTTAGCCGTGCTATTGGAAATTAATAATTAAGTCCAAAATTATTTTTAATTTCAATTATATTAAATTCTGAAATTATGAATTTTTCATTTATGTGGTCTTGATAAATATCAGATAATAAATTATGCATGCGATTATTGCATAAATTAAGGGATTGGATTTGTTTCCACTTGATGGTTAGTGGAAGAATTGAAAACAAGTCTAGTTTGACTAGGATTTTCATCCCCCTTATAAATAGAGGAGCCCTGAACCATCTAGGGTTATCTCATAACACACAATTTTCTAAGGTGGGAGAGAAAATTATAAATTCCCATATTTCATATTTTCTGACATAATATAGGCAGACAACAGAGCACAATTCAGGGTTATTTTAAAGAGGTTCAAAGGAGAAATTAATATGATCTTTAAATACATCTTTACAATCTATAGCAATGGACAAAGGTTGGTATTCGATCATGGTTATATAGAACAATCAATTCTACGATTGTATGAAGATAAAACATCCTGGATTCATGACAAAATTATTTTTTAAACTACGATATAACATTATGGTTTATGTCTGATTTCATGATTACAAAATAGTCTTAGTTAACATGTGGTATCATAGCCTAAGGTTTGTAATCTCATGTTGTCCATATACGAAAATTTTCTTATAACAGTATTGATCTATTGCACACTTAAAAATCTGGAATTCATAAAAATTGGAGAATTAGACCTTATGTATGACAACTTTTTAGAAATTTTGTAGGACTCTTATATAACTAATATAAATTAATATTTTAAAATTTTAGATCCTCACATCTGTATAAGATTGAGAACGAAAATTGCATAAAAAGAGTCCTTATTTTAACGGTAAATGTTCATATTTGTGCCCCCTTGTGTTATTAAAACCCTAATCTATCCCATGAATGATTCATATGTTTCATGTCTCTAAAGTATTATGGGAAACACTTAAAATGATTATGAAGTGGAATCGAATTTGTTTTTAAGATTAATTGGATGAAAAGTGAGAATTAAGGGAAAACAGTTTTTGGGGTAGAATTTTTTTCTTACCGTAATGAATAGTGTTTTTCAAAACTTTAGTGTCATAATGGCTTGAAACTTCGTGGCTTGACTAGAAGCGTTCCAACGATTAGTTTTCATGGCCTTTGGCTATGATATAACGTGTTTTTTGGTGATCCGAGGCCTTTAAGGCCCTCAAAACCCCATTTTTGTCGTTTTGGGAAATAATCTTAGGGCATATAACTTTTGATAGAAAATTGATTTTCACGTTCCGAAAAAAGTTTTGGTTTTCTCGCATGTTTTACTTCGATTCTATGGTGAAAACACAAATTTCCATTTTTGGCAAATTTCATGATTTCTTGTATTTTAAGTAGCCGTTTTCATCGCATGGACTGTTATAGTTATTGAATGTTCATATATGATTATCGTGTTGCAGCACAGTATATCATTGACATTAATCAATATTTGTAAGGGCATATAAGTAAATATTCATTCAGTTAAGTCCAAAGCTAAACATAGGCTGAGACTAAATTTGAGAATATTAAACTTATAGTCATTTAGTTAATTCTGATGTTCGTTATAAAATTGTATTGAGGCAAAACACATGTTAATTTCTTAATTAAACACTGTTGGACATGTTTATGAAAATTAAATAGTTGACATTAACTCTATTTATCAGGGTATGTGTGAAAATCTTTAGGCAACAAACACAAATGTCAAAATTATGGGACTATATAAATGAATTAAAGGCAGACTAACGCAACAGAATGGCTAGGTTACTAAAGGACAAGTGGAAAATCTAATAGTTAAAGGAGCTAGTTTTAAGAATAAGACTAGAAAGGTCTTTAAGAAAGGTCCCAGACTGTCTCATTGAGCTGAACCTTCATCTATCATGAACAAGGAAAAGAACGACAAGTGTCACTTCTATAAAAACAATGGCCATTTCCATGAGGACTGTTATAAATGAAAGGCCTAGTTTGAGAAAAAGGGTAAGCCTTTTATTAATGTTTTTTTCGAATCAAACCTTATTAATGTTCCTTCTAACACTTGGTGGATAGATTCTAGTTCTGTGTGTCACGTTTCTAATTCGATACAGGGCTTCACCTCGATTTTCAAAACAAATTCAAATGATCATTTTCTCTACATAGGCAATAAAGAGAAGGCTAAAATATAAGATATTGAAGTCTTTCGCCTAATTTTAAGTTCTGGATTTATTTTAGATTTACAAGAAACTTTTTATGTTCCCTCTGTTTTTAGGAATTTAATTTCAGTTTCCAAATTTGCTTTAGACGGTTTTGTAATTGAATTCAAGAATAATGGATTTGGATTGATTAAATTTTTTTTTAATGTTGGTTATGGATTTTTATTAGATAGCTTATATCAAGTGAATCTTGAAAATAATATTTTTTAGTCCCTTGTAACCCTTCATCCTTATTTTGGTGTAAAACTTACACTAAATAATGAAAAGTATGTGTATTTGTGGCATAAATGATTGGGTCACAAATCCAGGTAAAGAATTGAAAGACTCATTAAAGATTGAATTCTCCATAACCTGGATCGGGTCGATTATGATATATGTGTGGACTGTATTAAGGACAAATAGGCCAAACATACAAATAAAGGAGCCACAAGAAGAACCCAACTACTTGAAATACGTACAGATATATGTGGACATTTTAATGCTCCATCCATTGGTGGAGAAAAATATTTCATCACTTTTATCGATATTTTTTACGTTGTTTCATGTTGTACTTATTGCATGATAAATCTCAGTCTGTGAATATTATTGAAATATACATAAATGAGGTTGAGATACCACTAGGAAAAATGGTGAAAATTATTAGGTCTGATAGAGGTGGTGAATATTATGGTAGATATGATTCGTCAGGGCAACGCCCAGGCCCATTTGCTAAACTCGTAGAAAAAATGGGTATTTACGCCTAATACACAATTCCAGGATCACCTTGGCAGAATGGTGTAGATGAAGGACAATCTTAACCCCATAGAGATGGTTAGAAGTATGATAAGAAGGACTTAATTACCTACATTTTTTTGGACACGGGCTCAAATGATCGTCGTGCACATCTTAAATAGGGATCCTAGTAAGTCAATTTCAAAAACCCCTTTTGAACTTTGCAAATGATAGAAACCCAATTTGAGATATTTACGTGGATGGGGTTGCCTAACGGAAGCTAGAATTTATAACCCTCATGAAAAGGAATTGTATCCTAGGACATTATCTTCTCATTTTATTGGGTATCCAGAAAATTCAAAGGGATATAAATTCTACTATCCTAATCATACAACTAGAATAACAAAAACTAGAAATGCTAAATTCATTAAAGATGGTGAACTCAGTGGGAGTGTAAAACAAATGGAGATAATCATTCAAGAAGTCAGCAATACACAAACCTTGTGAATGGTCATCCCTAAGGGGTCACGACCCAAAGCACTGACGAACTAGTCACGACCCAATGCCGTGACCACATAAAATTTTGCATGACCACATACATGACCCAGTGTGGCCATGGATGCTCTCGGAAGTGGTCACGGACCAAATCCCTAACTAGTATGGGTGACGTCCTAAGACCGTGACCTTGTCTTGACCATCACGATGCCAAATTCGTAACAAAGTTCCCTCCAAGTTTGGTCACGGTAGGGTCACGTACAAGGGCCTTGACTAAGGCCACAAAGCACACCTAATAGGTTATGGCTTTGGTTCGTGACCATCTCAATTTGTTTACGGGCGTGGATCATGAATGGGGGGCGTGACTACATGGTTGCGAACACACTGATGTGGAAAAAATTTAAGGGTCATGGAAATGGCCTACAGATCTAGGCCATGACCAGGGTCCTTATAATAAAAACTCCTCACCTTGATTTCATTTCTTCCCGCATCAATCTCTCCCTCTCCTTCCTCCCTTTCGGCGATTTGCATTCTCAAACCCTAATTTCGGTTGTCTCAATCTTAATCTCTCTCTCAATCTCAAAGGTAAACCCTAATTTTTTTGTGTGTGTTAAATCCTAATGTATATGTGTTTGAATGTGTATGTAACTCTGTGTATGTGTGTGTTTGTATGTGTATGTGTGTGTATATCTGTGTATGTGTGTGTACATTTGTAAATGTGTGTGTATTTGTATGTATATGTGATAATATATGTGTATATTTGTGTGTATGTATGTATACTTTTTGTTCAAGAAAATGGATGTTATATTTAGGGATTGCAATTTGTTGCATTATTTATTAGGTATTGTTAACATTGATTGGGAATTGTTATTTAGAGTTTGAAATTAATTGCATTATTTAAGGGTATTTTTATTATTAGTATTGACTGAATGTTGTTACTTAGGGAATAAAATAAATTGCGAAATTTAAAGTTATTTTCATTTAGGGCTTAGAATTTATTTAGAGTTTGAAATTAATTGAGTATTATTCGTATTGACTGAATGTGGTTACTTAGGGATTAAAATAAATTGAATTATTTATGGGTATTGTCATTTAGGGCTTAGTATTTATTTAGAGTTTGAAATTAATTGAGTATTTTAGGTTCTGCACCCTAATCAAACTAATATAGTCAAAACCCTTTACAATCTCAAAACCTTAATCAAACTAATATACCCTTACACCTTAACCGCATGACTCATATTCACTCCCTCGTATATTTTTCTCTGAAAAAATGAGGCACGGTGATAATCACTGGAAACAAGATTTGGAGAGGTTACAATTGGAACACACACGTAAGTCCTTTATTAGTGAGCATCATATAGAGGGTACTCCTATTTATAGGTATGAAAATAAAAAATATCGAACAATTTAACTACCTTGTAAATCATGGAGTTAATCTCTAATTACCTATTCGGTCGTATTCTATTTCCCACCAGAAAATTGGGATGACATTATACAAAATATATTTCACACATAATCTGACGTAGCCCTAACCTTGGTTACGTTATTGGATAAGGCGGAATTTTTTTTTTGACCATTATGGATACAACTGCGTATAGAGAGCATTGACATAGACAGTGCTATCTCGCGCCATATGCACGCTAAATTAAATCTTGCCAACAAGTTGAAATGTATGGGATTCCGAGTTCATGTCAAGGATATATACACATCAATCATAAATACCCTTCCTCCTAGTTATCCACGTGCAAAAATTCATAGGCTCTTAAAAACTAATACTGAATGGATGGAGATCACACTCATTGAACATATTCTAAAGTCTTACTTTGAAATGGTATACATATATATATACATATATATAAATAGTCATAATCTTGATTAATTCATTATAATTTTTTATTATAATTTTTTAGTCACTTATGGTTTTTCATTTTTGTAGTCAATGTTGAGAGGAAACAACTTAAGGGAACCAAGTGCGGACGGAAAATCTTAACGAGGTTCACCATCTTGTGCACAATCAAAATTCTTAACACTAATTGGTGAGCAATACATAACTCCAACAATGGTTCCCTATTCACTACGTCCAATTGCAGTTGCTTCGGCGCCCTCATCCAGCATTCTTGTTGCTCCACCGCCCCCATCCAACGCTTTCGATGCCTCCCACTCAATCCAAAAGAAGCCTATTGAGTTCTTCCTTCTCGGTAATAACCTGACAGGTGATAGGAATGACATGCTAAACTTTAAAGCCCGGTATTTGGAATTGGAAAAAATGAATGTGGGAGTTGGTGGACAAGACAACTGGAACTTCGTTGACCAAGCCGTCAGAGATGACAGATACGATCAACTCTGCAAGTATTTCTCATTTCCCGATCGTTCCAAGACTAAGGTTATATCCCGGGTTTCTGAATCATTGAGGATATACAGAAGAAACCTTCGGGAAAAAAATCTCGAATGAGGTAGCGAGCTTCAATATTTTATCTTTAAAAGAGAGAGTTCCTCCTGATGTTGAAATTTTGGTGGAGCAGTGGAATTAGTTTTTGGAGAATGGGGCGATGGAGAAAAAGTTGGTCAAAAGGGAGTAATACAAAAAAAAATAGGGCACAAAAAATTGATATTCACAAGCTGGGATCAAAATCCTATGAGGATTTGAAAAATGAATGGGCGAGTAGGATAAAGGATGGTCCAGATGTGGGTAAAAAACCAAATCGGTCCAACTTATTCGTTTATGTTCGATGGTGCCAAGATAATAAATTCCCTCCACACTTAGCTGAGTTGCTAGAATATTGAGGCCATCAACAGTCAGTCAGGTTCGAACCCTAAGGATGACCTTAACCTTGAAAATGATGCCCTGACCCGAACCTTTGGAAAGGTAAAAAACGAAAGGACGAGAGGTATTGGCTAACATATGCTAAAAATAAAATTTCAACATAGCGCACCTCTCGTGGACGAGTTTTCTTTGATCAAGAATCGTATCTCGTCTACTGAGGAATGACAGTTCAATACCGATGGGGATGTCCAGAATATAAAAAATAACCTGGAAATATTGACGAATCAAATTGGGAAAATTGTGTCCCTTTTCCAAAATTTTGAGATCCCAATGCCTCCTCCTCAAGGTTACCCTTACCTCACCCTCATCATCAAGGTTTTCCCTATCCTCCCCCTTCAAGCTTCCCTTCCCAAATGCCGCCTCCAACATTTCCCTCCTAAATGTCGCCTCATCCATCATTCCCCTCCCAAATGCCACCTCATTCCCCTCCGAAATTTTGCCTCATCCCACTCCTAAATGCCGCCTCATTCAACATTCCCATTCCCCATGCCTCCGCTTATCACGGGGATTGTATCATCATCAACAACTCACGGTGACTATGGCAAAAAGTATTATTTAAAAAACCTGACCAATAAGAGGGTTGTTGAGGTGTGAACATTCATCTCCAAGGTTTCCAGAACTCGAGTACACAACCGAGCTTTAAAGACGGGTGAGGCTTACATACTGGTCAAAGAAATATACAATGGTTGCGGAGATGTACCTGTGTTCCCTGAAGGCGGGGATGGGTTAGAATTGAGGAATTATGCAGTCTCTTTTCTTGCTTGGCTAATTTATCTATTGGAAAAGATCAAATAATATTTTCTTTTGTTTCAGTTGTAATAACATTTCTTGTTTCGGTTGTAAGAATATTGGTTTTATTTTAGTTTAAAGAATATTGATTTTGTTTTAGTTTAAAAATATTGTTTTTTTTAGTTTTAACAATATATTTTTATTGCTTCAGTTGTAAGAATATTGTTTTTGTTTTAGTTATAATAATATTTTTTACCTACTATCACAATACTGAAATTTGAAGATTATTACATGGATTTCCCAATATACAAAGAGTGAATGGGAGAGACTAACCAAATTTCAAATAATCATGTAAATGGTTTTCAAGAATTTGCTAAATACGTATTTAAAAATCTTCAAAGTGGCAAAATTTTGTGTTTGTGCGCCCGTTGTATGAAAAAAAATATAAATCATTGGAATACATTGAATTGCAATTAATAAAGTGGGGAATCTGTCAAGACTATAAAATATGGACATACTTGTAACACCCCGCCTAATTAAATACCGGGTGGCCAGTCCCATACCAAATTAAAAAAGAATATACAGTTGGCTCATTCTTAGCATCACTGTCGAAAACATTTACAACTCACCCAATACCCAATTAAGCTGGTGTTAAAAAAAAACTTTCCAAATTTTAATTCCACAAAATCCATTTCCAGTTTAAGAATAACACAACACATTTTATTCTACAACACTGATAACCAAATAGATAACACAAAAGAACTTAAATGCAATTGGAATAAACATTCCCAAATAATATAAATCCATTACAATAATCCCAACAATATCAAATGTATTAGAAAGACACGAATACAATAGTATTTGACCCCGATAGAAAAGATAGCTGAATCCTTTGGGCGACATTCTCTAACTAAGAATACTGTGAATAAAAAAGATGATAGGCGTCTAAGAAAAACTCCATAAATCCATAGCCTGTCATAATCCGCTAAGGTTGGAGTCCCTGCTGCTGGGCACCTGATATAGAAGATACAATAGAAAAGAAAATATGCAAGGAAACGGGTCAGAGCCCGATTGTGTAAATGATTTTTAAAATAGCAAGTATTTAACAAGTGCAATAAAGCATTTATTATGTACATGTTAGTATCCAACTCTCACTTGCCATTCTCACCTCTCAACTAGAGTGCACACTTAATGTTTCCTCCTAGTTAATGGTTTCTCTTTTCTAGTCTCCATATTAAAATTCCATTCCCATATCATAATCCCCGTATGTCCCATACCATGCGTCAAATTATTATTCATTTACATTTCTCATTGTTTCTCATTAACATGAATCATTTCTCATTAATATGAATTAAGCTTTTCAATAACATTCATTAACTTAATTCCATTATCTTTCTCTATTCACCGTTATCTACAATTATCACACAGTAGATGATTTAACCACAATATATCCATTCATTCATTTAATCCATTATATATATATATATATTCATATATAATACGGCACCCCGAGTCATAGCTGTGGTGCAATGCATTACTCTGCTATCATGTCCCAATATCGCTAGTCGCCGAATAAGAGACAAACGGTTCGATGAGGATACCTCGAACCACAAACAACAACACAATCATTGGAGGCGAACATAGTTCTCATACCCATGGGTCACGCACATACCTACGTACCCATAGTCAGCGGACTTATCAACTCCCCAATAAGTCTTTCATAGACCTATGTTCTCGAACGACAAATCAAAGATCCCATGGATTCATCAGGATATGACTGCCCTCACGCGTAAACCTCCCGTCGATGGCAAGTAAGCTAGGTATGTCATACACATAATCATTAATCAATCAAATAAGTATTATCATAGCTATAGTATAATATCAACAAGGTACACATATTACCATTAGATTATTCCCACACGTAGCAATTTATTTCCTTAAATCCCACGTATTACAATATCATAACTTTACTTCTTAATTTAAGTATTCTCGAGCCTCACTCATTACTCAAGGTTCAAATTGGTTTTTCCTCAACGTATATTTAGTAAGTAAGAAGCCACTAATATTCTACTGGTCCATATCCTCATAACTCCCAAATTACTATGAATTAAACTCTCCCTTTCATTAGGGTTAAAACCGACAGTTTCAAATCTCTTATAAACATCTCTTATTTCTCTTAGGATTAAACCCTCTTGTAAACTTAAGGATACCTAGGTGTTATATTAAATCACCCCTACTGGTCCCATCTTTAATCCTCATACTTCCCCATTTAGAATTCAACAAATGAATCTAACAACCGAAATTCCTTTAAATTAATTATCATTATTAAAATCAATTAATTCCCAATTAAATTAATTCAAATCTTATCAAGGGCTCACTGATATTTTCTAAGTCCCATAATATCCAAATAATAACCACCAAAGATCCACAAAAGGTTTGGGAATAAGAATCAACATTTAAAAGAAACAACTATAGAAATTCTGGGGAGGTCGATCGATCGAAAGCAGGGGGTCGATCGATCGATCCCTCTAGTAATAGCCCAGTTTTATGCATTTCTGCAACTACGGGTTTCACAATTTTTATTCATTCTATCCTTCATATTAACATCCAAAATGACTTATAATCCTTACTACATGATGTATCAACATATACAAATGATTTCTAATGATCTAAACATCCTAGAATCATCAAGAGATTGGATTAAAAAGCATGTTTATATTCTTATTTCCAGAAAATTATCTACATATGATCTTCAAGAACACATCAATGGTTTTCATAATTTCTTCAACAGATTCATGACTATTTCGTGGATTATTATCAACCTACAACATGAGTTCAATTCCTATATCATTTCAGTTTCCAGAAATCCATTTAATAACTCCATTATTTCTTCCAAACATGAATAATCTTCTCTTTTCATAACTATTCTAACATGGACAATATACAAACTTAAATTGCCATTATCAAACACTTGCCTTTACTGAAGGTCCGATCCTTTGGTGTAGTAAATCTCAGGTGGTTCTTCCTTTCCCGGTTAGCCTCCGGTGGTGGTTGGTGGTGGTGGCACTTAGTTCTTAGTTCTTCTCCTTCCCAAGTGAACTCTTATCTTCCCAAGAACCCTTTCACTCTCTCTAGGAAGATGACTTCTCTAATTTGTGAAGAAGAGATGTATAACCCACGTACACTTAATCTACCAATACTTACAATAGGACAAAATTCGAAATCACTATTCATCCCCCTAGAAAAATGACCAAAATGCCCTTTTGGGTTGTCTATTCATTTTCAAATGACCCGAGACTCAAAATTAACATCTAAATAGACTTTTCTGACTATTTCGAACCTTTCGGACGCAAAGATGCAATCGAAATGACTATAAGGTCGATAGAAAATAAATTTCCTTTTTAATTTAACAAATTAGTTTCGTCACGTCTCATACCGCGTCTGACTAAAAATCCAAATTACCGAAATTATATCACACCGTCATAACAATGACATCATATTCATATATTACCTAAATATCTTTAAGTAATATTCAGAATTATCCCTTTTAATATCCACTACTCGGATAAAACCCAGATGAATTAATTTATAGTAAAATCCAATTAATCCATTAATTTAAAATATAACCCATTTTTAAAAGTCATAAAAATTACGGGGTATTACAATACTATGGTGAAAAAAATATGCCTTATGTTCCAAAAGAATTGTCGGTAACCAACCGTGTAAGGGAACCCCAATGAGTGGATGTGGTACATGATTCAGTAACACGTCGTCCATTGACCGACTTAGTTGATGATGCTTACGGACTCCACAACTGTCAAAACCACCAACATATGGATACGGATAATGCGCATTATGGCCAACTAAATGAAAATTTTAATGTTGAACTTTAAGGAGATCGGGAATACATACGGTGGAAAGCTGACGCGGCTAAACCGTTGTATAAATATTGCGATCAAGATGACTCGATATTATATGCAATGATTGATTTGTATAATTTTAAGAGTCAATTTGGTTTGTCGGGGAACAACATAATGATAATTCTTAAGTGGGTCAAAGATATTCTCCCCAAAGGGAACGCATTACTAGACAATTATCCTACCATTAAAAAGAGCTTGGAGGTTTTAGGTTTGAAATAAAAATCTATTTACGCATGCAAGTATAACTGCATCTTGTACTGCAACAAGCATGAAGAGAAGGATGAATGTCTTGTATACAGCGAGCCTATATATGTGGTTTGTGATAATGGAAAGGACAAAGATGCAAAAAATCACAAGTGCTCGCAAGTCTCATAAAAGGTTTTGAAGTATTTTCCACTTGGGCCATGGTTAAAATGGTTTTTAATAGTATAATGGATAGCAAAGGTCATGACCTGGCACGCTTGATGCGCGGGTAGGTGATATGCCCCATCAAATCCCCTAGGCGTAATAACTAGGACAATGCACCCAAAATAGACCCATAAACACCATCACCAAAGCAAAGCAACGCGTCAACCCAAGTGAGTTCCATTCAAACACAACCTAGACTAATTTAGCTAGAAATCATGTTAAAAGCGTGGTAAAGAAACGTCGTAAATAAATGCGGTAAAGATACACTAGAAAAAAAGTAAATCAAAGCATGTAAACTAAATTAGAAAGCATGTAAATTAACTATAAAGCAAGAATGAATGAAATACAAGCTATATTAATCGAGAGGGTAATGAATAGTTCAACATGCAAGCCCAATTGGGTGTCAATCCAGTTCTCTTGGGACTTTTAAGTCTCCCTCCAACACTATGCATGAGAAAGGAGTTCACATTATTTTCTTTATTGATACCCAAGTCGAAGGCTCCTAGTAATGATATTAATATATTCTTAGCAATATTAATCAAATAACTTAAAGAGTTGTGGGATAAAGGTGTGACGGAGTTCGACTCTCATAAGGGTGAAGAGTTCACACTTAAAGTAATGGTTGATGTGGGAGATCCACGACCTTCCAGCTTACGGGACCTAGTACGATTGTAATGTTCATGGTTATTATAGATGTCCCATATGTGGGGAGGAAACTAAAGTCTGTTGGCTAAAACATAATAGTAAGATGAGTTACACGCGCTATTATAGATTTCTGCCGATTAGTCACCCTTTCAGGAACGACAAGTCTAAATTTTTACCCGTCGATCATGAGCGCAGAACGCCACCAAATCGGCTTTTTCATTAGCGGATCGAGGAGAAGGCGATGAATTAAAATGTGGGGCATATGTATGTAGGTAAACACCCCCAGTTTGTAAACCTGAAGTGTAAAGTTAGGGGGATTCGAACAACCCTAGTAAAGCGAAGTCGTGGTTCAGGCGATCAATATTTTTTTATTTGTTATATTAGAAAGATCATTGTGTAAAGCATATAGTTGATGTTATTCACACTAAGAAGAATGTTACAGAACATCAGATAGGATAATATCTGGGTTTATCTCATTCCAAAGATGGAGAACGGGCCCGCCTAGATCTATAGGAGATGAAAATAAAGAAAAAATTGTGGTTAAAAACTGATCCTACAAGAGGAAGAATTTCAACCCCCGAGTTGTTTTCTTTGACTACTAGTGAAAAGAAGATCCTTTTAGACACGTTGTTTAACTTGAAGACTCCAACCAGTTATTCTGGTCATTTATGCAGGGTAGTAAGCTACCAATAAAATGACTTGAAATAATGCAAGTCTCACGACTGGCACGTAATCATCCAATTAATCCCTCTGTTATTTCGACATTGCTTTCCTGAACATAAAGATCCTCTTTGGCATTGCTTTTCTAAACATAAAGATCTTCATCGGGAAATTATGCAAATCAGTTTGTGTTTTACCCTACTTTGTACAAAAACTGGTAAACAGAAGGCACATTAAAGCTGTGAAATTAACTTTAGTCGAGATAGTTTGTGTATTGGAGAAATATTTCTCTCCATTGTTCTTCGGTATCATCATCCATCTGATAGTGCATTTATACGATGAAGTTTTGTTATGTGGTACCGTTAGGTATCATTGGATGTATCCTTTTGAGTGCTTGATGAAAAGCTTCAAAGATTACGTAAAGAATACATGGTATATTGGAGGGTCAATTGCTGAAAAATATGTAACGATGGAATCATTGCTATATGTTAGGGAATATATGCCAGAACAAGAGGTGAGGAGATTCAATCCTCATGGAGAATGAGTGATCGAGGAACCTGGCGAGTTTGAGGAAGAATTGCCATTTGGAAACCCCAAAGAGGTGAAACTCACAAATCTACAATACGATCAAGTGGCTCGTTATGTCTTCGAATTGCAAGATAAAGTCGAAGATTGGAGAGAGTGAGTATCTATTGAATTTTATTTTTTAATTATATGTTTTTTTATTTTATGATCAAAATCTCCAATTTTCCAGTAGGAAGTACGAGAGCTAAATTGCTAAAAATCAAAGGCGAAATTGCACGACAACTGAATTTAGGGCATGGGTATCAAAAGAGGTAGATTTCACATCTTATGTGTGCGGTTATTTTTTCATGTGTGATAAAAACATGACCTAATACAAATTCATTAATAAATGCAGCTTCTAAAAAGAGGTAATGTCTCTTCCAAGCTTGCACTCCTAGCAAAATGTCCTAGTTTTCATACGAGAGAGTTTAAAAAATTCCACACCAACAACTTTGATTTCATTTCATATCCATATGAAGTAAATCTTTTGACGCAAAACAGTGTAATATCAATTTATTCCATGACCTCCTGTATCGCTATCAAAAGCGAAAAAAATCCATAAAATATAGTGCTAAACTATTATGGGATAATCCAACAAATCTTAGAACTTGATTACTTAGATTTCACAGAAACCGCATTCTATTGTGATTGGGAAAAGGTGGAGGATACAACGAATGCTTGCAAAGTTGATCCTGACTCCAAACTTAATATGATAGATTTATCAAAGCTGAGTAGTAAAGATTTCATAGTCGATGAGCCTTTTATATGTTCCTTTCAAAATGTAAATAAGGTATTCTACTCGAAGTGCATTAAAGATGGAAATTGGTCTATTGTTATACATAAACCAAAGGGTATTACTATTAAAGTTGATGCGTCAAAGGCTCCAAAAGAGTTCCAGTCAGCTCTTGATGACGACCCTAATTTAAAAGATCTTTTAGTTGATTTACAGGAAGATTGAGTATCAAAATATTATGTTATCCATGTCAATCTTATTTGTATCCTATTATGATATTGACATTGTATTAACGCTTTAATTTTATGTATGAATGTTTAGTTACTTTTACGAATGTAATTTTGGCCCAAATATTTCTCTCAATCTCAAAGGTAAACCCAAACTTTTTTTTTTTCTGATTTAAACCATAATGTATATGTGTGTGTGTGTGTGTGTGTGTGTGTGTGTATGTGTTTCTGTGAATGTGTTTGCATTTTTGTGTACGTGTGTATATGAATATTTAGTTACTTTTACGAATATTTGATAGTATGTTAGATATTGACCTTGTTGTTGGATAGTATGTTAGAAGGTGTAGGGGAAGTCCCCACCAAAGATTGATTAGCTAAGTTAATCCTATACTTAGAAAATAAAGAAGGAAGAAAAAGATCGCTCGAGGGACTTCCCACGAAGAAAGGACTCATTTTGAAGGCAAAAGTTATTTGAATAATAATATTTTTTAATATAAGGAAAAATGTATTTGATCATGCACTTTATTTATTAAACGAGATTTCTAATATGGGTGAGGTTCTTCGGTACCCTCAAGGGACCATGCCTGGAAGGGCATGGGAGACTTCACATGCTCTATCGAATGACCTCCTCTTAGGAACCTCGCAGGGACATGGTTTGGAGGATTAAGAGCAAGGAAACATTGGGAATAAAATAGCCAACCCCCTTTTCACACTTGGGTAAAAATTCATTCAGCACAAATAGTTGCTCGAGCCACTTCCAACCGAGCTACCATGACTTCATCCTATTCCAAGGAACCTCCTCGAGGAACATCAATCTTGTAACCTTGGACTAGATATATTTCTTAGCCAAAAAATAGCATACTAATTACTCGAGCTACCTTCCAGCCGAGCAACCTCAAGCCATACATGTAAGGACACAAATTTCCAATTGAGTCCTTTATAGTTTTGGCTCAATTCCGAACAAAAACGTTTGAGTCATAGGATAGAGTTATTCATCATACTTCAAGCCTATGGCATACTAAAGTTGAAGACGTAGCGATCAAGTTCATAAATCTTCATCAAATGCCGTGTCTGTAGTGCCTCGTTTCTACGTCATCAACAATGTACCATTTACTCCTAAGGTATGAATGCATTTTAATATATATATAAAAGCTTGGAACATAGTTATATTGGGTGTACTTTATTTTTAAAACTGATGTTTATTTTCAGAAAGATTTTATTAAAACTTTAAAATAAAGTGTATAAAGTTTCTTGGCTAAAATTCAATTTTTTAGACTTTCTGGAAGTTCGTTCGAACAAGTTTGTCGTTCGAAGGAGTTTTCCAACGAGTCCCCCAAAAGGTCACTGAAATGTCGTTCGCATGAACTTGATGTTCGAATGAAATTTCCAACAAGATTTCTAACGAGTTCACACTCGAACTTCATTAGAAGCCTCGTTCGAACGAGACTTCGCTCGAACGAAAATGTCGTTCGAACGAGTTTTGGCGGGAACAATTATTTGGCAATTTTGAGCAGTTTTTCCCACTTTCCCACTTCTTTTCCCACTATCTTTTGATAGAACTTCTTAAGTGCGAAAACCAAGTTTTTCAAACTTAACTTCTCATACTATTACAACTCCTAGAGAGAGTTTTTGAGTGTTCATCTTTCCAAAGAAAAGTTCATTGTTTAAGTGTATATTTTTCCAAGAAAAATATTTTAAACACTTGTTTCACACCCAAAGTTTGTTTATCCAAGTTCATCCATATATATATATATATACTTTGCTTTGAGTTTGGCACCAGTTTATCTCTATATATTGAAGAAGAGATGGTTTGGGTTTGCTTCTAAATCCCACAAAGAAGAGGAGGTTTGCGTTGATTTACCCACTTGGAGAAAGGCTCCTAGTTTGGGTGACGGTGACCATATAAAGTCCGCGGTGGAGCTCCGTGGTTATTCTCTAGGCGGAGGTGTATACAAGAAGGAGCGTCGGGGCTTGAGAGGGATCGAGTCGAGTGTCGTAAGTCTTACTGTCTTGTATTCATAAAACCATACTTAGTGAATTTGAGGCTAGGGTCGTCCGAGGTTTTTTCCCGTTGTGAGTTTTTCCTCGTACATCGTGGCATAGTGATTCATTATTTAATTTTATTCTTCTATATCACCTACAACGCATGCTTAGGTAAAATAATAAAATTAGGTTTAATCACTACTTATGTTTTAATTTGGTGCTACGTTAAAGTTGGGTAATGTGTAGTTAATTCAAGTCATGAATTTAATTTGGTAAAATTTGGTTTGACCTAATTTGGTAAAATTGAGAAATATGACTATTAATACAAAAATTAGTCAGCTGACATGGACCAATTAGACAAAGACATGGGTCAACCTACGTGGAAAATACATAGCAACTCAGGCATACCGAGCTACTCGAGCATACCGAGCAACTCAGGCGATCCGAACTACTTAGCGTGCAGAGCATCTAACCAAGAAAACCAAAAGGCAACTACGCATTCAATGAACGTCAGATTTAATGTGCATTATTATTGTACAGATGTATATGTCTACTAGAAGATAGCACATTACCTTTTGATATGTACAGCATTAAGGCTATAAATACATTGTAACCCAATCATAAAAGGGGACCGTTGGATCTCTGGGAAAACCCATGATAGAGATTCAAGGCAAATAATCAGCAATACAAGAACAGTGGATGTAGGCCATTTTGATAGCCGAACCACTTTAAAAATCCATTGTCTTATTTATTTATTCATTTTTATCTATGATTAATTAATTAGATTGTATCTAGTTTTTTACATCAACAGATTGGCGACGTCTGTGGGAACGACTATACTTAGCGTTTTTCACCAAAAAACTCATTATCTATGGCTGAAAACCCAGAATCCAATAATCGAAACAATATTGGGGTCCTTCCAAACCCTTCTACTCCACCCAATATGCAATATCTGGCTGGTATAATGGCCAACTTAGCCCAAGGGCAAACGGTAATGCAAGAAACCATACGTCAACTTATACGAACTGTTTGAGATGGAGTGCCTGCCCAGTCAGGACAACGAAATGTTTAGAGAAATACTCATCTTCTATCTTCGAAAACTAGATGAATGCTACTCCCATAGGTTTCTCAATCTAGGCGTACTGGCTTATATCGTACTGAGAGATATAATAATCCTTCGTATCAACCTGGCTGGACTTCTTCAGTACAAGTCACGGATTCTCAACAGAATGTCACTCTGACTCCAGAACGGGCTAGTGCTCTGGAAAGGTTAAGTAGAGTCTCTCCTTTTGATCGATTGGGACCTAGGAGGAATAGAAACCCTCCTGAGGATTGCATCGAGGAACTCTCAATGACCATCCGATCTAAGGGAAGGTTCTTCCCAATCACGCCCAATAGCCCGTAATGAAAGGTCCCAAGAGGAAAGCTTAGCGCGATCAGTTGTGCGGATAAATAGTTCCAAGGCGAGAAACGATGTATGGAAAGGTTATATTCAAAGGTTGGAAGACAGGTTAGGGGAAATGGCTAAGGCCAAGAATCCTCTACAGAGAACTTTTATCCAAGGGACACCCTTCGTGCAGGCAATTGTGGATTTTCCTACACCCTCAAAATTCAAAGATCCTATGGTGACACCTAAATATGATGGACAAACTGATCATATCCTCCATATAGAGCAATACCAAGCTGCTGCTGATATCTATGCGGTTACCGATGAAATGAGATGCAGGGCATTTTCAGGAACTTTCACCAGGTCAGCCCAGATGTGGTACAATAACCTTCCTCGGGGGAAGATTACAACTTTTCATCAACTGGCAGAGTTTTTCATAGGGAATTTATGCTTTGGAGAGAAGCCAGTTAAAAGAGTAGCTCACTTATTGAGCGTTAGACAGAAAATAGAAGAAAGCACCGGGGATTATATTACTCGATCAATAACGAGAAACTTAAGGTGATCGATTACGAGGATAAGACATCAATTACTTCTCTGATGAGTGGTCTGTTATCGAACAAGTTGTACTATATGTTGGCCAAGGATCCACCCAGGACCATGGCAGAATTGATGGCGAAGGCAGCCAAGATCATGAACACCGAGGAAGCCATAGCTGTGAAGAAGATTACAGACACTAAGGAGACCAAGGTTGAAGGTAGTAAAACTGAGAAGAAGGATCTAAAGAATAATGGTGGTAGTAAGTAGTCAAAAGGCAAAAAAATGCTGGAGCAGATAAGGAAGTATGGAAATTATACTCCCTTAAAGGTAGATATAAATCACATTCTGGAGGAGATCAAGAACAACGAGGAGCTAACCTGGCCAGAGAAAATGAAGGCAAATCCCGACAAAAGGGACAAGTCCAAATATTGTAAGTTCCATAAAGACCATGGCCATATGACCAAACGTTGCATAGCTCTCCAGAATAAAATTGAAGCACTCATCATATGAGGAAAATTGACTAAGTACGTTGATCGCCAAAATGGTGGAAAGACCAGTGACAGAGGAAGGCAAAGATCTAAATCTCCTCGCCGAGTAAAAGATGACAAGAAGAGAGATCACGAAGACGATTTAGAAGATGATCCCGATCTTCCAAAAAGGCCAAGGCATCCCGAGCGTGAGGTATTTTCAATCCATTTTGGATTATTTGAATGTAATGTCATTACAGGTGGAGATGTAGGAGGTAGAGATCTTACTGCAGAGAGAAAAACTTACCTCAATGAGGCCTAAGCTTGCTCTTACATACAACGCATAAATTTGGCTGAAGATGATCGCCCTAGGAAGGTGAATAAGGATAAACTGATCATCGGTTTTTCTAAAAATGACTTAGCAGGTGTACTATATCCTCATGATGACCCCTTGGTGATCAAGATGAGAATAAAGGATGTGGTGATTTCACGGGTATTGGTGGATAATGGTAGCTTGGCATATATCATGTTCTACCCATGTTTCGACATCTTGAATCTGAAGTTAGCTCAATTGGAACCATACCATAGGCCCCTCCTCGATTTCACTCGTAAAAAGGTTTTTCCACTTGGGACGACCAAGTTGGATATGTTTACTGGTACATGGCCTGCTTGTCGAACAGAAAGAGTACGCTTTTTCGTAATGGATAAAAATATCCAATCAGCCTATAATATTATCATGGGGATAGTAAGTCTAAAGAAGTTCGAGGTAGTACTGTTTACGGTATATCAATGTTTGAAGTTCCCAAATAATTTTAGAGTGGGAGTTATGAAAGTCAACCAGAAAGTAGCTCAGGAATGCTACTATTCATCTGCCGAACAGGAAGAACTCGAAGAAGCCGGGAAGAAAACTACTACGTATCAAGTGGATGAAACAAAAGAAGCAGAGATTAAAACCTTGGACCCTAGAGATGAATCTCAGCTCATGAAGGGTCAGGTTATGGAATATACGGAGGATATCATTCTGGACGACGAACGCCCAGAACGAATAACTTAAATTGGTGCGTCATTTGACTTATCAATAAAGCCGGAACTGGTGGCATTTTTAAGGCGTGAAAAGCAGACTTTTGCATGGAGTCATGAAGACATGTTGGGGATAAACCCGACTTTCCTATGCCATGAGCTCAATGTTAATAAGGAGGTCAAGCTAGTGAAGCAGCGAAGAAGAGTATTCAGCCTAGAAAAGAACCAATCCATACATGAAGAAGTAGAGAAACTACAGAAAGCCTCTTTTATTGAGGACGTCAAGTATCCTGATTGGCTAGCAAATGTTGTGATGGTAAAGAAGAAAAACAATAAGTGGAGGATGTGTGTGGACTTCACTGATCTTAATAAATCCTGCCGAAAGGATCATTTTCCTTTGCCCCGAATTGATCAGCTGGTGGATGCTACATCGGGGCATGAATTGTTGAGCTTCATGGATGCTTATTCTAGTTACAACCAGATTAAGATGAAACCAGAGGACAGGGAAAGTAACTATTTTATTACCCCAAGGGGACCTTATTGCTATAATATTATGCCTTTCGGACTTAAAAATGCAAGTGCAACATACCAGCGGCTGATGAATAAAGTGTTCGCAGAGCAAATCGGTCATAACATGGAAGTTTATGTTGACGATATGCTGACAAAGAGCAAGAAAGTTGCTGATCATTTAGTTGACCTGGGCCAGACTTTTAATCATATAGATAAATATCAAATGAAGTTAAATCCCACCAAATGCATATTTGGAGTACGAGAAGGCATGTTTCTTAGGTATATTGTTAATCAACGAGGCATTGAGGCGAACCCTGAAAAGATAAAGGCCCTACTGGAACTACGATCTCCAGGGATGAAGAAGGAATTGCAAAGTCTTATAGGACGGGTCGCAACACTTAATAGATTTGTGTCACGAGCAACAGATAAATACCTCCCATTCTTCAAAATAATTTGAAAAACTTTTTAGTGGAATGATGAATGCGAGGAGGCCTTTCAACAGTTGAAGAAATATCTGGGGACACCTCCATTTTTATCCAGACCAATGATGGGAGAAAGACTATACTTGTATCTGGCAGTGTCAGAGAACGCAATTAACTTGGCGTTGATAAGAATGGAAGACGGAGTGCAAAAACCGGTTTATTACACCAGTAAGGCCTTCCGAGGAGGAGAGATCAGATATCCAAGGTTGGAGAAGTTGGCACTAGCACTAATCAAAGCAAGTACAAGGATGAGGTCATACTTTTAAGCCTATACTATAGTAGTGTATACTGATATACCATTAAGACAGGCTCTGCACAAACCAGAAAAATCAAGAAGATTGATGTATTGAGCGGTAGAACTTGGTGAATATGCCATAGTTTATGAGCCTAGGTCATCACTTAAGGGGCAGGCAGTAGCAGACTTTATTGAAGAGTTTACTTACTCTGACACATTCGAAAAGAAGAAGCTTAATGCATACTAACCCGTGGATGTTACGGGATCATCTAAGACAACCCCGACTAATTTCCATTAATAGATCGCCAGGAGGCGATAGACAACGATCAACGGGAAGTGTCAGGTAATTGCCCAAGGATAGGAGAAGATAAAAGGAAGTATCAAATATTCCACTAAGGAAATCTATCTGACCAAGAATTTGATAATGATATACCTGTGTGGAATTTATACGTGGATGGTTCTTCGTGTGCCACGGGTAGTGGAGCAAGAATAATCTTAAACAGTCCTGATGGACTTGATATTGAGTATGCTCTACATTTTCAATTTAAGGCTTCCGACAATGAAGCTGAATATGAAGCTATGATCGTGGGTCTTAGTTTGGCCAAAATCATGAATTCAGAGCAGGTTATTATATTCAATGATTCATAATTAATTGTAAATCAAATTCTCGGGTTGTACATAGCGAAGGGAGAATTAATGTTCAAGTATCATGCAAAAGCTATGGAGGTTATATCAACTTTTATCACAGTCCAATTGAACAGAATACCGAGATTGGAAAATACAAGAGTTGATGCCCTGGCTTGTCTGGCCTCAGCAATACGCACCGAGCTGCGAAGAACTATTCCAATAGAGATTCTGGCAGATCGGAGCATAGACGAAATTTTGATGGTGAACTTCATTACCCTCGACTTGGGTCCATCCTGGATGGACCCCATTAGGGCCTATATCGAAGAAGGGATTGTGCCAACTGATAAACTCACAGCCAAGAAACTGAAGTTTAAAGCTGCTCATTACATATTGACCAATAGAATTTTGTATAGAAGAGGCGTTGTAGCAGTTTTACAGAGATGTGTGCATCCATCCGAAGTTAACGATTTGATTGAAGAGGTTCATGAAGGCTCTTTTGGATCTCATATAGCAGGTCAGACGCTTTGTAGAGGATAATGACACATGGATATTACTGGCCAATGATGAGAGCTGATTGTGAAGCTTATGCTAAGAAGTGCGATAAATGCCAACGTTTATCTTCCATTTGAAGAACTCCCCAAGAAATGTTAACGTCCATTACGTCCCCTTGGCCATTTACCATGTGGGGTATAGACTTGGTCGGGCCACTTCCAACGACCAGAGGAAGATTCAAATATCTAGTAGTTACTGTGGACTATTTTACCAAATGGGTGGCAGCTGAACCTCTCATTGACATGTCATATGGTAGGGCCTATCAGTTTATTTGGAAGAAAATTATTTACATATATGGTCTCCCATATGCATTCATTACTCACCATGGAACCCAATTTGACAATGAGGAGTTTGTCGAATATTATCACCAATCCAATGTACAGAAGATCCATTCTGCACCAGTCCATCCACAAAGTAATGGGAAAACTGAGGTGATGAACAGAACTCTGCTGAATGGTTTGAAAAAATGGCTAGATAATGCAAAGGTAAATTGGATTAACGAGCTACATTCTGTGTTGTGGGCTTATCGCACTACACCACAAACAGCAACTGGGGAATCTCTGTATATGCTAGCCTTCGGAAGTGAAGTTGTCATACTTGCTGAGTTGGGTCTGCCCACACATAGGGTACTTAATTTCAATCCCCCTGTAAGCGACTTGATGAGACGTTTAGACCTGAATATGCTCGAAGAAGTTAGGGAAGATGTAGAGATCAGGAATGCAGCCTACCAACAACGAACAACCTTGTTCTACAACAAATGGGTGAAGAAGTGCGACTTGAAAGAGGGGGATTATGTGCTGAAGAAGGTGATCCATAAGCACAATAAACTAGAGGCCAACTGGCATGGACCTTACAGAGTTACTGAAGTTGTTCATCCTGGGACATACAAAATTGAAACTTTGAAGGGAGAAGAATTCAAGAACGCGTGGAACGCAGAGCATCTGCGCAAGTATTATTAGTAAAAAATCATATATAACACGTTTCTTTCCATATGAATAAAGGTGATATTTTTCCCATTTCTCTCTTTTGTTGAATTTTTTTTTAGTATTCGTGCTACACACTTCACAAACCAAAAACCACCAACTCCTTTTGATCAGCAATTCAGTAACCACCAACTCCAGTTGGTCGGTAATTCAGCAACCACCAACTCCAGTTTGTTGGAAATTCAATAACCACCAACTCCGGTTGGTTGGCAATTCAATAACCACCAACTCCGGTTGGTCCGTAAATCAAATTCACATAAGGAAAAAGCCTGTTTGATCACGGGTGATCTCAAGGGACACCCCAAACTAGACAAGAAGATGGGTGACCTCCCGGGGTATCCACTGTCTAGGCAACAAGTTAATCCTGGCAGTATTACTACAACTAAGCAGGAATATGGGATGCAAATCATTCCATTGCTTAGGCACAAAGAGTGACAAGTCACTATAATCAGACAACAAATGGGACAAGTTCCATTGTCTAAAATAAAATAAAAGGACATTTTGCCCTTATATATATATATATATATATATATATATATATATATATATATATATATATATATATATATATATATATATATAGAGAGAGAGAGAGAGAGAAGCTGGATCGTATACGGACCTAGTTTACGGACCGCTACCGTCCAAGAATTATCTAGGGACCGTTTTGTCTTTTTAGGACCACCTTTTGGGACCGCGATGTTTTTTGACTTCTTCTAAGTTTTAGGGAATATCAATTTTTACCCTAATGATTTCTAAGGTCTTTTAAGCTTATTTTAACACTTAATTAATCTGGAAGTCTAAGTATGGATGTTTCAGGGCTACTGCTACTTCTCAAGCTTCTTCCGTCACTATCGCACTGGAGTTTTGAATAATGAGGATTATCTATATAAATAATTTCTTCAGGGAGTCTAGAAACTGAAAGAGGTTTTGATGGAAAATATTCTAGTCTTAAATACCTTATTTGATATCGTGGGTTTATCTGTCTAGTTTCTTTATATATTTGATTAACAATATCAATTATATCGTTATCTATAAATTCGTCTAAATTATTATCACCATAAGATGACAAAAATCTACAGTATGTTCTAGGGGCAGCTGTCTCTACGTTTTTAAGGAGAGGGCGGATTCCTCCGGCTCTAATTAAAGCAGCCTTTGTTTCAGCTAACCTTTTACGTCTAATAAATTTTAATACGTCTTTACTGTCTTCAAGTATCCTAGTGTATTCTTGATATTTTTCAGGTCTTAATAGTTCTTCTGCAAAATATTCAGTTCTTAATTTTTGTCTAAAGAGATCTCGAATCCTTGTTCTAATTATTTCTATTCTAGGTACTTCTCTTCCTAACCACTCAATGATCTGGTCTATGTATTTAAAAGTACCACCTGCATATACTAAAGCAGATTCTATAAGTTCTTTATCTTTAGGGTCTGTAAGAGTCCAGTCTTGAATTTCTCTAGTTAAGTCTAAGCTTGTTTGATTAACAAATTCTAAAAAATCTTTAGTGATTTGTAAGCTCATATAAGATTCTTCTCAAAACAATAATATGTAAAATAGTTAAGGGTTTGGTTCAACTTTATACATTCTTTCTGGTCTACAATATCTTTATCTTCTTCACTTTGTCTCTTCAGCCTTGCTACTATTCTTCTCCGATCTCGGCCTCCTACAACTCTCTCTTTATGTGTCGCACCTCAATCCACCACTTTAGCGGTTGACCCGTTTCCTGCCTGTACGCCTTCACGCCTAACGCCCACCTGGCTAACGTCTCACGGCTAATCGTCACCTGACGGCGGTTCACCAGTATAACACCTTGTGTGCTACACCAGAGGTTCCACACAATAGTCCTCTATGAACAGAAAGTTGGAGACAATTTGGAAAATAATAACAACTTAGCATAAGAGATTTCTGGAAAAGAAAATACTTTTATTGCATTGCATAAGTAAATACAACTCTCCCCTCTCCCTTAACTATGAGAGGTTTACTCACTCATATACATATTACTCTCTACAAGCATACTCTCTTTAAAAGTCTAACAATCTCTCACTCTCTAACTCCTTTAACTGATGTCTAAAACATAAATGGACGCTCCCTTTCATAGATCAAGGGCACTACAAAATGACTGGTAACCGATTGTCAAAAGCAATCCGGTTGAAAGCATCAATTATTAAAGTAACATTGTCTTCAGAATCTTAACAGCTGGGTCTACAAGCTTTTATCGTCTATTGATAATTTGGGGGACTTCTTTCTTTATGAAAAGAAAGGCGTGCCAAGTCTTCATCATGAGTCTTGTTGCTTTGTAATAATGCAAGGGCATCAAAGAAAGTCTTCGTCTTTTTCATCAGTCTGGTGGCCCATGTGGGGTAGGCATCTTTTTGCTTTATGGAAATCATGGTCTAGGCAAACGATTCTTCTATCTTTAATAATTCATCCACAACTGAGGGGCCCATTTTCGTCTCATTCGTGTCTTCTTCTTCCTTGTCTTGGTCTGGTAGGGCATTGTTGAAAAAATCATCAATGAGGCCTACAGTTCTAATGCTAGCTGGAAAAGCTATTTCTACCATTTCTTTGGATTCTTTCTTGAGCCTTCCATTGAATGGATCATCAGCTTGGATTATCAGGTCTTCTTTGTGGTAGGCAGTGTACCACCTGTCTTCTCCTGTTAATAACTCCATGATTTCTATGGTCTCCATGGCTTGAGCAATCTGGAGCTTGCACTTATCAACAATTAATTCTTTGGTCTCATCATCTGATAGAATCTCAACGTCTTCAAATATATAACTGGAAAATCTAATAAGTCTAAATCCTTCAACTCTCATTCCTCTACAGGAACTTGGAGCAATTTGGTAGATTCTGGAAAATAGAGGAAGGAAGTCTTCTACCTTCTTAATATACTCATGGACTATTTTTCCAAGAGCAACAGAGTCTTCAATGTCTTTTATCTGGACGAGTCCAATGAACCCGTGGTCTGCAAGAGTTATATGAGACATTTCTGATTTTCCAAAAAGATATATTTTTGGGACGTCTTTGAAGAAACCTTTAATTATTAAGGCATCTCCATTTATTTCTGATAATAACATATTAAAATGATCAATAATGTTATTAGTTTCTTTTTTAAAGTCTTCTGTTAATGGAAGATTATTATGACCAAATGGTATAACAATCTTAGTCTTAAAAGTCTTTTTCGGATAACAGAAATCAGTAGGTCTAGTTTTGGAGGTTTCTCCAAGAGTCTGAGCATAAGTCTGAGTCTGAGGTCTAGGTGCAATAGTACCACTGAGCTGGGTAACTACAAGTCTTTGAGTCCTCATGAATCTGGCAATGGCTACCAAATTTTGTTTGAACTCGATCCATAGTCTATTCTTCACATTCCACCATATGGCGTCTATAAGAGTATTTTCATCTTCTGAAAATTCTCGTCTAAATTTGATCAAGTCTGGGTATCTTTGATCGGGTCTTTATTGGGGAAAGTACATCTTCCAACTGAGTCTATTTTGAGAAATTATCTCTTGTCTAGATTTTCCAGGAGGAACTAAGATATCATCAAAGTTCTCTAGGATAGGTCTTTCTTGAGAGTCTTGAATATGCGTTGGTCTTTGCGTTATACCAGCATTTGGTCTCACGCGTATAAGATAGTCTGTGACATCTTCCCTATTTAGTCTATTTGTTCCAGAGGAACTCATGTCTTCTAGGTCTTCTGTTTGCAACATAAAACATGAAATAATATTAGTGTTAACAAACATTGGCTCTCTTGATATAATTTCTGGAATGGTATTTTTACTTCCCTTAATATGAATAACAGAGAAGTCATAACCATTAAGCAATTGTTGCCATCTAATTAGTCTATTAGTTCTTGATTTTGACAAGTCTATATCTCTGAATTTTACTGCATAAGAAGAGTCAGTAGAAACAGTAAAATGTTTAGGTCTAAGAAACAACATATATTTTTCTATTGCCCTTAATATGGCCAAAACTTCTTTTTCATGGGCAGTGTATCTTGTTTCTGGGTCTGTAAAGGTTCCAGAACTATGTCTACAAAGTTTCTTCTTTTTTGTCTGATGATCAATGGCAAAGTATACTGCTCCCCATTGTTTATCAGAGGCATCTGTTTCTACTATAAACTGGTCATCTGCATTAGGCAGTTCAAGTAAAGGAATGTTCTTGACTGCATCTTTAATTTGTCTTATTACTTCAAAATCATCTTTAGTCCAATAAAAGGGATTGGTTTTGTCTGTTCCTTTTAATTTGGATGTTAATCTTTGTCTTTTTGAAGCAAGGTCTGTAATAAAGTCTACAGCACAATTAAGCGATCCTAAAAATGATTGTAATTGTTTTATATCTTTGAGTTGGTCTGGGAACTCAAGAATCTTCTTAGTTATGTGCTCTGCCAAGGATAATTTTCCTTTATTAATTTGCATTCCCAAAAAGTCTATCTCAGTCTGAAATAATTTCATTTTCCTTTCAAAAATAACAATACCATGTTTATCTAATTCTAAAATAATCTTTTTAATATGGCTACATGCTCTATCTCAGTCTTACTTGCTACAAGAATATCATCTATGTAAACAAGACAAAATTCTGAATAAGGTCTAAATATATTATCCATTCTTCTTTGGAAAACTTGAGGAGTATTCAAGTATCCAAATGGCATGACTAGCCATTCGTATTTTCCTTGGGGCACACTAAAGGCTATCCAAGTAATACTGTCTGGATGCATCTTAATTTGCCAGAAGCCTGATTTGCAATCAAACTTACTGAATATAATTCTGTCTTCAATTAAATTAATCAAATTATTCTTGTCTGGTATCTTATAATAATCAAATTCACAATTCTTATTTAATTGTCTATAATCTATAACCATTCGTCGTTTTCCTCTTTTACGTTCAGATTCATTTTGAACATAGAAGGCTAAGCTATTATGTCTACTTTTACTTTCTCTAATAATGCCTAACTTAAACATTTCATCTATGTCTTTCTTAAATTCTTCCCTATCTTCTTGTGAGTATCCTTTCTTATAGGTTCCACCATTAATAGTGGCGTCTGGGTTAATAGGGATAATTTCACAATAGCTTTGGTCTTTATCCCACTTAGCGATGGGATTTTCTCCTAAAGTAGGCTCTGCTAGTTGCCTAATCTTTTCCTTTTCTACTTCTATATCCATTTTCTTTCGTTTGGATATAGCTTGGACCTGTAATAAGGTCTGCTGGGCTTGATCTAAAATGTCTTGTTGTATAAGCGCTATTTGCTTATAACACTTTGGTCTGAACACTTACACTCTTTTTGTAAGGGTTTAGTGATATCTAAGGCTTCTTGTTGGGTTGTAGTTCTAGGTCCACCATGCTCAGCTGAAGAACTCTGATGTTTAAGGGGTCTATAATTTGGTTTGATCTGCATAAGGTCAAAGGCAGTCTTATGATCAATTAGAGGGGCTTTAATATTAAATTCCTCTTGATCACTAATTAATATCTTATCATTATACTGAGTATAAGGATGATATTTACTAATAAAGTCTTGTCCTAAAATAATGTTTCCTGTGAAACTAGGACGAGGGTCCATTATCCAAAATCGATGATTAACGGTTTAGTTAATCTGATTTCCTAATTTAAAATAAATAGGAATAGTCTGGAAATATAAGGTAAATGGATCTCCATTAGCCACTTTACGATAAATTTCTTGAGTACTTTCTAAAAAATATTTGAGCATCATACTGGCTAGTATAAATTGCTCTAAATTTAGTTCTCCAACAGTCTTCATGGTAGTGTAATTGACAAACAATACAAACCATAAATAACTCTGTCTATATAACCTCAAAGCATTCTACACATCTAAAGTCTTTCTTGCTACATTTCATTTCAAGTGTACAATAATGTCTTTCATCAAAATAGCATCTAGGTATATAGGTTAGTAATTCAGGATTACTAACTGTCCATCTTTTCTTTAAAAATGGGCTTAATATACACTTATACCAATCTTCTTCAAAGTCTATATATTCATTATTTAGATCGCCTTGATCAGTCTGCATCATATATAAGTCTAGGGTATCCTGAGAGTCTTCATACTCATCAGTATCACTATAGTCTTCAAAATCACTGTCTGTGTATACACTATAGATACTAGCATTATCATCATCTTCTATGTCTGATATTTCTGTAGCATATAAGATATCTAATTCTTCTTGATCTTCCTAGTCTAATATTGTATTAATAATCTTAATACTTTCTTTATCTTTCTTATTAGGGCAGTCTTTAGCAAAGTGACCTTCTTTGCCGCAAGTCCAACATTCTTTGGTGACAGTTTTAGATTGAGATATATCTTTTTCTTTCCTATAATTAGGAACCTTCTTATGCTTACTAGTATTGTTCTTAAAGTATCTTCTTTGGTTAAATCTATTTTTCTTAGTCTTAGGATTCTTTTCCCTAAAGGTAGTAGATTGTCTAAATTTATACTTCTTTAGCAATCCTAAAGGTCTAGTCTTAAACTTCCTGTGTTTCCATTCTAATTTCTTTTTGAATTTATTAGATTCACTTCCACATCCCCATTCGATTGGAGTGATGTCTCTTTCGTCTTTGATCGAAGGGATCTGCTTGAAAGTTTCTTCTATTAACTTTCCTTGAGTTATGTCACGTCTTTTAGATATGATGTAGTCTTTGGCGAAATTGATTCTTTCACCAAAGGAGTTATTCTTAACTCCTGCTACACCTGGCCAATTCCTATATTCATTAATTAGGATTTGTCCAATGGATGGTATCTTTCTAAAGTATTCGTCTTTTAAGTTCTCTCCAAATTATTTAATTTGGTAATATAGATGTTCGTAATTATTGCTATATTCATTTATCTTATCTAATTTGCAAATGCTAAGGAGGGCTAACTTAGTTTTTCTTAGGTCTTGTTCATTGATCTGAGCTAGATGTCCAGCTCCAATGAATTCTGAAGTGAACAATTGAATATATTCTTTAATTGATCTTTCTTCTAGGTTTTCTTTCATCTTCTCAACCTTAGCTAAGGAGTCTTCATCTTTAGCCTTTCTTAAACTATCTAAGTAATCTTTTGCAATACCTCTAATGGATTGCTCAGCGTACTGCTTACATGAACTTGCATCCCATTGTTCATTAGATGCAAAACACATGTTCATTTGGTTACGCCATTCATCTAAGGCTTTCTTCCTATTTTGAACATTGTCTAAGTTAAGGTATATACCTAATGGATTTATGGCTTGGCTTGCCATAGTCTTAACAGGAGTAAAACTCTTGTCACTAGTTGGAAAGTCTTTTATATAATCAGGTTTAGTCTTAACTGCGGTGCTTGAGTATATAGGAATATTTATTCCTATTGGTTTACTAAAAAGTCTAGGAGCATCTTCTAGCCTACTACTACTTCCTATCTCTTGTTTACTAGGTTCAACATGTGTAGATGGCATTAATCTTTGTTCTCCTTCTTCTATTAGTCTTAAGTTTCTATGAAGTTCCTTTGTATTCTTAGATTCTTTTAATTTTAATATGCGGTCTTGGGCTATCATATTAAATCTTTCTCTTTCTTGAAACCTAACAAAATGACTTTTCTTAAGGTTATCTTTAAATGTCTTCATATCCAATTCTGAGGGTTCATGTCCAAAGTTTTGGATCCTAGCTTTTTCTTTAACTAAGTCTTTTTGTTCAAATGATCTTCTAGGTATAATTATCGGGGCTTGTCTTAGTAAACTAGCACTAGTCTTACTACTACATTCTCCTTCTGAAGGATCATTGATTATGGCTTCTCACATATTCCTAAATCTAATTTATTCGGTCTGGATATTCTTATTGACAATCTTAGGAGGACCAAACTGGATGGTAATATTTCCAGTGACGTCGTCTTGATTAATAAGCAAAGGTTTATTTTGTATAGTCTTAGTTTCTTGAAATTCTGGCAATTACCAGAGGGTCTTAGCTTTTTCTTTCATAGGTTCAGTATTCCTAATACTGTAAGTATGATTATAGTCTGACACATTGGTTCTAACTAAGATTTCTTCATTAAGTCTACCGCTAGGAATTCCTGACTGCATTCCTTCATAAGGAAATTGAGAGAACTTCACATAGCTTTGGAATTCTATATTTATATTAGCATCTAGGATTATATAGTCTTCATAGCCACTAGCATATAAGATTAACTTAAAATGTTTGGCTGTGTCTACGGTTACTGTAAATGCCGGAATGACATTAAAGTATCCAATGTTGTCTAACATTTATAATTGGGCTATCCCAATAAGGCTTTTCTCAAAGTCTTTCCATCTTTTGTCTACTAAATAACATAATATGTTAATATTATTCTGAGGTCTATGTAATCCTTGGATTCTTGCTTGAAAGAGTCCAAAGGTTAGGAATTGGAACTTCCTATCAGTTCCTCTAGATCTAAGCCATTCTGAGTCAAATACTTGGAGCTCAGTATAGGATTTGTCTAACACATGATTTCTACAATGATAAGTCATGTTATAATTGGGGGTCTTAGGAGTGGCACCTTCTTTGAACAAGTCTATGTATCTAACTGCTGGAAGTTTTCCATTATGAATGGAATCTTCAACAATCTTCCAGTCCACTTCACCCCATTCTTTCCATTGGAGGGGGTTGGTGAAATTTATTTCTTTCCACCATGTCCTGACATTGGAGGATGAATCCTTAAGTCTTTGGAGCATATGGTTACTCTGTCCTATATTTGGGATAGAGCTAACTATCTTACTAGTCTTATCTAATCTGTCATTTATGACTCGTCTACCTAAGGTCTTTCCTTCTCTAGTTTCTATATAAGGGGATTCTCTAAACTTACAAGTGGTTACCTGTTTTTGTTCAAGTCTTTTTTTAATTCTTTCTAAGAAGTTTGAATAATCTTTTTGTCTTTTTATCTGGTTAAGGATTTCTTCTTTAAAATTCTTATTCCCTTTTCTAGTCTTTTCAGAAGTTTCTTCACTATGTCTAGTTAGAGAATTAATGATGGTTTTACCAACATTAGTGATATAGTCTTTTACCTCATTATCTTTTTCTAGTTGTTGCATAGTTCTAACTTCTATGGCTTCTACAGTTTTTCAATTTTATCTAACCTAGTTAGAATAAAAGGAGAGTCTATTTCTTCTTGGGATGGTTTATTATATACGGCCTTAATTCCATTGATAATTTCTCCGTATTTTTCTTCTACTTGGGCCATGTCTAGTCTAAGTTCCTTAATATTACTATCCATTTTAGATAGGTTATGGCTTTCCATATTATTAAGATAATTTGCTAAATTTTGTTGGAATTTAACAAAGTCTGTGTAGAAGGTGGTTAATCCTTTTGTCTTAGCCTTTAAGTCTAAATGCAAGTCTTTAACAAAGCTACTGTTATAGTCTTGGGTAGCTGCTATGGATGTAGAAATTAAATTCAATCTTTCTAATATGAGTCTAGTTGCTTTAGCCGTATTGGCAATCTCATTTTCATTTATCTTATAATAAAATCTATCATCATTTATCTTTTCTAAAATTCTTTGATAAAATTCTGATAAGGTCTGAATGGAGAGGTTTCTTGGTACCTCATTCTAGTTTGATCTAACTATCTCCATTAGGAAGATAACTATTTAGTCTAGGGACAAGCTTGGCTTGTTCTTTAGTAAGTTTAATTAACTCACTATCTTGATTTTTAATTAAAGTTTTAATTTCTAAAATGCCTTTGTTAAGGACTTCTATATGATTAGTCTTAATATTTATTTCTTGTAACACGGGTACTAAGTCTATTGGGATTTGATTATCTATGTCTAATAATCTTTGAGAGATATTTTTTATCTCTGTTTCTAAGGTATGAGTGTCTTTTATTAATTGTCTTAATATAAGCAGTATACACTTATTTTGGTCTATTGTGCTATTAATAGCACTAGCAGTAACTTGTTTACTGTCTGCGTGTTTGGCTGGGATATGTTCAATGTGTGAACAACCGTCTATGTGTGTGGTTAAACAACCTTCTGAGTCTAAATCAGTTATGGATATAGGTTGGTAGTCTGGGTTGGATCCAAAAATATCTTGGTAAATGCGAGGGATAAATCCCAAGGGCATTAAAGTCTTTTTACTTTTAGTCTAAAAGGAACGTCTTATGGCTCTGATACCAGAATTAGGGTTTGGTCGAAATTTAGTGAGGTTCTAAAATCTGTAAGGTCTTGATACCAATTTTGGGTCTAAATTATAAATCTTTTAATTATATAGTCTTAAACTAAGGTTTTAGTATAAGACAAGAGGGGGACCATCAAGAGTAAATAACAAAAGTCTTTAGGACCACGAGGGGATCACTTTTAGGATAAGGACAAAGTCCGCATGAAAAGTTCGCACGGGAAGTCCGCACCTGAGCCTATCTGTGTGTGTATATGTATATATATATATATATATATTCACTAGCGAATAACAGATACATTTTACAAAGTATTTTCAAGAAAATAAATTTGCATAGAGAATAAATCTTTCTTTATTAAATCCAAACAGATTACATACAAAATGAAATTGATTTTCATTATACACAAATGTCCTATTCGATGGGCTTCTTTCCTTCTGCTTTTGATACAGGTTCCATCCTAGCTGGAGGATCATCTAATGCATAAGGAGAGTTTATGAAATTCATATCTCGCAGCATTCTGAAATTAATTATGGATGGTCGATCAAGCAGATGCTTAGGAAGAGATATCTCAAAATACGAATGAAGACAATAATCACTAAGATACTTGGAAATAAGGCATCGAGGAATAACACGATCAGGAATCCAACCAAGATCAAGTTTAAAAGGAGGCATGGTCAAATCAAGCACTCCAGGCTCATAATAATCCCATAAGAAGTCTCCATGCTCCAGTTTCAGCACACACATAGCATTCAACCATCCCTGCTTGTACCTCTCATTATTTAACTGTTGCAATCGATCATCAAGATTATACAGAGCTTCGTTGTATCCTGCCATCCAAACCTCTCTAGGCTATTTATGAAATTGATAAGTCAATCTTTCTAGCTTCTCGTGGAGATTCTTCACAGAATCTCTTTACTTTCCAGCGCAGAACTCTGATTGGAGAGTTGTCCAGTAAAACTCTGAATTTTTTAGACATTTCTGCCAAAGCCTGATTCTTCGCCGTCAATTGAACGACTTGATTTTCTAAGGCCAATTGAGTCCTCGTCTTCTCAATATTAACCCGAACAGCCATTGCTCGCCCACTGGAAGAAGCCCTTGCTCTGCCAAGAGCAGGTGTGGAAAGTCCATATCGTATCAAAGTCTCTAACTCTTCCCTTAAGGTAGCATTTTCGGTTTCTAAAAAAGAAAAACCGTCATCAGTGATTGGGATCAAGGCTCTTGAAGAAGAGGAGGCAGCAGATTTGAGTTGTTTCATTTACTCTAGCAACGGGATATTCTCTTGCTCTAGCAGCTTGGTAATGTTTCTATACTCTTCAATCTCAAGATTTAACACACTTTCCTTTTTCTTATGGGCTGAAATGTACTTGTTATAACCCCTGTCAGCACTCAATTGTTGGTACTTTTTCTCATAACCTTGATGCAAAAGTGTACCAGTCTCTTTGTGTTGAAGTTGAAGCTCCTCGATCATGCCTTAAAGGTCTTCAATCATTTTGTAATAGGAAACATCTTTGTCTACAACACGATCAAGTAGAAACTTCAAATATTGGTAAGCATCAATTTCTCGTTCAGAGGCATCAGATCTGAGAATATCTATTATTTGGGCCTCAATAAAATCTGTATAACCAGCTTTGAAATAATCGTTGCATTTATTCATCAAATCTATATCATTAGCTGATAAAAGTTCCATCCTGGCCATAAACTAGCAAGGAGAAAATAAAGTGCATTAACAAAGATACAAGACAGATCATGGAAAGACGCGAGATAAATAACAAAAGTTCATTCTTATTCATCATACAAAAGAAAATACATTCCAAGTTACAACTGAGAAAAAAAAAGAAAATAACATGAGGAACAAATAACTTTACACCTTCTCCTTATTCACTATAATATCTTCAGTTGGTTTGGAGGGAAGAGTAGGTTGCTCGGAAGGAAGAGCAGGTTTCTCGGGAGGCAGTGCAGGTTGCTCAGAAGAAGTACTTGCTTGATGAACTTGCTTGGGAGGTTGAGAAATAACAGTAATGGGTACTAGCTCTGCTACCATCACAGAAGATTCATCAGATGGGGCTTCATCTTCTTCTTCTTTGTCGATGACAGGAGGAGGACCATGAGTATGTCTCTGAAATAATTCAGAATCATCCGTAGTTTTCAATTCTTTCAAGACTGCAACCCATCCACCTCTAAAATATTTTAGGATGGCATATTCCATCTGGGAATTAATGGCAGTTAAAGCCTTGTTCCATCCTTTATCCTAGACAGAGCTAAAAGAATTCTTTACAACAGTTTTCCTCTTCACTTTCTCCAATGAAGCGTGTTCCTCGGCAAGCTTCACTTTTCTTCCAGCTCTTTCTTATGTCGTTCAGCCTCTTTAAGCTTGGCCTCAACCTCCTCGGCAGATGTCAACTTATCCTCAAGCTTTTTCTTACGCCGTTCAGCCTCTTCAAGATTGCCATCAACGACCTTCAATTTATTCCTCAACTCTTTAGAATCACTTATAGCTTGATCTCGAGTGGTCTTGACAGATTGAAGTTCATTCTCCCAAGCAATTTTTTCTTCCTTGTACTTCAGACGGGATTCATTCAAAGAGCAGGATAGACCAGTAAAAGCCTCTTCCACTCCACCCGAGGAAGTGGAAGCCCTAATAGCTTCATATTTCTTCAAGATGCCATTGAAGCAAGCCATAAACTGAAAAAGGAAAGAATTCAACTCAGAATATGAATGCAATATGTAGAGATGAGGAAGTAACAAGGATGAAGATACTTACTGACGTAATATGTTGGGCGGCTAAATCAGTGAGCTTCTCCCGAGAAAGGGAATTCTCAACAGCTCGATGTTCAGGAAGGACTCAAGATTTGATCAAGTCCTTGGATGAACTTGGAGCGACGAGAGATGGAGCTTTAGCTCTCAAAGGACGTTCAATATCAGAAGGTTGACCAACAGTTTCTGCAGGTCTTTCAGCAAGACCTCTTCTTAGTCTCTTTAGAGGAGCACTTTCAATCAAAGGTGCTGCCTCTTCTTGTATAATAGAAACACCTTCAATCAAAGGTGCTGCCTCTTTTGGAACAACTGGGGGCTTCTTGCCCACCTCCTTCACAGTTGTAGAGGTTACCTTAGATGGAGCAATGTCCATTTTCTTCGTCCCCTCAGTTGGGACATCCACTTTACTTTTCTTTGCCCCATCAACACCAGGGGAATCTTTAACAAAGAACTCAGGCATCCTCCTTTTCTTCGTCATCAAATCAACAATGGAAGTATCCAAATCAGACGAGGATTCTCCCACACTGGCTTGAGACATTGGCGATTAATCAAGATCGATTACCATAGAAGATGTAATAGGACGCGCAATGAAAGACGGGGTGGTGTTTTTGTACCTCAACAAATAAGAAGCAGCTCTAATATGCTCCCCGGCAACTGATTGATGCAAGCTCCAGATAAGTTTTAAATCTTTTATGTTAACGTCAATCTCTTTTGGGGGCTTCCTTTTACTGTCAAATGTAATAAACAAAATTAATGTTAGTGACGCATTTTGTTAAACATGAAGAAAGATAAATTCAAAAACTAAAAACAACCTATCCCATTGCCATAAAGCGGACATTTGGGACCTTGGTACACATCATTTACATTTAATGGGGGGTGTTGCCAATTTTTCATCACAGCCCCATTATCAAAGTAGTCCCTATTAGCGTCGGGAAGATTGACAACTAAAGCTCTATTCCAAAACCTAGTTTTCAAATAAAAAGTAGTGTCACTGGTAACCTATCTATAACAAAACATAATTTTAGAAATTCCTAAATGATTTTCATGAATTTGATTCAACCTATATAGGCCATTAACTACCCTCCATGTATTTGGAGCTACCCTTGCAGGTACAATATCGAAATATTGGCCAAACTCCAAACAGAAGGGATTTGGCAGGAAAGAAAATCCACACTCCGCTACTAAAAGGGAGGGAAACCAATGTCTCTGTCAGAGAAAACAAATTAGAAGGACAAGAAAGTTCCTCCAAAATAACCCAAGAAGGAATTGAAAAATCAGTCCAGAATTTATCTAAAGATTCAACAAGGTAAACCATGATGACTAAAGCTAAGAAAGATGAAGGAAGAAAATCTTACAGAGAACGGAGAAATCAGCTAATGATGGACGACGAGTTCAGAAAATGTGGATGTGAAAAGTAGAAAACGATGGGATTCTGTCACTTTTAAATACCTTGCATCGAGAAAAAAGAAAAGAAATGATTACCGGGAAAGACGTTTGCATTTCCAATAATTAAATCATGAGAAAGGCACAAATGTCGAAGTGGACGATTAAATCGTGAGAAAGGCGCAAATGTCAAAGCGGCTGCTAAAAATTCAAAATATTTACAAGTTTTCCATTACACGCTCAAACGGAAAAACATACAATAAAAATGTCCCAAGTGTTGGAGATCTGTAATCCAGGCATCTCTTAGACAAAATGTTCCACACTCTCTAATTTAAACTTCAACTGTGAAACATTGGGGGCTTATGTTGATACAAAAATTAGTCATGTGACATGGACCAATTAGACAAAGACATGTGTCAACCTATGTGATAAATACATACCTTCACCGAGCTACTCAAGAGTCCCGAACTACTCAAGAGTTCCGAGCTACTCGAGCGTACCGAGCAACTCAGGCAGTCCGAGCTACTTAGCGTGCAGAGCATATAACCAAGAAAACCAAAAGGCAACTACGCATTCAATGAACGTCAGATTAAATACGCACTATTATTGTACATATGTATATGTCTACTTGAAGACAGCACATTATCTTTTCATATGTACAGCCTCAAGGCTATAAATACATTGTAAGCCAGTCATAAAAAGGGACTTTTGGATCTCTGAGAAAACCCATGATCGAGATTCAAGGCAAATAATCAGCAATACAAGAACAGTGGATGTAGGCCATTTTCATAGCCGAACTACTTTAAAATTTCATTGTCTTATTTATTTATTCATTTTTGTATGTGATTAATTAATTAGATTGCATCTAGTTTTTTACATCAACAATGACTTAGGCAAATTTTCTAGGACTTGGGTTAAATTAAGTGTGTTTACGTGAAATTAAATTTTGTTTGAGTTTAATCTTATTTCACTTGGTTTAATTTTAATTTGATAAGAAATTAAAATTGGTGTTTTTTTGTGAACAATCATCTTACGCTTCCGCATATACTTAAAAGGAAATTATCTTTTTGTAGTAAAAAGATTTTGATTTTAATATCAGGGGCCTATTGTTTCAACAAGTGGTATCAGAGCCAAAATGATAAATTATTTCGTTAAAGATCCTTTAAATATTTTTGGCTAAAATGGAGTTTTCCCCATTTTGAAAATTTCCTATTTTCGATGGTTCTAATTACACGTATTGAAAAGCACGAATGAAATCGGCACTAAAATCTATCGATGAGAGAGTTTGGATGTATGTTGTTAACGAGTGGTCCCCACCAACTCATTTAGTAGATAATGAACGTGTTCCCAAACTGGTTGATAGATGGAGTGAAAATGAGTTTTGACTTTCAAATTTTAATTCCCGTGGTTTAAATGCCTTGTTTATCGTTGTCACACCAAATGAATTCCGTCACATTATGACATGTGAAATCGCTAAAGCAGCTTGGGATATTTAATAACTCACTCATGAAGGTACAAGTTTCGTAAAAGCTTCGAAACTCCAAAACCTCACCACTCAATTTGAAACCATCAAAATGAATGAAAAAGAGACTTTTAATGAATTTTATGCTAGACTTTACGATATTGTTAATTCATCTTTTAACTTGGGAGAGAAAATACCCGACAACCGAGTAGTAAAGAAAATTGTAAGGTCCCTACCCGATTGATTTATTCCAAAAGGGACCGTTTTAAATTCTTTACAAACTTTAGCCTCTACGAAACTAGAAGAGCTTGTAGGTAATTTACAAACCTATGAACTGGACATGTTTTCCTCTAAATCTGAAAAGAAGATTAAAAAAGGCATTGCTTTAAAAGCCCAAAAAGAGGAAAAACAAGTAGTGGAGAGCGAGAGTGATAGTGACTCGGAAGATATGGCCTTGTTTGCTAGGAAATTTTGAAAGTTTTTTAAAATTAACAAAGATAAATTTGAAAATGACCTTAAGAAATTTAAAACTCTTAAGCATGACTAAGCCGAGAGGATCCCTAAAACTTCTAAAGAAAATTTAAATAGGGACGAGTCAAATAGGTGTTTTGGTTGTGAAGGGTATGGCCATAGGGCTTCTGAGTGCCCCACTAAACTAAGGAGAGAGGATAAGCAATCAATGTCTTTTAATGCAACCCTTAGTGATAGTGATATGGAAGAGGGACCAGATTCCCCGACTAAGCCCAACTTTGTGGCTTTTATGGCTAGTCATGTGAGTGACAATGAGAATTCGTCTATTGATGAAACTTTAACACATGACACTTCCAAGGTCATAGATTATGATTCCCTTATTTTTTATGGTAGTGAGAGTGAAGAAGAAAGAGAGAGTGAAAATGAAGAAGAGGTTGATGTGAGTGAACTTCAAAAGGCTTTTCAAGAACTTTATGAAGAATCTATTAAATTAAAAAGGGTTAATTTGAAGTTAGAAGCAAGTTTAAGAGAGCATGTCAAGGTCGTTGATGATAGTGCGTTAGTGGAAGACCTTAGGACACAAGAGAGAACTCTTCGAGAGAAGCTTGAATATATAGAAGGCGAGAGAGACAGCCTTGGAGGTTTAATAGAATCCTTGAAAAAGGATCTTCTTGAGTTCGAAGAGAGAATTTTTTTATTAGAGTCTAATATCTTAGAGTTAAAAAATAAATTAAAAGACTCTAGAAAAGTCAAGTTTGATTTGGAGTGTAGGTCCGAAAAACTAGATAAAATATTAGGAACGGTACAAATTAAAAATGACACTTGTGGTTTAGGCTTCGATACTTGTAATGAACCAACTCAAAAAGCCAAAACAAATTCTTTAGGAGAATCGCCTAGGAAAGCCTTTAGAGATCACTCCTTAGGTAAATCTTTTATCCGTAACTTTAAGTGTTCACACTGTGATCGAAAAGGTCATCTTAGGAAATTTTGTTTTAATCTTAAACGAGGTCCTAGTAAATCCCAACGTAAGGCAACCAAGGTAGCCAAGATTCCTACACCTCGATATTGTCATTCGTCATTAGTTTGGAATAGGAGATCCGACTTGGTAGCTTTACAAGATAGAGTATTTGATTCTCATTTACTTTCACATGATTCCTCCCTTGCAAACTCTAAAGGTTGAATGTGTTAGTTTTTCTTTGCATACTCTAGCTTTTTGTGCTTCATATTATATATCATTGCTAGATGTATGCATGCTTAGTCATTTTCTAGTCATTGCTCTATTTCATTTCTCATGCTAGAAATCATTACTTTTTTATCTTTTGTATTATATTTCTTTTGTTTGCATTAAATGAAAAATACAAAAAAAAAAATTATCATTTGGGTTTTTATCTCTTGGTAATTTAAGCTTAATGAAAAATTCAAATGATTTTTATTTGTCTTTTGAGTATATATATATTTTTTTGGTTAAAAAATTTTTAAAAACTCAAAAATAATTTTTGTGTGTGTATTTTATTTTGACACACTCTATGTGGCATACACTTGTGTTAGAATACCATCTTTTTTGCTCCCATGTGGCTAGAACTTTTGGTTTAGATTGTCAATCCTTGTTATGTTATTTACCATGCTTACATGGAGTAGTTGGATTTTGTGTTGATATAATGGATTCTATTTTTATATTCCTTTATTCACACATGCACAAGCTCTTTTCAATTTTAATCGTCACATGTTATATTTGAGCTTTGTGGGATGTTCTCCTACTAATCTAGTCATCTACATATTTGTGGCCTAGAAGGACTAGTGCATGTCAAAATCTGTTGCGCGTGAGGTTTGTGTGAGATATAAAAATGATAAATATAAAAGTGCACGGGGAAGGGCTCTGAAAGGATTTATTATCCTTTGTGAATAGTAAGCCTCCGTTTGTTTGGACCTAAAAGAAATACGTGTTCCAAAGGCCTAAAAATATAAATATGGCACTAAAAAGAAAAGTATTTACCAAGGCCTATGTTTAGGTGATATATTCATTCAAAATTCATATATGCTTATTGAGGGAGATTGGATGGTATATCAACGGTTTGCACAATGTTCGTTTATCCTAGTTGCATTTTCAATGTCATGACTCTATTGGTTTGTAGAATCATCAACATGCTAGGCTGTATGCATTGTGTATACTTATTTATTGAGTTCAATTTATATTGTCACATGAGGTTATATTCAAATGTGATGAAGTTTGCAATCAATTGAGAACTCTGTGAACATGTTTTAAGTGATTGGGTCTAAATTTAACCGTTACTAGTTCACACGCCAACACTACCGTTTCCATATGACACATTTTTGCCATATGATTGTGAAAAGCTTATCTTATTTTGTGTCATTTGTGTGTTTATATCTATATATATGTACTTGAGTCTATTAGGTATATATTATGTATACATAAATTTAATATTTTTGTTTAGTCTTTGCCTTACTTTCTTGTCCATATATGCTTTAATTCATAATTGGTATCCATCTTGTTGGATTCTTTGTTGATATCACATGCTTAATACTTATGTATCATATTGGTATTTATTTCTTGCATCTTAGTTGGTATCCATTATTATTTGTCGGATTAGTTATGATTTTGTTGACCATACGCTTTAATGTTCTCATCACTTTATGCGCAATTGGGGAAGATAAGTTAATTTTTAATTCTTTAGCCTTTGTCTATTCCTGAACAAAAAGGGGGAGAATGATAGGGGAGAAATGGTATCTATTCCTATTATAATCATATCTTAGTTTGAGGGAGATTTATCTTAAAGGGAGACATCTTTCTAAGTTGATCATAGTGGATAAAGGAGAGAATTAATTTAACGGGGGTAATTATTTTAATTGCATTTAATATCCTTGGTATTCCCTATGCGTTTAATGTGATTTTTTAAGTGTGCAGGAATTATATTCTAAGTGGCAACTTTCGTCAGAAAAGATATTGATCCTTGGATTGTTTGAGTCAAGCATTGTATTTTTATTTTGGGTGGGACATTTTTGTCAGTCTAGTAGAGCTTGACGGCCCTTTAGAATTTTTGTTTTGTTTTTGTCCCGAAATAGCCAAAGGGGGAGATTTGTAAGGACACAAATTTCCAATTGAGTCCTTTGTAGTTTTGGCTCAATTCCGAACAAAAACGTTTGAGTCATAGGATAGAGTTATTGATCATCCTTCAAGCCTATGACATACTAAAGTTGAAGACGTAGCGGCCAAGTTCATAAAGCTTCATCAAATGATGTGTTTGTAATGCCTCGTTTCTACATCATCAACAATGTTCCGTTTACTCCTAAGGTATGAATGCATTTTAATATATATATATATATATATATATATATAGGTTCTTGGAACATATTTATATTGGGTGTACTTTATTTTTAAAACTGTTGTTTATTTTCAGAAAGATTTTATTAAAACTTTAAAATTATGTATATAAAGTTTTTGGGCCAAAATTCAATTTTTTAGACTTTCTAGAATTTCGTTCGAAGTGTCGTTCGAACAATATGTCATTCGAACGAGTTTGCCAACGAGTTCCCCAAAAGGTCACTGGAATGTCGTTCGAACGAACTTGATGTTCGAACGAGATTTCTAACAAGTTCACACTGAAACTTCGTTAGAAGCCTCATTCGAATAAGACTTCGTTCGAACGAAAATGTCGTTCGAATGAGTTTTGGCGGGAACAGTTATTTGGCAGTTTTTTCCCACTTTCCCACTTCTTTTCTCACTATCTTTTGACAGAACTTCTTAAATGCGAAAACGAAGTTTTTTAAACTTAACTTTTCATACTATTACAACTCCTAGAGAGAGTTTTTGAGTGTTCATCTTTCCAAAGAAAAGTTCATTATTTAAGTGTATATTTTTCCAAGAAAAATATTTTAAACACTTGTTTCACACCCAAAGTTTGTTTATCCAAGTTCATCCATATATATATATATATATATACTAGGGTGTACCCGTGCCGATGGCACGGTTGTTAAAACATTCCGGGTATTTCAAACCCTTAATAAGTTAATGTGTGGATATTAGATATAAGTGTTCCATATTCAATTTCAACTATTGAATAGGAAATACCAAAAATCATAATAGTCAACGGAAACAAATACGATACTTTAATGAATTAAACAATTCTCTATTTTGAGAACATTCATGATTATTCTTAAACATAAGTTCACTAAATCCCAAAATAAAAATTACCTTGTGTATTAATTAGAGTTTTTACATTTCTGTAAACCATAAAATTGGTCTAATCAATCATAAGTTATCATTATGTAATAATTTAATCATGGATTTTATTTCTTCTAACCCACGTGATTACAACATTATTTCTTAATTTTTAAACCTTGAAGGTCAAATTTTATGCGTAAAACTTGAATGAGGTAGAAATCAAAATTTACAAATTTATTAGACATTTTTTAATTTCAATACATCCACATTTATCCTGTTTTGAGTTTAGTGCATTTGACAACTTTTTTACTGAGCTATTTAACCATTTATACATCACCTTAAATAAAGTTTGAGATTACAAAGATTAAATATGCTTCATCTTGAGATAATACAATAAAATAAATCCTAATAGAAAGAAAAGATCTTCTCGAGTTTCTTTCTACACAAATAACAATACAAAATATAAAATAAATAAAGTTTTGTTTTTTTCCAAGCACACACACACAAAAAAAAAAAAAAGCAGGGTGATATTAAAATATGTTAATAAAAAATCCAACAAATAGTCAATTTCGAGTAAGATCAAAAAAGTCGTAAAACAGTTGATAAAATATTGCACAAATCCATCATTAAGCTTTGTCCCCAAAGATGAGATGAATCGATGAGTTTCAATAGCCTTGGACTTTCTCCCCTCACACCAATGTCACGTCAGTTGTCTTTAAACCTGCGACCCCAATGTAAAATAGTAACAAAATATGCTATAAATAACCCAATGTCCTATCAACTGCCCAATCACATCACTTTACCCCATACAATAAATATAGTATGGAGATCTTTCTTCCCTTCCCCTCAACAAATCTTTCAATGAGAGCCTAACAAAGAACCTCAGTCACCTTAAAAAAATATATTTTAAAGATGGAAGATTGTACAGGGTATGTCTAAGTATTTGAAAAAAGTAGGGGTTATTCCTAAATAAATAAAATAAAAAATCCAAACAAAACAGCATCAACCCTTATTAATGAAAAACATAATTAACACAGAAAAGAAAATGAAGATTACTTCACATCTCTCTTTACTCTTAAAGAGATGGTCTTCTAGTTTATGAACCAACAAAGTGTGAACGACAGAAAAAGTAAAGGCTAAAAATGATAGATTATTAGGGGCAAGTGATTAACGGTTTAGATTTTTCAGATGGGTGGAGTGTTAAATGATAAAAATGACAGATGGGTGTATTCCTCATACAGTACCGTATATTGATTCCATACCTCAACACCACGGTTGATCAAAATACCCGCAACCCCTATCCGTAAATCAGAAAACTGAATAAAAGTCGCAGTTAATGATTTTTCCAGTAACTTAATAAATCGATGTAACCTAATAAATCGCAAAAATATAAATCCAAATTTAAAAACTGCAAAAATCTACCTCCAACCATTGATGTTGGCCCATTTACAGGGGTTGTCTTCTTCTGCATCAACCGTCATATGTTCCAAACATAAATGATAAATCTGGGAAAAAACTCATCACCGAGCAGTCACCGGAGATCAGGTAAAAAACTCATCAGCAGAGATTAAAAAAAAAATCACTGGAGATCTGTAATCGCAACAGCTATCTGTTCCAAACATTAATGATAAATCTGAAACACAAACAAAGCAGTCACCGAATATCTGAAAAAAACATCACCCGACAGAACAAAGCAGTCCCAAAGATAGAATACTAAAACAAAACACTAAGGAAGAGACACAAACTGAAAATGAGAGAGACAAATAGGAGAGAGATATCACTGTAAAGCCAACAAATAAAGTGTGGCAGCAGTCAGTTAAACGAAAACGTAGAAGTTGAGATGAGAGAAAGGTAACAGAAAAATGAACAAAAATGAGGTATCTCCAACAAAAAGAATGAGAAAACATGATATGAGGGAGAGAGAGACTGTATCTCCCCGATGACTGCGGCAAGCTCGGTGATGAAGATCGATTCTGGCAAGCTCGGTGATGAAGACCGATAGAGGCTCTCGCAAGCTGATCGAAATGTGGGTTGCACAACAGATGGGTCTGCTTGGGTTGAAGTTCGAGTGCATTTTTTATGTGGCTATGGAGTTGTTGAGCTACGGTGGTTCTACCCAGATTTCTTGATTTGGGTTGAAAGGGATTTTGAGAGAGGAGAGGGGAGATTTCGTGGTTATCAAGAGTAAAATGACCTCGAGTCATGTGTTTTTTCGAGCCTTGTGCTCTGCATCATCATGAATAGTAGTGCATCAGTTTTACTCAAGCCAACGTATCATGTGTGTATGTGTGCGTGCCTCAACCGTTAGATTTCTCTCCATTTCATCAGCTTGAACCCTTATCAACATTCAATCCCAGCGGTCAGTTGATAAACACCAAATCCACCAACTTTTAATCTCAGCCGTTAGTTGGGGAGGACAAAAAGTCCCTCCTCCTTTATTATATATATATATATATATATATATATATATATACTTTTCTTAGAGTTTGGCACTAGTTTATCTCTACATATTGAAGAAGAGATGGTTTGGGTTTGCCTCTAAATCCCACAAAGAAGAAGCGATTTGCGTTGATCTACCCACTTGGAGAAAGGCTCCTAGTTTGGGTGACGGTGACCATATAAAGTCCGATCAGTGGATTCCGAGACTGCGGTGGAGCTTCATGGTTATTCGCTAGGTGGAGGTGTATACAAGAAGGAGTGTCGGGGCTTGAGATGGATCGAGCCGAGTGTTGGAAGTCTTACTGTCTTGTATTTGTAAAATCATACTTAGTGGATTTGAGGCTAGGGTCATCCGAGGTTTTTTCCCGTAGTGGGTTTTTTCTCGAACATCGCGGCATAGTGATTCATTGCTTAATTTTACCTTGCTATATCACCTAGAACACATGCTTAGGTAAAAAGATAAAATTTTGTTTAATCACTACTTATGTCTTAATTTTGTGCTACGTTAAAGTTTGGTAATGTTTAGTTAATTCAAGTCATTAATTTAATTTGGTAAAATTTGGTTTGGCCTAATTTGGTAAAATTGAGAAATATGACCTAGGCAAATTTTCTAGGACTTGGGTTAAATTAAGTGTGTTTAAGTGAAATTAAATTTTGTTTGGATTTAATCTTATTTCACTTGGTTTAATTTTAATTTGATAAGAAATTAAAATTGGTGTTTTTTTTTTGTGAACCATCATCTTACGCTTCCGCATATACTTAAAAGGAAATTATCTTTTTATAGTAAAAATATTTTGATTTTAATATCGGAGGCCTATTATTTAAACAATACACTAACCATTGGGATTGATGTGACCATACGTCTAGTGGGGTCACTATTAACTTACTTTATGATGTCATGATGTCTTGCATTGAGGAACTTGAAATTACCGCACTAAGGTGAGTTTATCCTTAGGATGGCAGGACTAGTCAATCAAATATGATTTCATAGATATTATAAGGTAAGAATTCGAGCTGCCACATCATGTCCCACGTTAATGCCACTATGCTTCTAACAGGTTAGGCAGGTTCCCGCCAAAATATAATTTCCCATGCATTTATTGCAGTATCTTCGAAATTAATGATACGATACTTTAGCATTTAATGTCGGTCAATCACATTTAATGCTAGCAAGGTTACTCGAGTAACCTTGCCACAATATAAATAAACCAACCAAACAGTTTACAAGGATGACAATCTTGATCCCGAATTGCTGTTAGATTTTCCTCATACATAAGAACTTTTGTGAGAACATTTATTGTCAAAACATTCTCCCGACAGCCATTAATACCCATATCAATGAGCATTAATTGAATTGGAGGTTCATGCCTTACCTTAATTATGCCGAGAGTGCTTGATCTTTCTCCTTCCAATAAAGTTACTTACTAGCCCGATCTATTTATTGTATTTACAGTGCATTTATGGTGTAAATATTTTATTTAATACTAGCTTTAGTGTTGAATGTCATTGTATCTCTTTACCTCATCTATTATCATTATTAAATACTATCTTGGGCATTAATCCCTATCTTGATAAGGGATTACGCCTCGCTTGATACTAATTGTATTCCAAGAACCCACATCTTTCATTTGGCAACTCCACTTGGGGGGTATTCTCTTTTGAAAAGAAGTCAGACGATAATACTACCAGGACCATTGATTTTGACGCCATGCAATGTGGGGAAGAGGCGAATCTTGTTGTATTTCCTGAAGGAGTAAGAGTAATGTGAACGGAGCGTAGCACATATACTACTGGTGTGACAAAAACAGTAGGCATGTAGGCAGGAGCAAATGGTGGGTCTTATGGGGTTGTTTGTGGAGTTCATCAAAACCTCAATGGCCCATGTGATGTTAGGAATCACCGGAGGAGCGAACTCATTCATGACACCACCGTCGGGGATACCAGCTCCCTTCATTATAGGTGGAGTCTCCACACTTGCTTTTAATAGTGTTCCTCCCACCACTCCACCTACCTTTGGTAATATTCCTCCCACCGCTCTACCTTCGACTATCCCACCTGTAACAACGAGATCGGTGGCTCAAAGCTAGTGGATGGCTTCAATGAAACATATAATGACTGAAGCTGTAAGAAATAGTGCACCATCTACGCCAGTAATGCCAGTTATCGTGATAACACCACCGATCAACTCTCCACCACCTAGCATGGAGTAAATGAAGAAAAAGATGTTAAAGTTTATAGCATTATCCAAAGATGGAGATAGTTCCTCGGTGTACGATGACTTTTGATTTCTGTACCCGGAGGAATATAATAATGAACCCTACTTAGTAGGGTATATTCCACCAATATTCAAAAATTACAAAAGGAAGGGTGAAAACCCTAAGGAGCATGTGAAAAGGTTCATTGAAATCCTCAGGGCACATTGTAACTACAAAAAACTGAGGCTGGGGGAGTTTTTAAATTCCCTAACGGAGAAAGCCTACACGTGGTACTCCCACTTGGCCCCAGGTAGCGTGGCCACCTAAGGAGATTTGCATGTTTTGTTCGTACAAAATTTCTCTTTGGATGAGGACGAGTTTACACTTACACAACTGAAGCACGAGAAACAGAGGCCAGGGGAGGATGTCGTTGCCTATATTAGGAGGTTTCGTGAGCGCTCCTTGGACGTAAGGGAAGAAATACGAGAAGACAAGATCTTACAAGTATGTGCAAAAGGGCAGTTTCCAGAATATATCTGCTATTTGATCAATGAAATGCAAGAGGGTACATTCGTAACATTTTTAAAAGCAACGACGAATATTCCCTAGTGGTAAAACCCCCACCACCCCCACTTGCCTTTTGAAGTTTATTGTTAAGGCCATCAGTTGCCTCGGGGAGGGGAATACCCTCGAGGCTGAATTATGAAGATGATGGAGGTAGGAGTTGTGACACCCCGCCTAATAAAATACCGGGTGATAATTCCTATACCAAATTAAAACAGGAATCCCAGTTGGATCATCCTTAGCATCACTGTCGAAAACTTTTTAAAACTTACTAACCATCTAGTATTCCAAAAACTGGTGCCAATTTTAACTTTTTAATTAAACAAAACAGTACATGCGGAATTAAAATATAAACCATTCACACAACTGAATGAAAGTAAATAGAATAATAATTACTCAACTTGCCGAATAAATCACCGGCCACCAAATAAATAATCCAATACAAATATTCAACACCTGAATGAATTACACCTGAAAACTGTACCGAGAAGTCTGGGCTACAAGTCCTAAATAAAACTGAGACTGATACAAAATTCCTACTCTAGGAATGAATGAATGATGCGTCTAATCTAAACTCCTGCTAGCATCCACATATGCCACAGCTCCGTGTCCCTGGAATAGAATATCAATCCTGGCGTCCCTGTGGCTGGACACCTAAAAGGTTTTGAAAATAGTTTTATAGCAAGGTTTAGAACCCAAAACATTTTGAAAATATTTAGCAAGTGAATTAACTGCAGTAATTTAAAATGCATGAATGCGCTTCATATTTAAGTTAGTGTCGCACTCCATTGTGGACATTCTCACCCCTCCACTATTGTGCACACCTACCGGTTACCTTAACCCCACCTAGTTGTACTACCCCGTCCAACTAGTCCTGGTATAACCTTCCCTTACCATACTACTCTAACCCGAGTATAATGAATCTTGAATTATAAGTTATTTCACAATTAACTTAATTAATTCCTCTTAAATAGCAGCATATAACCGTGTCACAAGTTATATAAAGTAAATACATCACTCACTGTATTATTCCCGCAAATGGTTAACTTAATTAATTTCTCATTAATAAACTGCGTATAACTGTAACCCGAGTTATATAAAGTAAATACATAGCACACTGTATTATCACCTACATATAATATTTACTACCATATTATACATACCTTTACTAACATCCACACATATATCATACGTGTATCCATCCTTTCGAGTATACCCTCGCCGAATGATTCCCTCTAAAATTCTATCTCACTAGGTGTGCTCACAAAACCTAGTTTCCCCAAATTGGAATCGCTCATCAACTTGGCCCAAAATATAAACGTAGTGGAGGCGGTCATATTCCTTCCCTGAAAGTGAGATAAATCCCTCACCCATATATACCGGACGCTATGACCTGGGGATATACTCGCCCTACTCCTCAAGCTAAGGGATTCACCCACATCGCGCAACCTCCCTTGATAGCATTAGAGTATTTAAATTGAATAAATATCTAGTCACTGATATTTAATATCACACACAATATAAACACGTATATATATACTATCACTGTACCGTATATATATAATATAAACCCCAGCTTTACCGTGTACTCAAAATCCCGTACACTGCCTGTAATTTAATATCACACACAATATATACACGAATATATATATATATATATATATATACTATCACTACACCATATATATATATTATAAATCTTGGCTTTACCGTGTACCAAAAATCCCGTACACTGCCTAAAATTTCCTGAGTCTGTGGCCTGACTCAACGTAATTAACTTTCTCACTTAATAATTTATCTTCATCCCAAGTCTATGGTCCGGCTCTAATATATTTAATTCACACCTCAATTTATAAAATACTTTCCCCGAGTCTATAGTCCGACTCTAATTAAATTAATTAACACACTTATTAATTTAATACCTCCCCGAGTCTATCGTCCGACTCTACTTAAATTAATTATTACACCCATTAACTTAATACTTACCCGAGTCTACAATCCGACTCTTATTTAATTAATTTACACATTAATTAATCAACACAAATTCGAGTCTGCAATATGACTCTAATTAAATTAATTATCACATTTATTAATTTAATCCTACCTGAGTCTACAATCCGACTCTAATTAAATTAATTATCACATTTATTAATTTAATCCTACCCGAGTCAATAATCCGACTCTAATTAAATTAATTATCACATTTATTAATTTAATCCTACCCGAGTCTACAATCCGACTCTAATTTAATTAATTATCACACCCATTAATTTAATAACTTGGTGTCACCCAAGTGTCACCCAACCGTTATTCCCGGACTCGCTCACTTGGCCCATATCTAAATATTTCCCGAGTCAATGTTCCGACTCCAAATTTATTACTTTCTCTCAATAATAAATTTACTACTTTGATGCCACTTAACTAATATCTCCGGACTCGCTCACTTGGTCCATTTTACATCTCATAATTTCATTCTCACATTTTCACCCACAATGTGTCACACATTTATTTCGATAATTTCCCCAATTATATTTACCTATAATTGTTAGCACACCCGGACTCACCCACTTGGTCCATAATTAAATATTTCCCGAGTCTATATCCCGACTCTAAATTAATTAGTTTATCTCCAAACATAATTCATTACCTTGGGTCGCTTGACCAATATACCCAGATTCACTCACTTGATCCGTACCTCACTATTTTGGAATAAAATATCTCAAATTCATCCATTAAACGCCCCACATAAATTCATCCTAGTCCCGATTACTTTCTCCCATAATTGTTAGGAATATTTTTTTCATAATTATTTATCACTAATTAATGTATGGGAATTAAATTTCTAATTAATTTCCCCTTTATATACAAACTGGGCGAACTACCCAAAATTCCGAATCATCGATCGATAGAACCCCCTGGGTCGATCGATCGATCGTCCCTGACTTCGTCTTATTCAAGAGGCAGTTCCACCATTAACGAAAACCTCCAACTTTCATTCTTTCCCCTGGGCTAAGCCAAGCCCAATCAACCCTATATCTATATAGGAATAGGATCAAGCACCTTATGGAACATCAAACTGGAATTAAATCTCACGATTTTCTACTTTTTCCCGATTTGGGTATTACCCGGGTTTCAAATCTCCAATTCGAGTTTCACTCATTTTTCAGTAATTAACCATCTACTCTTATTGGTTTTAACATCTGATTCAGTTCTCTACATTCTAGAATCATGAACACAATAAATCTTATCCTAAATCCCATTAAGGTATATTAAATTCCAAAAACCCAATTTAAATTTTTGGTCACACACCCAAAATGAATTTTCATATACACATCACTATGATATGAATTGATTATCATACTTTAAGAATCAAAACAGTTAACCACTTGCCTGAAAGTGTTCGTAGTGTCTGATCCGTTGGCGTAGTACCTCAACTTGGCTCCGAAATCCCCAAATTGGCTTTTGCTAAGCTTTCCCCCAATTTTCCTCTCAAGCCCTAGGCTTAGAATTATGTTGGCTGCCATTCCTTAATCTCCCAATTAGGTTAAAAACCCTTAATCTCGTTTTTTACCTAATGGGCTTAATTAAAGTGGTCCAACTCACCCCGTGTGGGCCCGGCTATGCCCAAAAATACCCCGAGACCCAAATACTACCCCCGGGTACTCTTTTCTAACTATCTCGACCCATCCGGACTCAATCGCGCACTCAGAATTGGCATCCGAATTAATTCATAAAAATCCTTATCTCAAACCCAATTTAGTCTATACCGACTCCGGCTGGGATAAGTGCATACCCCGTCATTAATACCCAAAATGACGTAATTGAATTATTACTATTCACTTAGTAAATAAATTTCCCTAAGCATTAACCATTCACTCCCTGATTAATATTTAAATATATGTACTGCCATAATTAATTCAATTAAAATTACAACGCGAGTAATTTAAAATTCCCGAATTAATTAAATATTAAATGTACAAAAATACGGGGTAAGGTGGTGGCGGCTGAGGAAAAAGAGGAAGAGGCAACAAGAGAAGATTTGAAGGCAAAGAGGATCACCCCGAGACAAAGTTTGTAGACCGATCAACGTTAGTACAATGCAACTTTCTCGAGAGGACATAGAGAAATCAAACTTTTGTGCGCTTCACAATAGAGTGAATCACCCAAGGTATGTTTTTTCCTGAGGCGGTAGATAGATAACCATGTAAAGAAGGGAGACATTGAATTGCCCCAAGGCAATGTAAATGATAATCCTCTACCGAATCATGGGGCCCACCTGGCCAGTGATTTTGATGAAGAGGTTAAGTAACTATTAAGAGGGAAGCGGATCCTCGAGAAGGACTTTGAGGAGTCTTTAGATGAATACACCTTTGAGATAGCTCAATTTCAATTGGAGGGTAAGTTAGACAAGGACGATTAAGATGAAGATGACCCCATCGAGAGCCTAAGAATAAAAATGGGGGCTTGTTCTCCAGAGACAATAAACGCGGTGATAGCCTACGATGAGGCTGCTTACAGAGAGGTAGAGAAAGTTTATAAACTCGAGGAAGAACAAATAAACACTTGGGTTGAATGCGCAGCAGTTGCACGATCACAGAAGTTTGGCTAGTTCTTCGACCAGGTTCGGCTGCTCGAGCACTCTTGACTAGAGGTCACTCGAGCCTTCCTAGAGATCGCTAAGAGGAACATAGCATCAAACCTGAAATGAAAAGGGGCCATGGGCAAGTTAGTGAGGAAATATCTTTCAGAAGTCACGTTTTTAGAAGCAGATAGATTGGTCAGGTATCCTCATAACATACCACTTTATGTTACTGCATTTGTAAATGATTTTGTTTTCTCTCGTGTGTTATTAGATAGAGGGGCATCCATTAACATAATGCCCACCAGATCTTTTTATACAACTGGCATGTCTGAAACAAGAGTAGTACTACACTCGTCGGAAATTTTGGGGTACAACTACCCGTCATCTAAATCTATGGGATGTGTTAGCGTGGGCATTACAATGGGGAATATTACTTCCCACATTAAATTCCACATCATGGATTGTGAGCCATCATACCAGCTGCTAGTAGGAAGAGTGTGTATGCACAACCATGGGTTAGTGCCCTCCACTTAACACCAATGTGACAAGGAGAACATAAAGGGAAAATAGGTGGTGATCCAAGCATCTAAGAAGCATTTCATAAAGGGAGAAGCACCCTTGGTGGACGTTGTCTTTTACACCAAGTTGTTTTAGGAGGCAACAGTGGTAACAAAGTATACTGGAGGAATAAGGATTTCGAGCACTCTAGGGAGGGTGCGTGCACCTGCTCGACTAGTGGTGACCTATAAAGAAGATCATGAGCACGAGTGAGTGAGGCCCCTAAGTTTGTCAAGGAAGCTGCGTGATCGAATGACGCCATGCATTGATCCAATCAAATACCAGGTCCAGACCCAGAGCATTCTCAGCAGGCACTCTGCGAGAGAGTTAAAAGAAAATTGTCGAAAGAGGCCTCATAGAGAGGAAAATTCCTAGTAGTGCAAGAAAGTGATTTTCCCTAATGGCAAAATTATATATAAGTTATGAAGATGTGAGCGGGAAACTGAAGTCCTGGACGATGAGGCTGACCCATTTTATGAATGCTTCTTGGTAGACAACCAAGGGCAACGCTTAATGATTAATAACTCGAACGTACAAGAATTTGTAAAAGAGGTAGAAAAGGAGCCTGAGTGCATGAAAGACAAGCACAGGTCGCAAATTCAAGAGCTGGAGAAGATAGACTTGGCTAAGGAGGGAGATGACCCTTTCCACATCTTAATCTCGAAGGACCTAAAAGGGGAACCTCGAGAGGATTTGATCATGCTGGTCCAGAAATTCAAGCATGTCTTGACGTGGAACTACACCGAGATGCCTGGGGTTTATAAGGAGTTGAGTTGCGAAAAGTTAAAAATTTTTCCATCGACTATCCTAGTGAGGTGGGCCACTCGAACGTCCAAGGCAGAGTTAGACTTGAAGATCAAAGAAGAGGTTCAGAGGTTTCTTACAGATGGCTTTATTGTCCCTATCCAGCATCCGATTTGGTTGTCTAGTATTATGCCTGTGGGGGAAAAAAGACAAGAGCTAGATGTAAATCTGCGTGGATTTTAGGGACCTAAATCAAGTCTGCCTGAAAGATGAGTTCTCGTTGCCTTTTATTGATAGCCCGATTAATGCAACTACAGGACACAAGATATACAACTTCATGTAAGGTTACATGGGATAATCAGATTAAGATGGATCCAACTCATACTGAGAATATAACTTTTCGAACGCAACTGGGTAACTTCATATATATAGTTATGCCCTTTGGTTTGAAGAACGCAGGAGCCACCTACTAGAGGACCACGATGGCTATCTTCCATGACCTCTTTAATAAGATCGTGGAGTTTTACGTCGATGACCTGGTAATCAAGTCCAAAAAGGAGACTTCTCAGTTGGATGATTTGAGGAAGGCGTTCAACCGATGTAGAAGGTATAAGTTGAGGATCAACCCCTTTAAATGTGCCTTCGGGGTAGTAAGTGAGAAATTCCTTGGGTTTGTGGCAAATAGGCAAGATGTTCAGATAGACTTGGACAAGCAACGGGCCATTCTTGATATGCAAGGCCAAAATCAGGGGAGTTGAAGAACTTCCTAGGGAAAGTCTCCTACCTGACAAGGTTTGTGCCTGGGTTGGCCGAAGTGACACATCCACTGATGGAGCCGCTGAAAAAAAGCTCCAAGTTCACATAGGAACAGATGCACCAGGACGCCATGGAAAAGTTGAAAATTATCCTCACATACCCTTAGACGATGATTCCCCCGAAGGCAGGTGCCTCTTTACGTCTATGTCTCACATCTACTGAGTGATCAATTGGGGAGTTATTGGTCTAAGAGATGGACGGTATAGAAAAACCTATTTATTACTTGAACAGGATTATATATGGGCCAGAGGACATATACACTAGTTTCGAGAGGCACCATTTAGCCGTTGTATATGTAGCACAAAAATTTAGGCACTACCTACTGTCATTTACAGTCCATATTGTAACTAGGTGTGATCTTATAAAGTTTTTTCTTACAAAAACTGTACTAAAAGGCAGGGAAACCCGATGGTTCTTCATCCTCTCAGAGTACGATCTTAAATGCATAAATCCTCGACCTATCAAGAGCCAAGCTTATGCAGACCTGCTAGCCATCTTTCCTTCTAGTACATTCGAGCCCCCTCTAGAGAAGCTTCCAGGTGATGATATCCAATCCAACTTTGTAGCAACCACCCTGGAAGAATGGAGCATGAAATTTGATGGCTCTTCAGCTGAAAATAAGGGGGAGTAGGCATCATTTTGAGAAAGAATGGGGAATAAATTAGACTATCTTTTAAGTTGGATTTTAGATGTTCAAACAATGAAGCTAAGTATAAAGAACTGGTACTGGGATTGGTCGAGGCTCTTAGAAGGGGCATCCAGGTCCTCACAAAAAAAAGGGACTCCAACTTAGTGGTAAAACAGGTGACAGTCGAGTTTGCTTTGAAGCATATGAGCTTAGCGCCTTATCGAGTAATTATACAACGGTTTCTTGGGAAATTCAATCTGGTAAAAATCAAAAGTCACCCTCGAACGATGAATTGGTATGCTGATGCTTATGCCACTATTGCCCAAAAGATTTCTTTTGATGGAGAGTCAACAGTTGTTCGAATCACCAAGAGGATAACTCTCTCGATCATACTTGAGATGCTGCTCACAGATGACAGCAATGATTGGAGGGGTAAAATAAGGAACAATTGGAGACAGGTGAAGTCCCACTGAGCTTAGTTGACCATGCGCAATATTTCATTGCCAAGGGAAGCTTATACTATAAAAATAAAGTAGGTTGGATATCTAAATGTGTAAACCCCGAGGAAGCCAAAAGGATATTGATCAAAGTACATGAAGAAAGTTGTGAGACCACTGAGGTTCCCTTGTATAGAAGGGTCTAATGGGCGGGCAACTTTTGGCCTTCAATGAGGTAGGACGCTGTAGTAGTACACAGGGACTGTGGGAAATGTCGGTTGTTTTATCAAGCAGCAGAGTGAAACTTCATCGGTCAACCTCAAGATTAGAGGCAGCCATACATAGACATGTTGCTGGATGGAGTAATGCTAGCAGACAAGGTTAATGCTACGAAGCTAAAAAGATGAGATCCCAGATATTATGTCCAAGAAGGGCAATTGTATCCAAATGGTTATCATGACAAGCCTCTAAAGTGCATGAGGGGGAAGAAGCCGAAGAAGTGCTGAAATAAGCCCATGACCTAGGAAACATCAGGGGATCCAAACTTTACGATCAACTTATGACCTTGGGGTATTACTGGAATACGATGGAGAAAGACTCAAAGGAGTTTGTTCGTAAATGGTTCGTAAATGTAAGGTTATCAACTTCATGGGAAAATGATCCACGCTCCTTCGGTGGACTTTCATTTTCTCTCCACGCCTTTATCGTTTCACACATGGTCATTTAATTTAGTAGGAGAAATAAATCCCTCCTCTAGAAGAAAGGTTTGAATACTCGTGTCCACTGAATGATTTACTAAGTGGGCAGAATCCATACCACTAAAAAGAGCCACATCGAGGGTAGTCACTTGATTGATGAAGGAGTACATTATTTGCCATTTTAGCATCTCGAAGGTCTTCCTATCAGATAATGGCACTCCTTTTGTGAGTAATGAAGTAAGTCTAGTGATAGATAAATACTCTATCATCCACCACAAGTCAATTATAGCATACCCTAAGTGCAACAGGCCGAAAGAATCCACTAACAAGACTTTGGTAAATATCTTGGCCAAAATGCTAGAGTATTTCCCGAGCATATGGGATGACAAGATGCCAGTGGTTCTATGTGATTATCGAACGAAAAAGAGGAAACCTATAGGGTATACCCCATTTTCCTTGGTCTTTGGGGCGTAAGCTGTTTTGTCAGTAAAACTCAAGGTAGTTTTGGCTCGATATAACTTATGAAGTGCCATGCATCCCCATAGCCGACATGTACAACTCGGAGTGCTAGAGGAACATAGAGATAATGCTATAAGGCAGTTCGAAATTTACATAAAGCAGTTATCTAGATCTTATGATCAAATGGTAAGGCCAAGAAAATTCAAGGAAGGAGACCTGGTCTTGAAGGCATGCACGAAGCACATTAGGGGGTTGTCTTTACCTAAGTTTGAAGACAACTAGGAAGGACCCTACATCGTTCGAGAAACTCATGATTCAGGCTACTATGAAATATCAATATGATGTTACTTTCAAACTAAAAAATAAGTGGCTCAAAACTTAATATGTTTGAATGTACTCGATTCGCATTCAACACTTCAATTTATTTCATTATGTTTTGTCAATGCTTGTTTGGGAGAATGTTCCCTGCAAATGTTGGGTTATTTATTTAACATGGTATAAAGTCATCTTTGTTCTGAAAGATTTGGCCTATTTTTTTTCTTTCCTTATTTTACATAGTGTAAATTTCATTAATGTACTAGCTCAGTCAATATTTAAACAAGACAGAAAAGGAAAAGAACCAAATTCTAAGAAGTTTATTTAAATAAAAAAATATTGTGATTACATGTCATTGAAGTTCCAAGATAGTAAAATGGGGGACACAAACAAAGGGGGAAGTTAAACAAAAGCAATTAGGGGATTTCATTATAAAGCGAAATTGGTCGAGCCAAGAAGTCGTTGGTGGTGATGAGGAAGTATTTGCTCAAGGCTACTTTGGTCAGAGATTAGATCATCCAAGTCCCTCTGGCGGCGCTCCCTTCTCTGTTGAACATTATCCAGATCTAGCTTAGACTTGAGTAACTATACTTCGCTCGGAAAACAACATCACGAGAATCCTCCACCTTTAGTTCAAACATAGCTAACTCGACCTCCAAGATTACTAATTCCTCTGAGATGGACACCGGCGAGTGATGAGAACTTTACAACTGGTGATAAAGAGCAGGCAAGTCAGCCTTCTTGAAGTCACTTAGCAAATTCACCAGCCAGGATAGTAAAAACCCATCATTGATAAGTAGATTGACCTTCCCAATAAGATCTTTATTGTATCATATCTTAAAGACTCTAAAGGACTATTGAGGATTTCATCCAAAATGGTGGCTAGGATAAGAAGTCTATAGGACATCATCACAGGTATGGGTTGAACGCTAAGAGGGGAAAACGTTGAAGGAAATCGGTCTAAGATCTTTTTAATTAATGAACGAGGCACATCAGTCAAAATATGCGGGAAATCGAGCAAGGTCTACCTCACAACCACTTCGAGGGATTCTTCAGGAGGTCGTACACTAAATACACTATCGCTAGAAGAAGGGCATCGAGTGTGCGAAGCACTATCACTTTCTTGCAACCTAAGAGAAGACACTTTGGCTATCCCATCGCCAGTTGTAGCCACTTCCTGAACTTGCAAACCAAGGGCCTCACCCGTTGCTTCCAAGCCACCTGCTATCCTCGCATACACGATCTCATGCACAACACCTTCAAGTTCTAGTTCGCACGCTGTCGATTGCTCCACTTCAACCTAAAATACAAGAAATTACCAAGTTAGAAAATATAAAAAGTGGCTTGCAAGCAAAATTAAATCCAATATAACTTGTCCCGCTTGACCCTCAGTTATGGAAGATTTTTAAGACCAATATGACTTATCCCAACTGACCCTCGATTATGGGATATTTTTAAGACTAGTATGACTTGGCCCACCTGACCCTCGGTTATGGGAGATTTTAATACCAATATGACTTAGCCCACCTGACCCTCGATTATGGGAGATTCAAAGTCAACATTTAAATGTAGGAGTTACACAAAAGGAGAGAATACATCTGGTTGTGAATCATCAGCAAACTATCGGGTGGCCATTTGTATCAAATCTTCCTCCTCATGTAAATCTTCGGGCGCCACCAAAAGACGCTGCTCTGAGGGAACAATAACACTACCTCCCACTTTAGAAACTTCCTCCTGACCACCTCCTACCTTATCCGCAGCAACAACCTCGACTCCCTCTAGATTAAGGATTGAGGGCCCAAAGAGAATAACCATGACTTGGTCATTACGGGGGGAGGGGCTAGTAGGGCAGCTTGTTCAGGAAGTGAAACTTACGAAGAAAAATAGAGAACAAGATGAGAATAACATGAGTAATGCAAAAGGAGTTTAGAAAGAGAAAAAAATGTTTACCATAACCGACAGTGTAAGAACAGTGGAGGACTTTCCAACAACAGACTCAACAACGCCTGCATAATGAGCACCTGCCTCGAGACCAACCTGATTGTGCAAATGTGCAGAGTCAAGAGAATATCCACTATTGGATTCAATATAACAAAGAGATATATCTACCCTTGGGGGGAAATTTGTAGTTACCTGCGAGGCTATAGGTCCAACTATCCCCTTTGCTGTAGCTTCCTTCGAGACAGGTGAAACATTAGTTACCTCCTCCAATGGGCCATCAACTTCAACATCATCGTGTAATTCACCTTGAACATCAACCTGAAAAGGAGAAACAGGAGTCAATGTTATCAGGGCAAATAGGAAAGGTTAGTAGTAAAAGGGAGGAATGGAAGGCATACCTCTTCTTCCAAAACTTTCTCCAAAACATCTTCCAAAGCTTCATAATCCTGAGGAGGTGAAGCAGGCTTGAAAGAAGAAACCACTCTTTGTAACCTACGTGTTTGAATAAGACGAGAGTCCTAGTCCTCCTCATCTTCCTCCACTTCCTTCCCTACATATCCTTCCTCCTCTTAATCATCATCATCAACTACTTCTTCACTAGTATCTACCTCTTCTTCCTCACAATTCTCCTCCTTACTAGTCTCACTTGACTCCTTTAACACAATTTCAACAGGACTAACCAGCATTATTTTCCTACTAGCTTTTAGCAGTCGGGGGAACATAAAAAAACCTCAAGAGTCCATCTCAGTTGAAATAAAATCCCTATCTTCTATATAAATATTATCCCAAGTCTGCCAAAGTCGTTTGAACATCAGGTAAATTTGCTGAGTAATCTTAGAATCAGGAGTCAAGCTTAGAGATACTTCTTGGGTAACATTGAGTTCTTTCTTGGGAGCTTTTTTAGTAGTCCTCACAACTGCCCCAGTCAAATAATCATGAGGGGTGTCACCCCCTTCGACTGGCCTTGAGGGACCAGGGGCAATAGCATCAACTTCGACTGGAAATAAAGATTGATTCACCTTCTTCTTTTTTACTACAACTTGCTCTATAGGATCTAAAGGGGGCAACTCGAAAGGAATGGAACTGATGGTGGTACTGAGAGAAAATAGGGAGCTAGAGGTGGTGTTGTTCCTCAATCTCGACTTTTTCAGAGGACACCTTTCAATATCGGGGTACATGGATTCCGTAAGAAGATTTATTTGGAAATGGCCCAATTGATTCGGCCAAAATATCTTCAAGTACATTGCAGACCTCCCCCCTCGGGCTTGCTTGATCAAGCTAGTAGGGTTGGAAGCATAATTCAAACAAAGATTGACGATGGTAGAAGAAATAAATATATTTCATGTGAATGAAAAGTTTATAGGTTACTCGCAGGTAAAATGGCTCAACATGGGATCACCTTGATCGTAGCGAAATTGCATAGAGACACGATTTGGGTAGTAGATGGAATAACAAAGGACCACTCTGTGTATGAAGGCAGATAAGAGGGAATCAACAATAGAGTAACATTGTTCGTCGGGAAGTTCCTAGCCAACGCTTCCTCGATGGGCATAATGGGACGCTCCTCGTCCATAAAAAGTGGTTCATAAAAAAGTGATCCACCCCAACAAAGGGACGAGGGACAAAATTCTTAACTTTATCAATTAAAGAGATAACGGGATTTTTGGAACTCTTGTGTTTCCAGTAACAGATTCGAGGAATCTTGATGGGATGAGAACTAGGGTAACAACCAGTCGAGGCATACTCTGGGAAATATGCATATAGAAAGGCTGTCAGCAACACGTGGTTGGCATAGTTCGAGACATCAAACTTGTCAATGCTCCGAGCGAAATTATCTTCCACATGATCTAGCCAAGTGTCTAATGAACCAAGGGTGATGGCAGCTAGAGGAAGCTTGATGTCACTGGCCATGAAAATGTCCATGTTAATTAGATTCTTCCTGGGGCAGTCATGGGGTTTGTCGAGAAGAAATATTTTTAACAAGATGACTAAAATATAACATGTAGGCTCAATCTTCGAATCAAATCCCTTCCAAACTGGGGGATACTCAAATACTTGCTTTCACTTTTTATTCTCGTTGGCCACTTAGCGGGCCTTAATCAGAACCTTATCTGTAAAGACGTAGAAATACCGAATCACCTACGAGCAAGTACACTTATTATATGTCACCATGAAGTCTTTCACTACTGCCTCTACTTCTGCTTGAGTGGCCTTTTCGGTGCTTGATACCGCCTCTTAAAGAAGGTGTCAAAACCTATTGCTTCCAAACCTAATAACTTGCAGACATCCTCAAGTGTAATGGTGAATTTACCCCAAGAGGAAACGAATGTGTGGGACCTGTGGCTCTATCGAGATACGAGTAACCATAGTGTATTATTGTTCTTTGCAAGGGTGAGATCACCCAACCAGCAAGTAGATAACACACCAATCAAAGATAATTGCACAAGATACTTAGCATGGATATAGTCCATCCAGGGGCCCATGCCTTCACAAGTACCTCACGTGGACTCAAATTCTACCTTAAAAAAAGGGTAATCACATTGCTCAATATGAAACCGGGTGACGGTGGCAATGGGATGCTGGCAAAATTCTCAGCATTGTCACTTCTCTCCGTCAACAGATTTGTCGGCTCCACTAGCACAAGGTCATCGGGGAAATGCTCAGCTTGTGTCCAGAAGCGGTTTGACTCACCAAAATATTTCTCACGATGGTTTTGTTCCAACTGGTGTTGGCATGATTGGGTGTTGCCGAAACACCCCTTGCAGAAGGATTTCTCTTCACTTTGGGTGCCATGGATATATAGAAGTTAGAAAGAGAAGAAAATTGGGTGGTTAGGGTTTTAGAACGAAGGCAGACGGAAAATACTAGAGATTCTCTCTCAAAGGCACACAATTTCAAATAAGCCCAATGGTGAAGGTTTGAAAATGCAAGTATGCCCTTTTACAGGGTCTTAACAGGACCCAACAGGCGGTAAATGACAACACTTTGGGAAATGCGGTGATGATCGAGCTGCCCCGCATGGCCTGCACGTGCAAGTAGGGGTATAAATTGAAAGTCCGTAATGATAAAATTTTAATAAGTGACACGCGAATACCCTTGCATGGGAAAAATGCGCTAACCCTAAAGCCGCCATGTGTAAAGCAAAAAAATATAAACGACAACCTCATTAAATGTATGACGATCAGAGTAATAATAAGGCATGTTTAAAGTTTCTTCAACTTTGAGGAAATGAAGCGCTTTGGAGGAAAATTAACAAAACCTCTTCACTTCCCCCAAGGTAACTGTCACATGCAATCATAGCGTCCCATCAAGGAATGGCGCTATCAGAAAAATCATAAGTCATTGAAAAGACGAAGTAGTTCGAAAGAAGGAATAGATAAGCTCCTCACACACACTTATCTTTAAAGAATAACTTGATATTTGTTGTGATATGATTATTTGCCTATGGATGTTGCCTATTTTTTGTAGAAACGGTTTGAAGATTAACCAAGTACTTTGTATACATATTTCTTCATGCAATAAACAAATATCCCTATGAAGGGGCAAATGTAGGGAGAGTCCCCACCAAATATTTATTAGATAAGTTAATCCTATACTTAGAAAATAAAGAAGGAAGATAAAGATCGCTCAAGGAACTTGCCATCAAGACCCTCCACAGACACTCCTCGAAGGACTCCTTTCGAAGACCAAAGTTATTCGAATAACGATATTTTGTAATATCAAGCAAAATATATTTGATCGTGTACTTTATTTATTGAACAAGACTTGTAATATGGGAAAGATTATTTCTTACCCTCAAGGGATCATGCCTGGAAGGGCATGTGAGAGATCACATGATCTATCGAACGACCTCCTCTTGGGAACCTCGCATGGACATGGTTTGGCGAATTGAGATTAAGGCAACATTGGGAATACAATAACCAACCCTCTTGGCACACTTGGGCAAAACTTCATTTAGTACAAATGGTTCCTTGAGCCACTTCCAGCTAAGCTACCATGACTTCAACCTATTAGGGGGAACCTCCTTGAGGAACCCCAATCTTGTACCCTTGGCCTAGAGATAGTTCTTTGCCAGTAAACAACATACTAAAAACTCGAGCTACATTCTAACCGAGCAACCTTAAGCCATACACTATCCATCAGGATTGATGTGACCACACGTCTAGTGGGGTCACTGTTCACCTACTTTATGACTTCATGATGTCTGGAATTAAGGAACTCGAAGTTACCGCACTAAAGTGAGTTTATCCTTAGGATGGTAGGCCTAGTCCACCAAATATGATTTTATAGCCGTTCTAAGGTAAGCCTTTGAACTGCCACATCATATCCCTTATTAATGCCTCCATTCTTCTAACTAGTTAAGCAGTTTCCCACCAAAATTGAATATCCCATGCATTTAATGTAGTATCTTCAACATTAATTCTACAGTACTTTAGCATTTAATGCCGGTCAATCAAATTTAATGCCAACAAGATTACTCGAGTAACCTTGCCTCAGTATAATTAAACCAACCAAACAATTTACAAGGATGACAATCTTGATCCCGAATTGCTATTAGATTTTTCTCATACATAGGAGCTTCTCTGATAACATTTATTGTCCAAACATTCTCCCTACATCCATTAATACCCATGTCATTGATAATTAAATGAGCTGAAGGTTATTGCTTTGCCTTTATTGCGCCGAGAGTGCTTGCTCTTTCTCCCTCCCACTAAGCTACTTGATGGTGCTATCTATTTATTGTATTTACAATGCATTTATGATGTAAAGATCTGATTTAATACTAGCTTGAGTGCTAAATGTCATTGTCTCTCTTGCCTTCATATATTGTCATCATTAAATACCGTCTTGGGTATTAATCTCGATCTTGGTAAGGGGCTAAGCCTCACTTGATACTAACTATATTGTAAGGAGTACGGGATAATTATTGGTTTTGGTTGGTTTGGATATTGGATAATTATTGGTCGCTGGCTTATTGTTAGATAATATGTTGGAAGGAGTGCGGGATAATTATTAGTTGTTGGCTTGTTGTTAGTTTTTGGTTGTTGGTGCCGTGCGATTTGCTGGCGCCTCTCATGGGGCCGATTGGGGGGTGTTTTGGTTTTTCCCCTCTAACGGCATATTTTTAAGCTTTAGTCTTGATATTTTTAAATTATTGTTATATTCTCAAACTAGGGGTCCCATGACCACACGAAAATATAATTCGACAACCAACATAGCTTGTAATTTCCGTAATAATATAATTTCGCAACTGATATAGCTTGTAATTGAATCAGAGAACGGTACGCCTAAGGTCGCAAAAATCTTTGTGACCCGACCTTTGATTTCCTTCATACAACGGTCACTTTCTCGCTCATATTAAGTCTTATCTTTACAATGTAAATTCCCACCAACAATATGGCATTTGAGAAGGAGAGCGTGTAATAAAACTATAGTTGAATAACAAGCCTTACTTCCCCTCATTCTCCATAACAAAATCTAACTTTGCCATCTAAAATCAGTAATGGGAACACTTGCTATAGTATTAAAAAGCTAGGGCACTCGTCCAAAGACTGTCCAGACAAAACTCCAAAGAAACTAGCTGTAACTCATAGGAGCCGACTGTTAGAGGGAAAAATCTTGAAACACCCCCCAAACGGTCCCGTGAGCGGCTTCAACACCTTGTACGGGACCAATGTAACTCATACGAACCGATCGCGTGGTCACGGGACCCCCGGTCTGGGAGCACTGCCCAATTTTCAGAATATCTACACCTAGGCTAGAAAACATACCGGTAGAGGGAAAACCCCAAAACACCCCCCAAATGGCCTCGTGAGCGATGCCAAGACCTCGCACGGGACTAATGTAACTCGTAGGAACCGATTGCGTGGTCAGAGGACCCTCGGTCAGAGAGCATGACCCAATTTTTAGAACATCTACACTTGGGCTTGAAAACATGCCGTTAGGGGGGAAAATCCCAAAACATCCCCCAAATGGCCCCGTGAGTGGCGCCAACACCTCGCACGGGACTAATGTAACTTGTATGAATCAATTGCTTGATCACGGGAACCCAGGTCCAAGAGCACGACCCAATTTTTAGAATATCTACACTTAAGATTGAAAACATGATGTTAGAGAGTGAAACCCCAAAACACCCCCCAAATGGCCTCGTGAACGGAGCCAATAGCTCGCACGGGACCAATGTAACTTGTAGGCACTGATCGCATAGTCACGGGATTTCGGGTATAAGAGCACGTACCCATTTTTAGAATATTTACATGTAGGCTTGAAACATGTCGTTAGACGGTGAAACCTCGAAACACCCCCCAAACGGCCTCGTGAGTGGCGCCAACACCACGCACGGGACCAATATAACTTGTAATAACTAACTGCGTGGTCATGGGACCCCTGTTCTGAGAGCACGACCCAATTTTCCAAATATCTACACTTAGGCTTGAAAACATGTCGTTAGAGGGGGAAACCCCGAAACACCCCCCAAATGTTCCCGTGACTGGCGCCCACACCTCGTATAGGACCAATGTAACTCGTAGAAACGGACTGTGTCGTCACAAGGCCCTCGGTCCGAGACCACGGACCAATTTTTAGAATATCTACAATTAGGCTTGAAAACATGCCATTAGAGAGCGAAACCCAAAAAAATAGCCAAACAGCCCCATGAGCGGCGAGAACACCTCACGCGGGACCAATGTAACACGTCGGAACCGATCGCATGGTCACGGGATCACCGATCCGAGAGCACGGCCTTATTTTTTTAATATCTACATTTAGGCTTGAAAGCATGCCGTTATAGGGAAAAACCCTAAAATAACCCCCCTCCCCCCCAACGGCCTTGTGAGCGGTGCTAACACCTTACACAAGACTAATGTAACTTGTAGGAACCGACGGTGTGGTCACGGAACCCCCGACCTGAGAGCATGTCCCAATTTTCAGAATATCTACACTTAGACTTGAAAACATGCCGTTATAGGGCGAAACCCCATGTGACACCCCGCCTAATTAAATATCGGTTGATCACTCCTTTATTAATTTAAATCAGAATATCCAGTTGATTCATTCTCAGCATCACTGTCGAAAAATAATTTCTTTATTAACTCACCTAATAATTAATTAAGCTAGTGTAAAAGAAATTCCCTTTTTGATTTCATTAAAATCATTCCACAATACGAAATAATAATAAGTAACATCACATCACAACTTAACTAAATATAACAAGAATAAATGTGATTGGAATAACTCTCTAGTTAAAATATATCATTACCACTAATTAAAACTGATATCCACAATACTGACATAGATAATTACAATCTCTGGAACAGAAATGAAATAACTCGAATCCTGGGCGACATGCCCTAAATGAAAGTAGACACTACAGATGTGTGAATCAACAGAATGGAAGCGTCTAAACAAATTATGCATCTCCAGTAGCACCTATAACTCGTCGAGACATCCATAATCTATGATGGGCGTACCTGATGCTGGACACCTAATGTAGAAGATATAATAGAGAAAAGAATATGCGAGGACGGTTCAGATCCTGATTGTAAAAGATTTTTAAAAATAGCAAGTGCTTAACAAGTGCAATTAAGCTATTATTATGTACATGTTATCTCCTCGAGCTCTCGCTTGAGAATCTCACCTCTCATCTAGTGTGCACGCCAAACGTACCTTATTATCTCTCTAATTAAGGTTCTCAATTATGATTCTATCCCAAATCATTTCCCCATTTTTCCCACACAATACGTATGATAATTAAACATATTTATTTCTCTTTAATATGAACTAGCCTTTCACGTCTTTAGGATTAAGTACTCACTTACTTAATTCAATCAGATCTTATTGTTCATATTCATCTACAATTTAACATAGTAGATTACCTCACAGTATATAGATATTTTAATCTAAAATTTCACCCAGTAGATTACATCACAGTATATATATTCATGACATTATTATATATACTAATATGGCACCTCCCAGACACAGCTGCAGTGCATGCATACTCTGCTATCATGTCCTAATACATCTATCGCTATATAAAGGACAATTGGTTCGGCATCTATCATGAACCATAAATAAAATAACACACATATATTGGAGGCGAGCATATTCCCCAGCCAAATGGGTCGCGCACATACCTACGTTCCCATTCAATCATAGAACTATCATTCACACTGATAGCACATGTCCAGGGTCCTATGCTCAAGGGACGAATCTAAAATCCCTCCAAATGGCTCATCAGGATAAGATCGTCCACAACGCGAAACCTCCACCCTGATAGCAAGCAGCGTAGGTATGTCATACACACAATAAATAATAATATAGATATTCACCACACCTATATATATATATATATATATATATATATATATATATATATATATATATATATATATATATATATATATATATATATATATATATATATATAATAACAATAGGGCACACGCACAACACATAATAATTTCCATACGTGGTATATTTTTCTCTAGTACCCTACGTATCTACAGATTATGACATTACTTCTCAAATTATAATCCCGAGTTTCTGTCATCACTCGAAGGGTAATCATCTACTTCTCATATAAATTCAGTAGGTAAACATCCACGCCCTAATAGTCCATGTTATCACAACTCCTGAATTTCTATGAATTAAAATTATCGTCAATTAGGTTTATTTCTCGACAATCCCTAATTCAATATTAACCCTTTATTTGATCTCCTAGGGTTAATCCCATACATGACCCTTTTACTAATGGTACTAATCTCAAGTAATCATTATCCGATTTAAACCCCAATATATATAATATTCCACTGTAATTCAATCAATTAACACTCATTAATTTTCCCCATTCAATCCCACACATAATGATATTTTCCAGGTCTTAAGTATATCCTACTGCCCTTACCTAAGTCCCATTATGTTCAATTAATCAACACCAAAGATTTCTAAAGTTGGTATTTATACAAAAATTAAAAAGGAAACAAATCACATTTCCAGGGGGAGTCGATCGATCGACGATTTTGGTCGATCGATCGACATTCTTGGGTCGATCGATCGATTAATCACATATTTGTCCAGATTTCTGCATAAGTTTACTTACGGGTTTTACACTTTTTCATCATCAAAACCACTATCAAATAACCCCAAACTCCTCATAATTTATCCCAAAAGATATATAACGGTATATAAATGATTTCTAACCTCTAAACAATATGAAATCATCATGAAGTTTCAATTAAATCAAGTCATCTCCCTTAAAAATTCAGAAACTTCTTAGTTTATCATCCATATAAGAACAATTATAAATCCCAAATTTTCTTCTCCAAATGAATCCCAAATTTCATGGATTTAATTCCATATTCATAAAGGTATCAGTCCTATATAATTCTCATTTCAAAGATTCATTTAAAATCATCATAATTCATCTTTGGTTTCACGCAATTTTTCCAGAATTTTACTACTCTTCTAACATGGACGATATACATACTAAATTTGCAATAGTTAATCACTTGCCTCTAATTGATGGTATGAACCATTGGGGAAGATAACTCTACTAGTGTTCCTCCTTTTTCTGGCCAACTTCCGACGGTGGTGGTGGTCCAGGGTGACTCTTGGCTTTTGGTCTCCTAGAGAAGCCTTTTCCTTTCTTAAAGAAGTCTCTCACTCTCCCCTAAGTGTTTTCCTCCGATTTTGCTAAATGATTCTAAATCCTACCACCTTTACACTTATATAATATCATTAAAAAATCATAGTTACTATTCATCCATTTTGGAAAATGATCGAAATACCCCTCCGGAGTATCAGTTTCGTCCCAAATTTTCCCGAGACCCAAATTAATCCTTCAGGTAGACTTTTTTTTACTATTTAAACCCTTCTAGATACTGGCGAAATCAAAATGACCATTTGGATAACATAGTCATACCCTAGTATATATATATATATATATATATATATAGGCCTAACCCTATTTCAGGTGGTGCCTCATAAAATTAATATAACTCCCCCAGAGTAACTAGCACAATAGTCTTTTCACTCAATCTACTATTGTTCAAACATTCGGTAATTATCATTACACATTAACGTAGAAAGCTCTACTTTGTGAACTCAATGTAGTAGTAAAATATAACGATAACATATGCTCTTAGTGCCCACTTGGCTCATTCACGGGTGACATAAAAAGCCCTGTTACCCATGATAGATACGTTTGTAACCAGACTGTTAAAACTAACGTACGCACTAAACTCGACTCACACCGAATTTTAGTGTTAACCATTCATATAGATGTTGTGACACGCCCATGTCACTTGAATTATTACTTTACTCACAAGGGTGAAACAAAACATCATTAATCTGGCCTGATCGTAGGGTCCTTACATGCACTTCTCGTGACCAAAATAACCCATGATCACCTGCAATCTTTATACATCTAGGATTTCATCTAGTAGTTTCCCCCTCCTCGTTGTGGGATAATTATTCTATTTTTCTACTTATACGACCATCATTGAAACATTGGCCCTAATCTCTACGCCTCAATTATGGCCTTATTGGCCTCCCTTTTACTTCTAGGGCCCCGTCGACCCTGAAATATGGTATGCTATAGTTGTTGAGGACTCCATTGGTCCTGCCTGAACCCACTACTCTCGAGTTGTAAAATCCTGGGCTTGATTCTCTTGACCCAATTCTTCCACTGGAAATCTCACTCCTTCAGATGTTATGCTTTACTGACATAGTTTACTATTCCCAATCTTATCAATCTCACTTCTTAATATGGACACATTCAACACTGGTATCCCCTACTCTCTACACATAAGTCAATTTCCCATGCCATTTCCCCATCTTCGGTCCCACTTACCATTTTGGAATGTCCTTCCCTTGGACATGGCAGTCTTAGCTCCCAATTGTTATTTTCATTGTTCCCTTGGCTTTACTAGTCCCATGGAACACGTTGTCGACCTCGCTGGTCTTGGCTGAATTCATCGCCACTTGGTTGAGGTTTAATCATATCATTTTAAATAGGTTCCGTACTGGGTATACCTTCCGGTGATGTTCCACTAATATCGTTGAATCTAATCTTGCCTTTCGACTAGATATCCCAACTCTCCTGGCTCCCTTTCTTCTGGGGGCATTAACAAATTTCTTGGTGACATCAACCCTAGTCATTTTCATCAGATTTCCCATCTGCACTTGAGTATTTAACTCACGAGTTCTTCTACACAGTGAACTCTTATTATCTTCGATGTCCCCCATTATTCGTTGGGTAAGGAATTTGTTAAGCGAGTTGACTGCTCTCTTGCGTTGGAATTTATTTCTTGCCCACATGAGATAAGTTTCAAAATTCTACTCATATCCTAATTAAACATCAAATGGACAATTTCACAGTCGAACTATACTATAATGTCTCATTTTAGCTTCACACATGCTTCTTTATATGTGATGTCTAACTCTCATCACTTCCCATGAGAAAAAATTTATCGCCCGAAATTTTCAAGTCTTGGATGTTACTACACTTCACTATACATAATTTCCTTTGGATTTCATCCTTAACAGGAGTCCTTCCGACTCCCTCGCCCTTCAATGTATGTGTTGGGTGAGTTTGGAACGACACAAATGTCATTTATAGCAGTGCTTGGGAAACTACACCTCCCGAGCTATTTCTTTATCGTTCTCAGCCCGATCAATAATTATGGTGGGTTCTATCTCAATCACCATTTCCAAAATCTTCTAAGTCTTCGGTTGATTCCTCTTCCTGCTATCCATCTAATGACCCTCTCTAGTCATCCTACAAGGTTTGGTGCACGATGCTTGACCGAACTCGTATAAGAATTACATCACTTATTTTTCCTAGCAGGAGCATAGAAGTCGTAATACGCAAAGGAATGCATCATCCTAATAAAAGGGCTCTACATCAAAAGAAGGCTACGCTGAAACATAAAAAGTCGTACAGATCCTAAAAACACTAGAACCTGATGCTTTGATACCACCTATGACACCCCGCCTAATTAAATATCGGGTGATCAGTCCTTTATTAAATTAAATCAGAATATCTAGTTGGTTCATTCTCATCATCACTGTCAAAAAACAATTTGTTTATTATCTCACCTAATAATGAATTAAGCTAGTGTCAAAAAATTTCCATTTTTAATTTAATTATAACCATTCCACAATATGGAATAATAATACGTAACATCACATCACAACTAAACTAAATATAACAAGAATAAATGTGACTGGAATAACTCTTCAGTTAAAATATATCATTACCACGAATTAAAACTGATATCCACAGTACTTACATAAATAATTACAATCTCTGGAATAGAAATGAAATAACTCGAATCCTGGGCGACATCCCCTAATTGAAAGTAGACACTATAGATAAGTAAATCAACAGAATGGAAGTGTCTAAACAAATTCAGCATCTCCAGTAATAGCTATAACTTGTCCAGACATCCATAAGCTATGATGGGCGTACCTGATGTTGGACACCTAACGTAGAAGATACAATAGAGAAGAGAATATGCAAGGAAAGGGCCAGAGCCCGATTGTAAAAGATTTTTAAAAATATCAAGTGCTTATCAAGTGAAATTAATCTATTATTATGTACATGTTAGCTTCTCGGGCTCTCGCTTGAAAATCTCACCTCTCATCTAGTGCACACGCATAACGTACCTTATTATCTCTCTAATTAAGGTTCTCAATTATGATTCTATCCAATATCATTTCCCCGTATTTCCCAAACAATACGTATGATAATTAAACTTATTCATTTGTCTTTAATATGAACTAGGCTTTCACAACTTTAGATTAAGTACTCACTTGCTTAATTCAATCAGATTTTACTATTTATATTCATCTATAATTTCACATAGTAGATGAAATCACAGTATATATATTTATCATATTATTATATATACTAATATGGCATCTCCCAGACACAACAGCGGTGCATGCATACTCCGCTATCATGTCCTAATACATCTCTCGCTGTATAAAGGACTATGGTTCAGTGTCTCTCACGAACCATAAATAACATAACACACATATATTGGTGGCAAGCATACTCCCCAGCCAAATCGGTCACGCACATACTTACGTTCCCATTCAGCCGTCGAAACTATCATTCACACCGATATCACGTGTCCAAGGTCCTATGCTTAAGGTACGAATCTAAAATTTCCCCAAATGGATCATCGGGATAATATCGTGCACAACGCGAAACCTCCACCTGGATAGCAAGCAGCGTAGGTATGTCATACACATAATAAATAATATATATATATATATATATATATATATATATAAAGTAACAATAGAGCACATGCACAACCCATATAATGATTACCATACGTAGTATATTTATCTCGAATACCGTACGTATCTAAAGATTATGACATTACTTCTCAAATTATATTCCCGAGTTTCTCCCATCACTCGAAGGATAATCATTTATTTCTCGTATAAATTCAGTATGTAAACATCCACGCCCTACTAGTCCATGTCATCACAACTCCCAAATTACTATGAATTAAAATTATCATCAATTAGGTTTATTTCTCGGCAATCCCTAATTCAATATTAACCCTTTATTTCATCTCCTAGGGTTAATCCCATACATGACCCTTTTACTCGTACTAATCTTAAGTAATCATTTATCCGATTTAAACTCCAATTTGTATAATTCTCCATCGTAACTCATTAAATAAACACTCGTTAATTTCCCCCATTCAATCCCAGACATAATGATATTTTTTGGGTCTTAAGTATATCCTACTGCCCTTTCCTAAATCCCATTATGTTCAATTAATCAACACCAAAGATTTTTAAAGTGGGGATTTGAAGAAAAATTAAAAAGGATACAAATCACATTTCCAGGGGGAGTTAATCGATCGACCATTTTGGTCGATCGATCGATCGACATTCTTTGGTCGAACGATCATTTGATGAGAATTTTGCCCAGATTTTTGCATAAGTTTACCTGCGGGTTTTACACTTTTTCATCATCAAAACCCACTATCAAATAATCCCAAAATCCTCATAATCTATCCCAAAATATATATCATAGTATATAAATGATTTCTAACCTCTAAACAATATGAAATCATCATGAAGTTTCAATTAAATCAAGTCATCTCCCTTAAAAATTCAGAAACTTTTTAGTTTGTCATCCATACAATTACAAAACCCAAATTTTCTTCAATAAATTATTCCCAAATTTCGTAGATTTAATTCTACATTTAGAAAGGGGTCAATCCTACATAATTATCATTTCAAAGATTCATTTAAAATCATCACAATCCAACTTTGGTTTCATGCAATTTTTCCAGAATTTTACAACTATTCTAACATGGACAATATACATGCTAAATTTGCAATAGTTAATATCTTGCCTCTAAATGATGATCTAAATCATTGGGTAAGATAACCCTACTGGTGTTCCTCCATTTTTCGACCAACTTTCGACGGTGGTGGTGGTGCAGGGTGACTCTTGGCTTTTGATCTCCTAGAGAAGCCTTTTCCTTTCTCAGAGAAGTCTCTCACTCTCCCCTAAGACTTTTTCTCTTATTTTCAGTGAATCAGTATAAATCCTACCACCTTTACACTTATATAATATCATTACAAATTCGTGGGTACTATTCACCTATTTTAGAAAATGACCAAAATACCCTTCAGGGGTGTTAGTTTGGCCCCAAATTGCCACGAGACCCAAAGTATTCTCCCAGGTAGACTTTTTTGACTATTTAAACCCTTGTGGACACTCTGGCGCAGTCAAAGCGACCATCCAGATGATATAAAAATATTTTACCATTCATTCCATTTAATTATAGTCTAGACACGACTCACACGCACATCCCGACTTAATTGCCATAATTGTCGTATTCATCACTCGTGACAATTTTATATAATCATAATCATATGTAAAGTCATAATTATACATTATATTTAATCACCAAGTAATATTCAACATGAATCACATATTACTTTATTCTCGAGTAATATTTAAATGCGGATTAATTTTTCAATTAATTCTAATTAATCCCATTTAAAAGTCATTAAAAAAATACGAATTGTTACACCCCGAAATAGCCCCTCAAACTGCCGCTTGAGAGGCGCCAACACCTCACATGGGATCAATGTAACTCGTAGAAACCGACCGCGTGGTCAGGAGGCCCCCGGTCCGAGAGATGGACCAATTTTTAGAATATCTACACCTAGGCTTAAAAACATGCTGTTAGAGGGCAAAACCTCGAAACACCCCCCAAACGACCCCGTGAACCGCGCCAATGCCTCACACCGAACCAACGTAACTCGTAGGAACTGGCCACATGGTCACGGGACCCCCGATCTAAGGGCAGGACGATAATTTAAGAATATCTTCATGCTCTCAAACCGGGGGTCCTGTCACCACGCAAGCTTTTATAATTTATTGTTTAGCATTATGGGCGTATGGGGTTTACATTACGCAGGTTTTAGAATGTCTAGAAAATAGAGGAAATTCTACCTAATTTTTTTAATATATTTAAAACTGATCATGGATCCAATCCGTGACCATATCTATTTGTGATCACGCATAAACAGGGTCACGGCTTAGCACCGTAACTATTTTGGTAAGCGCAAAGCATGGGTCATGACCTTGGGTCGTGACCATTATGGTTAGCATTTTTAAAAAATTAAGGACGGGTCAAGGACATTAGTTGTGACCAGAGTCATGATCATTATCATATATTAGTTGATGGGTCATGGCCCTAGTCTGCGACCATCTGTCGTGACCCCCAAGGTCCGTGAACGATTGTTTGGTCAGGGATTTAGAGCATGACCCATGAAAATGGCCACTCCTAAAATGGTCACGGCCCTTGACCGCGACCCACAGTCCTGGTGAGGGTATTCAGCCGTCACCATTCACCTAATATGGTGTAGTGCTCAATACAAATTCCTATGCCCTGAGTTCATAACATACATGTTGTTCCTAATGTTGTTATTGAATCGATCATTGACCCAATCAATAACTATGAACAATAAGTGAATGATCAACCAACTGAATAACCAGATATTGAGACTATAACAAATGAACCCGTTAAAGCACCACATAAAGTGCCATTGAGAAGATCTCAAAGGGAAAGGAAATGTCGTGCCTCGACTTAATTAAGTTAAACTCATCATTTTATTTAGAGATAACTTCCTTTAATTATGCTTTTTACTTTAAATCTCTCATGAAAAATAGCATAAGTTTTTTTTTCAAAGGCAAGTGTAGATGAAAACATAACTACCTTTACATGTAACTTATAAGTACCATACAACTTTACATACCCAAGATCTTTAGTTTAACATTTACACAAAAAGTTTCTTGACATTCAAACCATATTATATATCCGTCACTCCCCCGTTTTAAGGTCCTAACTTGGCAGTGAACTCCAAATGATAATCATACCTGAAATAAAATATTATAGGAGTGTAAGATATAAAGGCTTATTGAATGATCATATGCCACACATATAACCATTTTGAAAAACCATTTTTATTTTGTTCTAATTCTATAACCCAACAGGAATTGTGAAACTCTCGCAAGCCTAGACCTGCCATAGTCCAATTAACCCACCACAATTATTGGGGACCACCACATCCCTTTATTAGGCACGAGTACACAAACCTTTGAGTTGTATTAATAGGACTGCCACATCCCGTAGGATCCACCACACTCCTTAATATTAGATAAAGGACCCGCCACAGTCCATAACATTAAATAACATTGCTTAACATTTTTAATCATATGCATATGTTTCATAAATACCACATCACTCCATAAACATTCTAACACATGTATTCAACTACACGTTTCCATATGAAATTATAAGAATTTATATTTCATAAGGAAGGTCACTCACCTTGGGTTTGGTGCTAAGATTAATACCAACTACTTCCTTGGTATGCAAGTATTAGTTGCTTCCCAATCTAACAAGTCAATGTCATTAGTATTTGAATATACTAATCAACATCAAACCCAATAATACATCACATCATTTGGTCAATCAGAAATAACTAAGGAGGAATTAAATATGATATTTAAAATTTATATAACACCCAAGTAATTAGGGTTCTAACAAAATTTAAGTAATTAAATTACGAATCCGCTTGAGAAAGTTGTGGCCATTTTATTACAACCTTTTCCAAATCGTTTCTCAAGAAAAACAGCAACACGACTTCAACTTCCTGGAATTTGCATAATTTTTATACATCATAACTTTGTATGATATTACAACAAATATCAGTAAACACATTTAATAATACAAAATGAATGTTTCATATTTTTTAGGGCTCATTTGCTATGTCGAGCAAAACGTCAAACACCTAGTATCCATTCTTGCTCATTTAGGGCAGACTTTAAAACAAAGCTTCAAACTATCACCAAAGGTTCATTCCTTGGTATTTTTACACAATTTTCGGATATGTTATACATGTATAAGTATATTTTATCTCCAACTAGAATCACTCAATTCCAATAAGTATTCCATGATTTATGTCATTTTTAGTACAACTAGGTCGAAAACGAACATTAAAGCATAACTTAACATTTTTAAGCATACATAACCTCCACCTTGGGTATCAAGCATGAAAACATATAATAAAAATGTTTCAACATATATACACATAAAAAAACGAATTTCCTAAGTTAAAAAGCATCACGAGGAGAAAATTTAAATCATGTTAACTTTAAAGTTAACATTTACGATCCTAGTACACGTTCTTACACATGTTCTTAAGCCATCCTTGTTCCAACACAATTAGCAATATGGGTATCATTAAAATATTTATCAAAATCAAAAATAAAAATATGCCAAGTTCATAACTCATCCATGTGACCAACTTCAATAAAGAAGTAATTACCTTACGAGGATTCCTCGATTTATAGAAATTTTCCAAAGATTTCTTCCTTAACTTTCTTCTCTTTCTCTCTCTTTAGGCAAAACTTGTTATTTCTTGTGAGGAAGAATACATACCTCTCATTTATAATTAGAAATACGTTTTAAAGTGGTCTAATAGCAATAGTGGTAGTGGTAACGCGTGATTGGTTGGATGAAAGGTCGAATTAGATAATTCCATTAATGACACATTTGTCCCACCTTGGTAAAATCACCATAACTAACTATCAAGGCCCCCAATTTCCTGCCTCTTTGTGTCTACGTGTAGATAAATTATACATATCCAACTTTCATATTTTGTGTTTTTCCAAAATCATAAAATTAGTACGCCTAATTTGGGCTTCGAATAGGAAAGTAACAATTTATCGAAAATCTCAAAACTTTCACATTTGGCGACCAAACATTGTCAATTTCGTATCAACACCCTAATTTACTTTTATAAACATAATCATGCATTAAAAACATAATTTATGATGCATTTAACCACATAACAAATCGTATGCTCTAAACATGGTATCCCCAATCATAAGCTTGATTAGCATCTAATATAAATCGCATATATCTCACATGAGCATGCATCTCCTACACATGATAATTAAAATGTTTAACAGACATAACCAATTTATAACTTATAACTCATTACTTATACTTAATCATGTAATTAACCTTACTAATCATGTTTTAGTGCCTTGCGATTCTACCCCTCTTATGAAAATTTCTTCCTCGAAATTTAACGGATAAGGAACTTACCAAACAGATGAGGATATTGCTTCTTCATGTCATTCTCTCCTTCCCAGGTGGCATATTACACATTCTGACTTCTCCACATCACCTTAACTAGTGAAATGGTTTTATTACTTAACACTTGCTCCTTTCGATCTACAATAGCAGTGGGTTCCTCCACATAGGTCAAGTCATCTTGAAGCTCTATCGGTTGTGAAATAAACACATGTGAAGGATCGTCCATATACTTTCGTAACATGGATATATGAAAAACATCATGTATCCGAGATAATTTTGGTGGTAATGCCAACTTATAAGCTACATCTCCAACCCGTTTCATTATCTCGTAAGGGCCAATGTACCTGGGACTTAACTTTCCCTTCTTCCCAAATCTCATAACCCTTTTCCAAGCAGAAATACGTAGGAATACTCGATCACCTTCCTCAAATTTCAATTCTTTCCTTCGGTTATCCGCATAACTTTCCTATCTACTTTACGCCACTTTCAAGTGATTATGAATAAGATTTATCTTTTTAGTAGTCTGCTGCATAATTTCTGGCCCAAGTAGTTTTCGTTCTCCTACCTCAGTCCAACACATTGGAGTTCTGCACTTTCTCCCATACAAATCTTCATAAGGGTCCATCTCAGTACTCGAATGATAGCTATTATTATAATCAAACTCTATTAGTGGAAAATGTTCATCCCAACTCCCCTTGAACTCCAGTACATCAATTCGTAACATGTCTTCAAGTGTTTGGATCATTCTTTCTGACTACCCATCAGTCTGAGGATGAAAAATTGTACTAAATTTCAATTTAATCCCCAAAGCTTGTTATAAACTAGGCCAAAGTGAGAAGTAGACTTAGGATCTCGGTCAGAGATAATACAAATAGGTTCACCATGCAATCTAATAATCTTATCCACAAATATTTTTGCATATTTATCTATGGAGTAAGTAGCTTTAACAGGAAAAAAATGTGCAGACTTAGTCAACCTATCAATGACAACCCAAATAGAATCAAACCCTCGTGATGATTTTGGTAAGCCTATAACAAAATAAATAGTAACATGCTCCCATTTCCACTGAGGAATAGGTAAGGGCTGTAGTAAACAACTCGGCTTCTGATTCTCCGCCTTCACCTGTTGGCAAACTAGACATCTAGCAACAAAATTTGTAATGTCGTGTTTCATTCTCGGCCACCAATAACATTATTTCGAATCTCTATACAGTTTTGTGATCCCTGGATGCATAGCATATAAAGAACAGTTCGCTTCCTCTAAAATGGTTCTTCTTAAATCAGGCACATTAGGTACACAAAAACGGCTAACGTACATAACAATGTCATCATCAGAAATAGAAAATTCATTTGCTTTACCCTTTTCATATTACCTCTAACTTTCTTTAATTCTGTATCTCCTGCCTGTGCTTATTTTATCCAGTCTATCAACGTGGGTCTAACATTTAAATGTGCTACTATTCTGTAAGACTCATTCAAAATTAATTCCACCCCCATTAAAGCTAACTCTCTCAGCAGGTCAACTCGAATACAATAAATACAAGATACTATACCTAGAGATTTTTTACTCAAAGCATCAGCAACAACATTATCTTTACCCGAATGGTGATGTATCATGCAATCATAATCTTTTACAAGTTCCATCCACCTTCTTTACCTCAAGTTCAAGTCTTTTTGAGTAAACAAATATTTTAAGCTTTGATGGTCAGTAAAAATTTCACAACTAACACCATATAAGTAATGTCTCCAGATCTTTAGTGCAAAAACTACTGCAGCTAACTCAAGATCATGAGTAGGGTAGTTGAGTTCATGTATCTTTAACATTCGAGAAGAAAAATCAATTACCTTTCCATGTTGCATTAATACACATCCAAGTCCTCGATACTAAGCATCACTATAAATAACTAAACCTTCTGTACCCATTGGGATAGTCAATATTGGAGCTGATGTCAACTTACCCTTTAAATTTTCAAACATTTTATCACAATCACCACTACACACAAACTTGTTCTCCTTTCTGGTAAGCTTAGTCAATGGCAATGCAATAGAAGAAAACCCCGGTATAAACCTCCTGTAATACCCCGCCAATCCCAAAAAGCTACGTAGTTCAGTCACACTAGTTGTTCTTTCCCAATTCATTACTGCTTCTACCTTCTTGGGATCAACACAAATACCATCAGCATAAATAACATGCCCCAAAAATACTACCTTGTCTAGCCAAAATTCACATTTAGAAAACTTAGCATACAACTGCTTCTCTCTCAAGGTTTGTAAAATAATACGCAGGTGGTGTTCATGCTCATCCCTATTACGAGAATATATCAAAATATCATCAATGAAGACAATAACAAAAGAATCCACGTATGGGTGAAATATACGGTTCATCAAATCCATGAATACAACCGGTGCATTTGTTAACCCAAATGGCATGATAAGAAATTCATAGTATGCATACCTGGAACGAAAAGCAGTTTTAGAAATATCATAGTCTCTTACTTTCAATTGATGATATCCGGATCTGAGATCGATCTTGGAAAACACTTTGGCTCCTTGCAACCGATCGAACAAGTCATTAATTCGGGGTAATGGGTATTTGTTACGAATAGTCACTTTATTCAATTGACGATAATCGATGCAAAGTCTCATGGTTCCATCTTTCTTTTTCACAAGCAATACTGGGGCTCCCCACGGTGGTACACTAGGCCTTATAAAACCACGATCTAACAAATCTTGCTACTTCATCTTTATCTCTTTTAATTCTGCAGGTTCCATACCATATGGTGCAATATATATTGGTGTAGTGCCAGGTACCAACTCAATAAAAAATTCTACCTCACAGCCTGGTGCTAACCCTGGGAGTTCTTCTGGGAAGACATATGCAAACTCATTAACTACTGGTATATCTGATAGTTTTCCATCCTCTTATCGTGTGTCCACCACATGAGCAAGATAACCCTCACATCCTTTCTTTAGCAGTTCATAACATTTTGTAGCAGAAATCAAACATGTTGGATTGACATTTCGTTCCCTAATAAATTTAAATTCAGGTTCACCCGGTAATCGAAACACTACCTCCTTTTTAAAGCAATCTAAACATACATGATATGAGGCTAACCAATCCATACCTAGTATCACATCAAAGTCGCGCATATCGAGAGGTGATAAGTAAACTAACAACTCATTTTTACCTATTCGCACCACGCACTCCCTATACACCTTATCAATAAAAATCAATCCCCCTACTGGAGTAATGATCGCTAAACCAGAATCTAACGATGATAATGGCTTACTAAGATGCAACGGATAAAGAAGAGATACAAAAGAATGTATAGAACCAGGATCTATCAACGCATAAGCATCTTTATCACAAATAGAAAGTGTACTTATCACTATGTTAGGCATAGCTTGTGCATCTTGTTGCGTCAGTGCAAACACTCTGCCTTGGCCTTGGTTTTGATACACGCCTCCTCTACCTTCCCTGTGTACTTTCGGTGTAGAAATCCTATCTCCTACTATCACACTCCCAACCGAAGTTCTAGCTCCCATCGCTGGACAATTTTTTCATAAGTGCCCCAGTTGATGATAATAGAAACACAAAGGTTTCATCTCAGCTATTGTATAATCTCGAGACATGTGCCCTTGACCACCACATCTAAAATAAAACACGGCCCTCAGTCCCATCACAGATACATTTTCTGACTGACTCATCCCATCAGTCCTTCCACCTCGAGCCTGAAATCTTCCACATGCACTTCTATTATTTTTAAATTCTTATCGCTTAGATACTCCTCGTGCTACAACTTGAGATGAGGTTCCCATCTCCCATCCATATGACTTCATACTATCATGTCTAGCTTTCTTCTAATGTTCGGCTTGCATCTCTTTCATTGACTTTTCAGATACCATAGCTTTGTCCACCAGATCCACATAATCGGTGATCTTCATATTAGCAACCATATTTTTTATATTTACATTCAACCCAGACTGGAACCGATCACATTTACTTTCTTTTGTCCTCACGAAATTAAGTGCAAATCTAGATAATGATATAAACAAATTTTCATACTCTACCCCCGTTCGGTTCCCTTGTTTCAGCATGATAAATTCTTCCTCTTTCTCCTTCATGTCAAGCCTTGGGAAGTATTTTTCAAATAACACATTCACAAATTTCTCCCATGTAATTGGTGGAGGATTTGCTCGCACTACTCCCCCAATCGTAGTAAGTAACCTCTCTGTAGCATCCCACCATAACTTTGCATCATCCTCCAATCTAAAGGTTTCTAACAAAACCTTTTGTTCATCTCGCACTTCCATCACCTTGAATATTGTTTCCATTTTTTGAATCAACGCCTCTGCCACTAACGGATCCATAGTCCCCGTAAATGCTGGAGGACTTAACTTCATGAACCTCTCAGGCAATTTATCCCTATCACCGCCATGTACTCCACCTCTTGCTTCTTCCACCAATTGTGCCACAACACATAATATTCTTCCCACATCATCAATAGGTTGTTGTTGCACCCCTGGTTCATCCACTTCAATATGTCTATGTCATGCTGACTATTAGGTACATAGGATGCCTCACCATCTCTTCTATCATGTGTCTCGTGTGGATTCATCACTCACTGCAATATAATTAACTTAAACAAAATACAATAGCAGAAGTTTAATATTAACATTGTTAGTCAAAATCCAAACGCATATCAAACTCACTTTCTAGTGTCCACTGCCAATCTAGACCCTCACACCCTATCTAGAACCTAATAACCACGCTCTGATACCAAGTTGTCGTGCCTCGACTTAATTAAGTTAAACTCATCATTTTACTTAGAGATAACTTCCTTTAATTATGCTTTTTTACTTTAAATCTCTCATGACAAATAGCATAAGTTTTTTTTTCAAAGGCAAGTGTAGATGACAACAAAACTACCTTTACATGTAACTTATAAGTACCATACAACTTTAAATACCCAAGATCCTTAGTTTAATATTTACACAAAAAGCTTCTTGACATTCAAACCATATTAGATATCCATCACTCCCCTGTTTTAAGGTCCTAACTTGGCAGTGAACTCCAAATGATAATCATACCTAAATAAAATATTATAGGAGTGTAAGCCATAAAGGCTTAGTGAATGACCATATACCACACATATAACCATTTTGAATAACCATTTTTATTTTGTTCTAATGCTATAACCCTACAGGAATTATGAAACTCTCGCAAGCTTGGACCCGCCACAGTCCAATTAACCCACCACATTTATTGGGGACCACCACATCCCTTTATTAGGCACGAGTACACAAACCTTTGAGTTGGATTAACAGGACTTCCACATCCTGTAGGACCCACCACAGTCCTTAACATTAGATAAAGGACCCGCCACAGTCCATAACATTAAATAAAATTGCTTAACATTTTTAATCATATGCATATGTTTCATAAATACCACATCACTCCATAAACATTCTAACACATGTATTCAACTACACGCTTCCATATGAAATTATAAGCATTTATATTTCATAAGTAAGGCCACTCACCTTGGATTTGGTGATAAGATTAATACCAACTACTTCCTTGGTATGTTAATATTAGCTGCTTCCCAACCTAACAAGGCAATATCATTAGTATTTGAATACACTGATTAACATCAAACCCAGTAATACATCACATCATTTGGTCAATCAGAAATAACTAAGGAGGAATTAAATATGATATTTCAAATTTATATAACACCCATGTAATTATGGTTCTAACACAATTTAAGGAATGAAATTACGAATTCGCTAGACAAAGTTATGGACATTTTATTACAACCTTTTCCAAATCGTTTCTCAAGAAAAACAGCAATACAACTTCAACTTCCTAGAATTTGCATAATTTTTATACATCATAACTTTGCATGATATTACAACAAATATCAGTAAACAAAATGAATAATACAAAATGAATGTTTCATAATTTTTAAGGCTCATTTCCTATATCGAGCAAAACGTCAAACACCTAGTATCCATTCTTGCTCATTTAGGGCAGATTTTAAACCAAAAATTAAAACTATCACCAAAGGTTCATTCCTTGGTATTTTTACACAATTTTTGGATATATTATACATGTATTAGTATATTTTACTCTCCAGCTAGAATCACTCAATTCCAATAAGTATTCCATGATTTATGCCACTTTCAGTACAACTTGGTCGAAAACGAAAATTAAAGCATAACTTAACATTTTTAAGCATACATAACCTCCACCTTGGGAATCAAGCATGGAAACATATATACACATAAAAAAACTGAATTTCCTAAGTTAAAAAGTTCCACGAGGAGTAAATTTAAATCACGTTAACTTTAAAGTTAACATTTATGATCCTAGTACACGTTCTTACACATGTTCTTAAGCCATCCTTGTTCCAACACAAATAGAAATATGGGTATCATTAAAATATTTATCAAAATCAAAAATAAAAATATGCCAAGTGTAGAACTCATCCATGTGACCAACTTTAATAAAGAAGTAATTACCTTACGAGGATTCCTCGATTTATACAAATGTTCCAAAGATTTCTTCCTTAACTTTCTTCTCTTTCTATCTCTTTAGGCAAAACTTATTATTTCTTGTGAGGAAGAATCAATACCTCTCATTTATAATCATAAATATGTTTTAAAGTGGTCCAATAGTAATAGGGGTAGTGGTAACACGTGATTGGTTGGATGAAAAGTCGAATTAGACAATTCCATTAATGACACATTTGTCCCACCTTTGTAAAATCACCATAACTCACTATCACGAGCCCCGATTTACTGCCTCTTTGTGTCTATGCGTAGATAACTTATACATATACAACTTTCATATTTTGTGTTTTTCCAAAATCATAAAATTAGTATGTATAATTTGGACTTCGAACGGAAAAGTAGCAATTTACCGAGAATCTCAAAACTTTCACATTTGGGGACCAAACATTGCCAATTTCATATCAACACCCTAATTTACTTTTATAAAAATAATCATGCATTAAAAACATAATTTATGATGAATTTAACGACATAAATAATCATATGCTCTAAACATGGTATCCCCGATCATAAGCTTGATTAGCATCTAATATAAACCACATATATATCTCACATGAGCATGCATCCCCTAAACATGATAATTAACATGTTTAACATACATAACCAATTTATAATTTATAACTCATAACTTATATTTAATCATGTAATTAACCTTACTAATCATGTTTTAGGGTCTTACAGGAAATTATAAACTCTGCACGATTATATGGTATACCTTCAAGAGGCTGAATTTAACATAGGGAATATTAATGATCCGATTTCTTATGAAAAGCCTATAAATAGTGATGATTCTGGTAAATGGATTAGTGGCATGAATGAAGAAATAAAATCTATGAATGATAACAAAGTTTGGAAGTTGGTCGAATTTCCAAAATGAAAAAAATGAGTTGGGTGCAAGTGGGTCTTTAAGACCAAACTTGACTTGAAAGGCAATATCGAGTGACATAAGGCTAGACTTGTTGCGAAAGGTTTTAATTAACAAGAAGGCATTTATTATAGTGATACCTTCTCCCCAATATCAAAGGACTCATTAAGAATCATATTGGCATTGATGGCTCATTATGATTTGGATTTTCACCAAATGGATGTGATAAAACTTTTCTAAATGGGAGTTTAGAAAAAGAAATCTACATGGCACATCCACAAGGTTTGATAAAAGAAGGAAATGAAAACATCGTTTGTATGGTAAATAATTTAATATATGGTCTAAAGCAACATTCTTGCCAATGTTACATTAAGTTCCACGATACCATTACATCCTTTGGGTTTAAAGAAAACACTGTTGATCAGTGTATATAACTGAAGTTCAGTGGAAGTAAGTTTGTGTTTTTAGTACTATATGTTGACGACTTACTTATCACTAGGAGTGATCTTGGTTTATTATGTGAAACAAATAAATACCTTTCTGAAAACTTTGAAATGAAATATTTAGGTGAGGAATCCTTAGTGATCGAGACATAAATATCCTGGGATAGATCATCAGGAACATTGGAATTATCTCAGAAAGTTTACATTAGCAAAGTTTTAGAAAGATTCAACATATAAAGTTACAATCCCATTAATGTTCCCCTTCAAAAAGGGGTTAAGTTCAGCTTAATGCAATGCCCACAAACTGATTTAGAAAGGGAGCACATGAAAGGCATGTCTTAAGCTTCTCTCGTCGAGATCTTGTTGTATGCACAAGTCTGTACTAGGTTAGAAATCAGTTTTGCCGTTGGGATGTCGGGGAGATATTAAAGCAATCTAGGGATCTACCATTAGGAAGCTGTAAAGAAAGTGTTGAGGTACCTGCAAGGGACCAAGGATTACATGCTCACATATAAGAAGACTGATCACCTTGAGGTGGTTGGTTATTCAGACTCAGATTTTGGGGGATGCCTTGATAATAGAAAGAGCACTTCAGGTTAGGTTTTCCTTCTTGCTGGAGGAACCGTTTCATGAAAAAGTGCTGAGAAGAGCGTCATTGCATCGTCTACTATGGAGGAGGATGTGACACCCTATATGTCTGTGCATGTAATATATAATTAATTCGATAAATTTTAAATTACTTGTGTGTCATAATTTAATTGAATTAATTATGGTAATATTTATTTAAATATCAATTGGAGAGTGAATGGCTAATATTTAGGGAAATTTAATTACTAGGTGAATAGTAATAATTTATTTATGTCATAACGTGTACTAGTGACGTGGCATTTATTTATCTCAGTCGGGAGTCGGTATAGACTAATTTGGGTGTGAGATAGGGATTTTTATAAATTAATTCGGATGTCAATTCTAAGTACACGGTTGAGTCCGGATGGGACGAGATAGTCGAAAAAGTGTACCTGAGAGTACTAAATGGGTCACGAGGAGTTTTTAGACATCACCGGACCCACACGGGGGTATTTGGGTCACTCGGGCTTGGCCCATTAGGCTAAAAACGGGATTTAGCTTTAATACCTAATGTAGGAGAAAAGGAAAACTCTAGAAACTACAAGAGAGGACCTAGGGTATTGAGAGGAACCCATAGAGAGTGGTTACACTGCAAATTGGAGTCTTTTGGAGACAAGACAGGGAACCAATTGGGAGTTCATCATCAACCTTGTAATTCACACCCTCGGATCAAACCCTACGAAACCATAAGGCAAGTGGTTAACTTGATGTGATATTAATTAATGTTAATCAATTCATATTTTTGTGATGTGAAATCAGAAATTCGTGTTGGGTACATTGGGTACAAAACGGGTTTTTATCAAAGGAACACTTAAATGATATTTAATGTGGGAATTAATGGTGTGACATGGTTCTGTAAGGATATTTGATTTACATGTGAAAAACCCAATAGAAATTATGGACGAATTTGGGGTAAGTAGATGAAATTGAAACCTAACGAGTAAAAACCCAGGATTTTTCCCCAAATCAGAAAGGTAGAAATTTGTGAAATTAAATTTATATTTGAGATTCTATGAGAGGCCCTGATCATGTTCTTATATAGTCACGATGTTGATTGTGCTTGGGTTAGAGCAAGGGAGAGGTTAGAAATTGGAAAATTTCGTTAATGGAGGAAACAACAAGGTGGATAAGACGACCACCTGTTCGATCGATCGATCGACGGTTGGGGGTTGATCGATCGACCCTTCACGTTTTTTCAGCAGTTTGGCTTAGGAATTTATATGGGTAAAAATTTTAGTTGCAAATTCCCCTAGCATAATTAAGAGGAAAAAAATTAATTATGGGATTTAATTCTTAACAATTATAAAGGAGTATAATTAGGAGTGGTGGGGGAATGAAGTGCGACACATTGCGAATGAATCTTGAGAAATAAATTATGAAAAATAAAATAACGGACTAGGTGAATAAGTTCGGGTATAGTAGTAGGGCAACACTACTCATTTAAATTAATTATAGAGGAAAACTAATTAATTTGGAGTCGGAGATTAGACTCGGGTGATATTTAATTTCAGACCACGTGAGCGAGTCCAGGTAGCTTGGTTGAGTGATACCAAGGCGTTAAATTAATTACTGGGAGGAGTAGATTAATTTGAAGTGGGAATATTGACTCAGGAAAATATTAAAATACGGACCAAGTGAGCGAGTCCGGGTATATTGGTTGAGTGACACCAAGGTAATAAATTAATTAAGGGATAAATTAATTTATTTAGAGTCGGACTATAGACTCAGGAAAGTATTATATTAATTAATGTGTAAATTATTTAATAATTAGAGTTGGACCATAAACTCGAGATACTAAATACAAGCTAGTGTTACGGACTCAGTACACGGTAAAGCCGGGATATTTTATACTTATATACATACGGTGTGTGATAGTATAGATATGGTGTGTGCATATAAATATCAGTGATTAGATATTATTAATATATATATACTCTAGTTCTATCAGAGGAGGTTGCGCGATGTGGGTGAATCCCCTAGCTTGAGGAGTAGGGTGAGTATATTCCCAGGTCATAACGTCCATTATATGGGTGAGGGGCTTATCTCACTTTCAGGGAAGGAATATGACCGCCTCCATTATGTATGTTTTTCTCCAAGTTGGTGAGCGATTCTGACTTGGGGTAACAAGGTTATATAGAGTATACCTAGTGTGATAGCACTTTAGAGAATACATCCGGTGAGTTATTACTCGGGAGGATGGGTTATATTTATATTCAACATGTGTGTTAATGTTGTAATATGGTTCTATGTATATAATGGGATAAATAGTTATATACGGGTCATTAAATACATGTAGTGAATTGTATTAATTATATATAAGTTATATTCACATTCAACATGTGGGATTGTTATAAGATAATTGTACATACATAATGGGGTGAATAATTATATACGAGAAGTTTAAATACATGGAGAAAATTTTATTATGTATATAACTAGTGAATGTTATATGGCTTTCAAGGAAAGATGATTAACTAAGTTCAGATGGTAAGTAACTTATAAATCATGCATTAATAATACTCGATTTAGAGTAGAATGACAAGAGGAGGTTATACCAGAACTAGTTGGACGGGGTGGGGTTAAAGTAACCGTTAGGTGTGCACATTAGTGGAGGGGTGAGTATATCCTCAAGAGAGTGCGACACTAACTTAAATATGAAGTGCATTCATATATTTTTAATTATTGTAGTTAATTCACTTGCTAAATATTTTCAAAATGTTTTGGGTTCTAACCCTTGCTATAAAATTATTTTCAAAACCTTTTAGATGTCCAGCCACAGGGACGCCAGGATTGATATTCTATTCCAGAGACGCGGCGCTGCAGCTCATGTGGATGCTAGCAGGAGTTTGGTTTAGACGCATCGTTCACTCCTTCGTAGAGTAGGAATCAGTTATCAGTTTCATTTTTACTAAGGGCTGCTCACCCAGACTTTCCAGTATAGTTTTCATATTAATTTTTTCAGGTGTTGGATGTTTGTATTGGACTATTTACTTTGGTAAACGATGGTTTACTCGGCATGTCGTTTTATTAATTATTCAGTTAATTTAATTCAGTTATTGTGCATGGCTCATATTATAATTTCTCATGTTATTGTTTTGTTTAATTAAAAAGATAAAATTTGGCACCAGCTTTTTGGAATACTAGGTGGTTAGTAAGTTTTAAAAAGGTTTTCGACAGTGATGCTAAGGATGAACCAACTGGGATTCCTATTTTAATTTGGTATAGGACTGATCACCCGATATTTTAGTAGGCGGGGTGTCACAGATGAATTCGTAGCTTGCTTCAAAGATACAAATCATGGATTATGGCTACAAAACTTTATTTTTGGATAAAGAATTATGGGATCGATATCTAAGCCGTGAAAGATTTACAGTGATAATGTTGTAGCATTCTTCTTTTCGAAGAAAAATAGGTTAATTAAGGCAGCTAAGCATATCGAGATGAAGTACCTACTAGTGAAAGAAGAGGTTCAGAAACAAAGAGTGTCGATTGATCAAATTAGTACGAGTGATAACATAGCAGAACCTTTTATGAAAGGACTATCTCCGATGACCTTTATAGAACATATCAAAGAGATGGGTCTCGATTAGTTAGATTGTGATTCCTATTTGGCTTAGTTGTTTGACACTATTACTAGGCATTAATACAAGTGTTTCATATTTCTATTATTTATGTCTTTTCTGAATGCATGCATATGATTATGATCTATTGTTTGATAGAAATAGTTCTGTGGCCATCCCGGTTGGTGCAGCATTCGTTTCGAGAGGAAGGAGGAGGATCCCCGAGGAAGAACTGTGTCGTGATCTCGCACCCTTCTCTTCAAAAAGTGCTTCGTCTATCGTCGGTGTGGGGTGAATGTAAAGAGATATAGTCGCCAGCCTATTTTTCTCAAAACAGGCAAAAGAACATGTTGCCACTTCAAAAGATAGGCATCAAAGACAAATTGATACATAAGAAACCAATAGATCGGAAGTTCGGAGGCTAAGTTACGGAATGGGAAGGTGTTAGGCACCCATCCCGTCCTTTCGGTCCCTCACGGGAAAGTGATAATATTTTCCTTGTTATCCCCGTGAAGTGTATGCACGTGTTTATATATTGGAGATTGGAATTGTTGGACCCATACCATGGAAAAGATAGGGTGAGGTCATCAATAGGAATAATCCCAAAATTAATAATAAATGTAGAAGATAGAATATGAGCGATCATCGAGATATTGATCATTATTGGGAAAAGACAATATATGTGAGATGAGACGCGAACAAGCATGTTATATGTATATGTATAAATATGAGGGATTTTGAGAAATTTGGAAAATAAGAGAAATTAGAAAATTGGAAAGTTGGACTCGAGTCTCGAATTTTAATCTGAGACGCCTACATAGCCTATAAAGGTATAAAATTCCGCGTAGTTTGAATATAGAATAGGGGTGGGGTTTATCCCATAATTTCGAACAAAATTTTATTAGGTGGGTGCGTGTAGAAAATGTATTTTTGGTTTTGAAAAAGTGTGGTGGATAATTTCGTTCGGAATTTAAGGGTGTAACCATATTTTATTTGTTTTTGGGTTTTTAATGAAAAATAAAGTATGTGCAATATACTAATAAAAGCGTAGATGTTAATGTGTATAAACTAAAATGAAACTAGATTGTGAATCTAATGTAACTTATGCGAAAACAAGAGATTTAAAAGAGGAGGAGAAGGAAATGGACCTTCCTTGGAGCTTGAGCTTGGATCTTCGGTGAAATCCTTTGAATGTTGATGGATGTTGATGAGAGAGAAGGATATTTGCCAAATTGGGTCTGAAAGGATGGGTATTTAGGCTTGAATGGAACTTCTCAAATGGAATTTCGCTAACTTGGAGAGAATATAGTTGAGATCACTCATGCTGATGGGTTTGTTGCCTCTTGGGAATGAGGTCATGGACTTTATTTATAGGGAAAAAGGGGGGTGTCGATCGGCCTAACCCAGGGGGTGCCTATTGGCAGGTCACCCTTGACACTGTGCTGATAGGCAGGGTTCAGGACCTGCCAATTGGTAGTCTCATGCAGACTTTTTTAGAAAAATGATTGTAGCGCACAAATCATTGATCCAAATCGTGCACTGGGTATACCATTTGAAAGGTATTTCAGATACCTTCGAGAGTACTTTGGACCTCTCCCGGGTTCGAGAGTTGACTTTAGGTCAAACGTGGCTCAGAAGCGCGCATTGGTCCTTTAGATGGGAGATCATCGTACGCAAACGGATCATTTGTCCGTATGGTAAGTCAGAATCGCACATTGGGTGGACCGTTGGAAAGGTTAGGAGATGTACTTCAAATTCCAAAGAGTTTCTCTTGGTTCAGAAAGTTGACCTTGGTCATATGGGGCCCAGAAAAATCCAGTGACCTCTCAGAGTAAAACGGATAGTTCGTCCGTACCGTAGGTCAGAATTGCACACGAGGAAGATCGTTAGAAAGGTTATTCAATTCCCTTTGGATATTCATTCAGTATCGTTCGAGCTGAAGAGTTAACTTTGATCAAACAGAGTCTAAAATCGCTCGATGGCCTCTAAATCGATTTTTGGAGGAAAACTGATCGTTCGTCCCAACGATTATGTCGTTTTGCGCAAGCGACAGATCGATGGAAAGGGGTATTAGTGGCCTTCAAAGATTCAAAGATCTTTTTCTCTGACAAAATAGTTGATTAGAGTCAAATGGCACCCGAGGGTATTCGATGGACTCTAGCTTAGTACTCGAAAGGTGACCTAGGTTTGCGGTGGAAAGGGGGAGTGATAGGGGTCTAAGGAGAGACTTAGGGGTTCCTAGAATGTGGTGTCTATAGAGCCCTTCGATGAGTAATATTGTAATAAGTGAACTTCAAATAGATATCACATGATGAAGGGAGGTTAGTTCTGTAGACCTAAGGGATGTGGATGACCAATTCAGAGGGTTAAGGTCAATTCTAACCTAAAAGATATGACAACCGAGGATTTAGGTAAATTCTGACCTAACTGAGGTGACGACCCAAGACCGAGGTCAATTCTGACCTAACTGAGGTGATGATCTAAGACCAAGGTCAATTTTGACCTAAAAGAGGTGATGATCAAGGATCGAGGTCAATTCTGACCTAACTAAGGTGACGATCCAAGATTGAGGTTAATTCTAACCTAGAAGAGGTGGAGACCGAGGACTGAGATCAATTCTGACCTAACTGAGGTGATGATCCAAGATCGAGGTCAATTCTGACCTAAAAGAGGTGATGATCGAGGATCGAGGACCGAGGTCAATTCTAACCTAACTGAGGTGATGATCCAAGACTGAGGTCAATTCTGACCTAAAAGAGGTGACTACCGAGGATCGAGGTCAATTATAACTTAACTAAGGTGACGATATAAGACCGAGGTTAATTTTGACCTAAAGAGGTGAGACCGAGGATCGAGGTCAATTCTGACCTAAGAGAGGTGATGACTGAGGATCGAGGGAAATTCTGACCTAACTGAGGTGATAATTTAAGACCGAGGTCAATTCTGACCTAAGAGAGGTGACGACCGAGGACCAAGGTCAATTCTGATTTAACTAAGGTGACAATCCAAGATTGAGGTCAATTCTTGCCTAAGAGAGGTAACGACCGAGGACCGAGGTCAATTTTGACCTAACTGAGGTGATGATCCAAGACCGAGGTCAATTCTAACCTAAAAGAGGTGACGATCAAGGACCGAGGTCAATTCTAACCTAACTGATGTGACGATCCAAGACCGAGGTTAATTATGACCTAAAAGAGGTGATAACCAAGGACTGAGGTCAATTTTGACCTAACTGAGGTAACGATCCAAGATCGGGGTTAATTCTGACCTAGAAGAGGTAACGATTGAGGACCAAGGTCCATTCTGACCTAACTGAGGTGACGATCCAAGACTAAGGTCAATTCTGACATAAAAGAGGTGTAACTTCCTTCGGGAAATTTGGGGACTCTAGCGGGGATGAGGATTGGATTTTAGGTTCTGCTGGGAATAGTGAATGATCCGGGGATTTGGTAGCAGGGGGAAAATTTAAAGTGTCCTTTGGAGATGTTTTTGGAGATAATGATTCTCTGGAATTCCGCCAGGGGTGTAAAAAATGTTTTCCTTAGAGAACAAGGTGCTAGAATGGATTTGGTAATTTTAATAATTTTTCGGGAATTGTTCAGGATTTTTGGTATTTTTTGGACTTCTTGTACTAAATTTTAAAGGGTGTGTCGATCGACATGGATGCAGGTGTGACGATCGACATGGATGGAGGTGTGCCAATCGATATTGGCACAGACTTTTGGGATACCTTGAGCAGGTGAAAGGCTCAGTGCCGATCAGTGGGTGGTCGGGTAAATTCTCCTTTCCTTGAGACCATTTTTCTATGACGATCCTTTTCAAATGTTAATCCTTTTGTTCTTGATGGGGATTTGCAGGTGACCTTCTATTCATGGGGGATCTCCATCCAGTACACGGGGGTGACTGGGGGTATGTGTAGCTGCGACAGTTGACAGTGTGAGTTTGTGTACGTCTGGTACCTAGGAGAGAGGGTTGTGGGGAAAATGAAGAGACATCCACTTTTGGTTCTTTCCTTTTGGATTTATTACAAATTCATTGCTGACTGTGGGAGCTTATCATTTGCATGCTTGATGTAGCGGCCTTGCACCTGAAAAGAGACTCAAAAATGCAAAAAGATATGCACATTTTGTTTCATTATCTTGATTTAGTGGCTTACTCTACATGAACTTTAGTTTACTGCTGAATTTTTTACTTTGAGGAGTAGCAAGAATGTGTTTTTTGGAAATTTCTGAATATGTTTGAGTAAAAAATGGCCTCGATGGCTAGGTTGAAAAAGAGCTTCCTTTCATAAGGGATTTATTTTGAGAAAAAGTAGGAAAAATAAGTTTTTTTAAAATTTTTGAGTGAAGGAAGGTTTGGTCGCTCGGTCATTGACTATGGAGGAATGACTTATCTTCCGGCGGTGCTAGGATTCGTACATTTACAGGACATGGGGTGATGCTGGATATGCCAAGACTGTCATCCTAGGTCTTGTTTCAAAGGTTCTGTTGGTGACTGAGGAGAGGCTGGTGGATCCCCAACTGGTTGCTATTATTTCTTGGATGTCATACCATCGCAATACTGCGACGGTGATACTGGCGGAGACCTGGAATGGCTTGGATGCCTGGCAAGAGGATCGTTCTTACTTTCTGAGGGGTAACCCTATAATGTTGTTTATTTGGTTGTCAAAGATTTTTCATATGGAGGTCCCACCTAAGTATCCATTACCGGCGGTTTCAAACTTCTTCTCTCACTATTTCATTAGCGTAGGCCTGGACATCGAGATTTAGGGGAACTAGTTTGTAGAGCATGGGGATCAAGGCTTAAACTGGTCTGTGCCTTGGTGGGTGAGCTATTGCCCATTCTGGAACCCGAGGAGTACCAATACGTCCGGTTAGTAAGCCTCAGGCAGACCTCTTTCTACTTTCCCTGGCGACGGTAACGCCAATATGGTTAGGAGAAAATTGTGCCACCGCGGACACCGAACTTCCTTCCTATGGAGGACCTGATAGAGCGTATGCGCATGCATCTTGGTTATCTGTGGGAGAATCGCCAACCATTGACCCGTCCTTCTCAATCTACTGGGCGAGTCTGCCATGTCTCCGGGAACTACATGAAGTGGTTATGGAAGAAGGTAGTGGTCAGGATGCTAGCTCTAGAGACTAGTCAAAGATGGTTTGCTATATCTGACACCGTGGAGGGGGCGTTGTGGTCTTCCCCAAGATAGTCTGGGCTTATCGCTCCATAGAGCGTCTACGATACTCCATTCAAGCAGGGGAGGTTTGGGGAGGTGCTGGTTCCTCTAGCAGCTACGGGTAGGGTTTGTGAAGCTTCTTGTAATATGTGTGGTTTTATGATTTGTGGGAATAATTGGGGGTATTTTCAGGAGTTGTGGGTCTTGTTATTATCTGGGGTTTTTAGTAGGTGTAGTGTTGTCCAGGGAGGTCGTTCAACTCCTTATGTTGATGTAATCGTACGAAAATTTCAGATAATGAAATAAATAAGTTTTTGATCATCTAGTTGTGCCTCTTGATGACTTTTTGCATTTTGAACTATCTATACCAATCACTAAGGCGTACATAATCCTTTTGTTCATGTATATGTTAAAAATGAACTTCCATTCTCAGGAATAAGAAAAGAATTGTGTTTTGTGAAAAAGAAGGGGGTCACGCTCATGTAAAGCAAATGAGCTGCCTACGTAGCTCTCAAGGTTTTTGAAAAATTTTGAAATTCACGTTTTTGAAAATGTTTTGAGAGGATCAGGCCCACGTAGTTCTGGGTAGGGGAAAAGAAGAGATTTTTTTTAGAATAGAAGGGAGATGAAAAGATTCGTAACGCGCCGAGATTTTGGACTAAGGGTAGAATTTCTTGAGAAGGTCCAGGTTGACTGGGCGAGCTATCTCTTCTCCATCGAGTTCGGTGAGCACAGCGACGCCGCTCGACAGGATCTTCTTCATAATGTAGGGGCTGCTCCAATTGGGCTTAAATTTCCCTATGGGTCCCATATGGGATATACTATTTCTTTTAGGGCTAAGTCCCCTTCTTGGACATCGCGATCAATAAATCTCTTATTGAATGATCGTACTATACGGTGATGGTACCCTTGTATGTGATATAGAGCCTTCAGCCTCCTTTTGTCTAAGAGGGACAACTCATCAAGACGGCTTTGGTACCAGTCTTCTTCGCTGACCTTTCTTTTAAACATGATGTGCAGCGAGGGTATTTCTAGCTCGGCGTGTAGAACTGACTCCATGCCATAGACTAGAGAGTAATGGGTAGACCCAATAGAGGTTTGAACTGAAGTACGGTATCTCTAGAGGGCGTAAGGGATCCTGTTCGTCAAATCTTGCCAACTCTCGGTCATCTTACTGATGATGGATTTGAGATTCTTATTGGCTGCTTCGATTGCTTCGTTGGTTTGAGGTCAGTATGGAGAGGATTTCTATCTTTGAATTCCTTACTCATCGACCACTTCCGTAACCTCCGCCTCGAAATGTAACCCATTATCTGATACCAGCTCGTGTAGGACCCCATATCGACAGATGATGTTTTTCTTAATGAATTTGGTCACTTTCTTGGCATTTAAAACTGCGTATGACTCGGCTTTTACCTATTCAGTAAAGTAGTCAATAGCGACTAATATGAATTCATGCCCATTGGATGCCTTTGGCTCAACTTTCCCTATGATGTCGATGCCCCATGTGGAAAACGGCCAGGGAGAAGTCACGTTGTACAATTCTCGCGGAGGCAGATGCTGTAGGTTGGAGAATTATTGGCATTTGAGATATCTTTGAACATAGGTCATGCAGTCCTGAACCATGGTAGTCCAGTAGTATCCCTGTCGAATGATCTTTTTGGCGATCATATGGACGTTCATGTGGGGTTCTCATTCCCCGCTGTGGATTTTTTGCATTATTTCTTCAATGTCAGCCCCTGTGATGCCGTGTAAATGGGTTCCATCAAAGTTTCTCTTAAACAGTTCTTTATCACAGACAATGTACTGGGTGTCCAGTCTATAGAGAGTTTCTCAGTCCTTCTTATTGTATCCTTGGGGATACCTACCATGTTTAAGGAGGCGTTAAATATCATAATACCAACAATCGACTATTTTGGGTTCTTCCTCTGTACTGAGCTCAATGTGGTAGTAGTGGGTTAGTTTGTCTTGTTTCTGCATAAGGAAGGGGGCCATGGTTATTCCTTCGGTCATGTAAATTATGGAGGCTAAGGTGGAAAGGGAGTCAGCGAGGTTATTCTTTGCTCGGGGCAGATAGTGGAAGGTGATTTCTTAGAATTGGGAAGCTAGTTATTCAAGGTGGGCATAAAAGGGTAAGAGTTTCTCTCCCCTGACTTTCCACTTACTGAGTACTTGACCGATGATGAGGGTTGAATCCCCGTAAACATCGAGGTATCGAATTCCTTTATTGAGGGAAACTTTTAGGCCTACTGTGCACGCTTCCTATTCAATCATGTTGTTAGTGCAGGGGAAATCCAATTTCATGGCAATGGGAGTGTGGGAGTCATTAGGGGCAATTAGGAGGATTCCAATGCCATATCCTTTCTTGTTGGCAGCGCCGTCAAAGAAAATTTTCCATCGAAGATCTTATTGGGAGGTGCAAAGGATATTCTTATCTGGGAATTCAGAAATCCAGACGTCGGCTTCTTCCTTGGGGTAGTCAGTAAGGTAGTCAGAGATGGCTATTCCTTTCATGGCTTTCTGTGTGACATAGGTGATATCATACTCGGATAGAAGCATCAACCAATGGGCCATTCAACTGGATAGGGAGGGATTCTTGAGTACCTACGTAATGGGATCCATTCGGGATACGAGTCTGATGGGGAAGGCATGTAGTGTCATAACTTTTGGGTAACCTAAACAAGAACGACACATGATTTTTCCAATGTGGTGTAGTTAACTTCGTAACCGGATAACTTTCGACTGGAATAGTAGTTGGTTTCTCTTTACGGTTTTCTTCAAGGTATTGGGCTAGAAAAGCCCCTGCTATAGTATCGATCACGGTTAGATACAGGGGTAAGGGAAGACCAGGCTACGGTGGCATATTTACCGGGTGTCGGGTTAGGTATTACTTAATTCGATCAAAGATTTCTTGGCAAGCTTCATTACAGACCTTTGTTGAATCTTTTTGAAGGAGTTTGAAGATGGGTTCGTAGATGGAAGTCAATTGGTTGATGAATCGACTAATGTACTATAATTTCCCAAGGAATCCTTGGACTTCTTTCTCCGTTCGGGGAGGAGGCATCTCAGGTATGGCTTTCAGCTTAGTAGGATCTTCTTATATCCCTTTCTCACTGACTATGGATCCTATGAGTTTCCCTTTGGTAATGTTGAAGACACATTTCTATGGGTTAAGACGAATTCGGTACTGTCGAACTCATTTAAAGAATTTTCGGAGAGCGAGAAAATGACCTTCTCTAGTCTTGGACTTGATAATCATGTCATCTACATAGACCTTGACATACTTGTGTATCAGATCATGCAGAATGGATGTGGCAGGCCTTTGGTAGGTAGGCCCTACGTTTTTTAAGACCAAATGGCATGGCAGTGTAGCAAAAGGTTCCCCAAGGGGTGATGCATGTTGTTTTCTCTTGATGATCATAGTGCATCTTGATCTGGTTATATCCAGTAAATCATCAACTAATGACTTGAGAGCGTGACAGACTGTGTTGCCCACAATCATATCGATGTTGAGTAGCGGGTAATCATCCTTCGGAGAGGCCTTGTTCAAGTATCGATAGTCGACACACATGCGAACCTTTTCTCTTGACTTCGGCACGAGTATGATATTGGCTAGCCATGTAGGATATTCAATTACTTGAATGCAGCCCACGTTCGATTGCTTGACTACTTATTCTTTCACTTTGAGTGACCATTCAGTGCGGAGCTTTTGCAACTTCTGTTTGACTAGTTTACATTCTGGGAGAGTTGGAATCTCATGTTGTGCTATCTCAGGGTCATTGTCAGTAATATCATCGTAGGACCATGCAAAGACATCCAAGAGTTCCTTTAGTAGTTCTTCGAGTAGTGCATTCCCCTTCTCATCAAGGGTAGCCCCTATCCTAATCTCACGCATCTGGCTACTAGAATCGAGATTAATAACAACAATTTCATCTTCATTAACTTGAACGCGATTATGTTGTTTGTTATTAACCTTATTTAGATCAGTTAAAAATTATTCATTTGCAAAGTCATCATCATCAAAAGTTTGATTAGAATCAAGACAAATAATGTAAGGCAAAATAAGATACTCAAAATCTTCGTTTATTTTATTCATAGGAAAAATAACAGTGAGAACCTCATCAAAGGAGGTCTCAATTACATCAGAGTGAGAGGAAATAACTATAAGGGAAAGGGGATAAACATCAGGTTAGGTTGAATATCAACAAGTTACACAGGTGCAGCATGCCAGTTGAGAAAAGGTACATCAGCATCATTGATAAGGTAGGATGGATTAGATGATGTAGTCCCTGAGTGGATAATGCAGAGTGCCAACCCCAGTATCTGCAAGCTGAAAGAGTCCTCGGAGTTTTTATCCTCAGAATCCACGATATCAATTATGGTCTCCTCAATGAGTGGTTGCACACAGTGCTGGGAACTTTCGACCCCCGGGTAGCTGTCTTGAAAAAAGATCTCCATTCCTAGTTTTATCTTCTTATCTACAGGGTCATTCCAAGGTTCAGGGAAGCCGCAGAAGGGGAAATCTTCGCCCTCTCTGATGAATCTTCCATATAGGGAATCTCTCGAGATAGTTCTAACGCATTCTAACTTCCTCTTCAGTCAAGGCTGATGGATCAATCTGAGTTCTTCTGATGTTTGATATCCCAAACCACAGGGAAGAAAGGCCTCCTTCAACACAATAAGTTCAGTTATCCCTTGGTATCTTTGCCATAGCCCCCATTTGGGCAAAAAGTGCATGTTCTTTAACATTTGGATTACATTGACGTTTCCATGAGGATCATATTCTGTACAAACATTGTCTTTGAAGTCGTCCCATGCTGGGAGTAGAAGTGGTTTGACCTGGAAGCCTGATAGTAGCATATCGTTCACCCCGTGTTGTATCTTGAGTACCGAATTACTGGCACTAGCATTATCGGTATTGCCATTGTCTCCCAAGATGGAGATAACTTGTCCATTGACAAAGAACTTTAATTTTTTATGAAGGGAAGAGGACACCCCTTTGATGTTGTGGAGCCATGATCGTCCGAGCATCAGATTGAAACGGTTTGGGATGTCAATGACTTGGAATTCAATAAAATTATTTATAAGGCCAGCCCCTATTACAAGCTTGATAGATCCCATTACTTCGCGGTGGGTGTTGTCGTAGGCACGTACGGTAGCCGAGGTTGAATCAAGGTCACTCACTTTCAATCCCAGACAATTGAGGGTTCTTAACGAGCAAACATTCAGAGCTGATCCATTGTCGATGAGTGGGAGGGGGAAAATTTTCCCCATAACTTCAACAGAGATATTGAGAGCATGATTGTGGTTGGGACTAGCCTTAGGGATTTCCTCTTCTGCAAAGGAGAGCATTCGAGTAGAGGTCAAGGATCCAACGAGGTTCACTGCTTCTTCTGGTGTGGTTGAGAGAGGAACTGTGGGTCCTGTGAGTAGCTTCATTCGGGCATTTCGACGTAGTTGGGAAGACATGAAAAGTCCCCATAGAGTGATGTTAGCTTGGGTCTTCTTTCGTTGATTAAGGACTTTACTTTCTTCAAGAGTTATTTTTGGCATAGGGAGATTTTCAACACCTTTCCCTTTAACACTTGTTGATGGTTGCAAGTAGGGGTGTGTTTCAGATGGATCGGATCGGATCGGAATAGGGGTATTCGAAAAAAATTCCAAAATTTTCGGAATTTTAAAATCCTTTCCAATTCAGAAAAAATAAAAATCAAAAAATCATTTTTTCTTCCTATTCGGCTGATTCGGAATATTCAAAAATTTTGAAAACTTTATTATTCGTAAAAGTATCGAAATAATCAGAATTATCAGTTATAATATTTTCGAAAAATATCGAAAATGTCATTTTTGAAAAGGATATTTTTAAAATCAAAATCAAAATCAAACACTCCACTTTTCATCACCTATGCAATAAGCTATGGAGTTATGTGAATGACAAGGCTATGCATCTCATACCATTTTGGAAATGCAATAAACTACAGAGCTTTGCATCTCTTACCATTTTGTAGAAAGATCAATCAAGGCTTGGCTATGATACTGAGAAACTACAAAGCTATGGGAATGAAAAAAACTATTTTTACCTACTCAAAAAAAGGAAATGCAAGAATGGTTAACAACTGTAGTAGAGCATGTGCATCATTATTTCAAATACAAAAAATGAACAAACGGAAGATGAGAGAAACTTAATATAAATCAGCCTTGGAATCTAAATTCTCATAACAATTGAATATAATTCTGTATGTTGTCTTTCGATTTAGGGTTAGTGTGATGTAGAAGGTTAATATATATGGGCATATATTAATGATTGAGATGGTTTTAAATGGAGGGTCAAGATTAAACTAATAAATAATAAATTTTATATATAAATAAGGGTAGTAAAATGTATTAAAATAAACAAAAATATTATCATTTCGAAAAATATTTTGGATGGATTGGATCGGTGTGATATTGGAAAATTCGGATCGAAAGTTTGGAAATTCGGAATCCATATATGATTTCCAATTCCATTCCAACTTTTTTTTGGAAAATTCGAAATCAAAAAATTCAGAAATCGAAAAATTAAAAAATGGTGCCAAAATTGGAAAAATTCGGATCAGAAAATGGAAAATTCGAAAGTTCGGAATAACTGACACCCCTAGTTGTAAGTTTGGATTCTGGTAATATCTCCCCGACCTGGTCATGTGGTTCACAGAAGAAGGGGAAAATAGAAGCCATGTTTCTTCATTGATATTGGGTTGCTCAGCTACCTGGTTGATCTCTCCTAGCAGCTCTTCGAATGATATCACTTCGCATGGATTGGCTATCAGACTAGTCTTTCCTGAATCTGGCTCTTTATCTGAATCTTCGAAATTGTCTCCCCATCCGGTGGCAACAATATTGTCTTTCCTTGCAAACTCTATAAACTCTATAACTTCTATGGCTTCTTCGTATAACTCTTCCCATTCGGTGGGGACATGCAGGACTGAGGGGACCAGGTGCCCTTATAATTTCAAAATGTAGAGCAGCTCGGATATGCTAAAATATAACCAGTCTGTTAAAACAAATTTTCCATGATCTGGACTAGGCCGTCTAGACTGACTTCGTCGGTTGGCCCTACCCAGTTGTCTAACTCTCGGGCCTATTTTTTAGCTTCTAAGAATAACCTCCTAAATCTCTGACAGTCAATGGTCATCTGGGAGGGAAATTTTAGCCCAAACTCTAGGAGTTGGTTCAGCACTTCTAATAATTCCATATCTTTACCTCCATAACAGGTACGGACAGCGATGCATGCTCTGGTGAGGAGTGATAAAGTTTGATCGGCAAGGCTGTTAGATCGTCGAACGCAAACGAATCGTTCGTCCGTATGGTAACTCAGAATTGCGCACGGGGCAGACTGTTGGAAAGGTTAGGAGATGTACTTCGACATTCCAAAGAGTTTTTCTTGGTTCAGAAAGTTGACCTTAGTCAAACGGGGCCCGGAAGCATCCGGTGACCTCTCGGAGTAAAATGGATCATTCGTCCATACCATAGGTCAGAATCGCGCATGAGATGGATCGTTAGAAAGGGTATTCAGGGCCCTTTTGGAGATTCATTCAGTCTCGTTCGAGTTGAAGAGTTGACTTTGGTCAAATGGAGTCCGGGAGAACCCGGTGGCCTCCGAATCGATTTTTGGGGGAAAACTGATCGTTCGTCCGAACCGTTATGCTGTTTTGCACACGGAACGGACCGTTGGAAATGGGTTGAAATGACCTTCAAAGATTCAAAGAAATTTTTCTATAACAAAAGAGTTAACAGGAGTCAAATGGGTCCCGAGGGCCCCGACTGCCTCTAGATCCGTACTCGGAGTACGACCTAGGTTTGCGGTGGAAAGTGGGAGTGCTAGGGGTCGAAGGAGAGACTTAGGGGGTCCTAGAATGTGGTGTCTACAAGTCCTTTGTTCAAAAGGACATTATGAGGCCATTATGACATCCAATATTAAAGACTTTGTTGAATGAAACATTGTGTTGTGGTACATGTAAGAAACCACGCTCTTAAATAGCATGGAATCGCCATCACTCACATCCATGAATCGTCTAATTTAGCAAACTATATTTATCAGTCATTGTGCACCTAATGGTACCTAATCTAATTATAAGGATTATTAAGACCAAGTGGGAGATTGTTGGAAATTAATAATCGAGTCTGAAATTATTTTTAATTTCAATTATATTAAATTCCTAAATTATGAATTTCCCATTTACGTGGTCTTGATAAGTATCAGATAATTAATTAGGCATGTAATAATTTCATAAATTAAGGGATTGGATTTGTTCCTATTTTTAAGACGCTTGATGGTTAGTGGTAGACTTGAAAAGAATGTCTAGTTTGACTAGGAATTTCGGCCATCTTCCCCTTATAAATAGAGGAGTCTTATACCATTAAGGGTTATCTCATAAGACACTATGTTTTTAAGATGGGAGAGAAAATCCGAAATTCCCATATTTCATATTTTCTCACAAAATTTGGGCACACAACAGAGCATAATTTTTATTTGTTTTCAAAAGGTTCAAGGAGCAATTAATAGGAGCGTTCAAGTCATCTTTCCAGTCAATAGAAATGGAGAAAGGTTGGTATTGGATCATGGTTATATACAACAATCATTTATGTGATTGCTTGAAGATAAAACATCCTAGATTCATGACAAATTGTTTTTAAACTATGATATAACATTATGGTTTATGTCTGATTTTATGATAACAAAACGGTCTTGGTTAACACGTGCAACGCAGTGAGGGACAAATAGTACTAGAAATATCATTTGCAACTCAATGCGTTAAATTAATATGAAAAATGCATTATGATTATAGCGTCAACTAGTATTTTTCGTCCCTCTAAAAAATTCTAATACGTTGTATATATTATTTTATATATTTGATTATTATAAATTTGATCTTTTTAGGAAACATTAGTCGTAATCTGTATTCATTATTAATTAGATTGTTTTTAAAATGTGAAAATTATCCATAATATATACGCTTGTCTTTCCTTTGTCTTTTTAATATTTACACATAAAGCTAAAAGAAAATGTTTGGAGGACGAGATAATATAGCTAAAAATGTTGATATAAAACTTAAAATGCATAGAATACTTATTCTAAATTATAGAGTACTAGATGAAGAAGAAAATAAGAACCCACCAAAAAAGTTCCCCCACCCATTACAATGAAGGATGAGAGAGGCAAATCCACTGTAAACCCTACACCATCCTTAATTTGGATCTCCAAGCCATTCACTTGATTCTGGTAAAGTATGATTATTATGCTCATATCAGTATGCAGTGGGGTTCCTTGATAATTATCTTTCTCCACCTCCACCTCCACCTCCACATCCGGCTCCGGTATTGTATATGTCATGTATCGTAACAAGCCTCATAGTACTTCACTGTCATTTTCAAATATTATTCTGCTCACGGTCTGCACCAGTTCTGATACTAGCTTTGCATAAGAATGTATAGTATCACTAACCAAAACAATATATACATGAAGTGATGTTAGTAAATGATAGCTTGACAATTGCAGTTTCAACATTCAAAAAATCTCGGTTAATAAGTGCATTTGTATCTATGTTAATAAGTATAATTGATCTATATTTAAAGTCGACCATGAGCATGTGCCAAGTGAACACTTGCGCCTGACCTACTTTGGAGGAATCATTAATTGAGGTATATTTTAGGGGTCCAAAATAATTTGGTTGCAGATTTCAAAGTCCCAATTTCAAGGTGAATTTAGTTATTGAGATGCCCAATTCACAAAGTGCTGGAGTTTGGTAGTGGAACCTAAAAAGGAAAAAGAAGTATAAAATAAATGAATATCCAACCTCATCAACAAAAATTGAATTTAAAATGTGTTGACCTTCTTTAGGTAGGATTAATATGACCCTATAATGAGAGACTCATTAAAGTGGAACCCACTAATAACTCATTAATGTTTCAATCAATTACTATTGAGGGTCAAGTTAACCCTCACTTTGATGATGCTAGATGATTTTTGCCTCAAGATTTTTTAATTTTGACAAGTTAATCCCTGATACAAGTTCCTTTTATGCATATTTATTAATAACTTTTTCGTGCATTATTGACTATATATATAGGATGATGTTTTCGGTAAATATTTAGTGAGTAAATTAATATAAAGCCCTAAATTCAATTTCAGACAAGGCACTCTAAATGTGAGTAAATTAATGTATCTTCATAAATAATTGTAACACGCGTAGACTTATTGAAAAAACTATTTTTGGCTTGTCCTTATCGTTATGTTCTAAAGAGTCCAAAGATTTATCACCATATTTTTTCTTAAAAAATGTTGGTATTTTAATTGTCTAAATTTTTATATGAAAATATTTTTAATGGACCCTTACGCAAAAAGTATAATGGTGTATAATTTTTGTGTAACACTTTACATGCAATCTACAAAAGAAAAAATAAATAAATAGATATTCAGGTGTTATTTGAGTGCCAATCAACTACATGCAAGAACATATAAAAACGTATTGATGAAAACAATATCTATTAAAAAATATTTATTTATAAATGTACTAGAAATGATCATTTTTAGAGGGTCACAAGAGATTGGTGAAAGTTTCGACATTTTCCTTGATTGTTGGATTATCATATTTGGTAACTTTGTCAAAAATCGCAACAAAACACCCACATTCTTCAAGTGCATGTCATACATCTTTGCATGTTGACAGCCAAAATTTTGAACCTGGCTTGAGATCTTCCTTTGTGAAGTCCTCAACCGAAAGCTTGGGCAGAGTTTCGAACCCATTAAATCATTCACCTCCTCAATTTATTATTTAATTTTATGGATTTAATCTCATTTTCAATGTTTTGTTAGTCTCTCCTCTCATGAATTTTTTAAATTTTATTAAGTCTCGTAACTACTCAAAACCATCCAAAACCGTTTTTAAATTAAAAAAAATGACATTTATCCCATAGTTATTAAAACAACACAGAAAAAATAAAGAGTGACTAAAAAAGAAAAATGAGATTAAATACTTGTGATTCCCATTTTGTTCCATCTCAAATGAGAAAACTGAAGTGTTGGGCTATATCAGTTATATAGTGTTGCTATACACATATACAGGGGCAGATCCACCCTAGGACAAAGTGGGGCGGTCGTCCCAGTTCATTAAAAAAAATAAGGATATTTTGGTAAAAAATTAAACCTTGAGGTTACATGTAATTATATTCAAAGTTCAGGGAAAAATCTATAATAAACAAAAAAAACTTAAAACGCTGGCTACTGCTATCTCATTTCTCGTACCAAAGCGAAAACATAACCTAACTTATAAACGCTGCACGTCCGCCGCTCTCTATCTGGCTACTGCTCTCCACCGGAGGCTCCACCCGTTGCTAACCTCTCATCCCAGACTCCAGCTACGGTGCTCTCCACCACTAGCTGATGCCCTGCAGCCCTGCTCACCTCCACTACCACCGGCTGCAGTTTGCTGCTCTCCTCCACAACCACAGTCTACTCCTCCATCACCACAGGTATTTCAATTTTTATCATTTATTTATTTGAAATTAAATTATTTATACTAAAATAAAATTAAATTTATAATGTGAATTTATAAATTTATTTTGTGTATATTTGTTTATATGTGTCTGTTTATTAATTTTGTGTAAATTTATATAAATTTATATGTTGTTTATATGTAAATTTATATGTGAAATTAAATTAAATTTGTAAATATAGGGAATCAATGGAGAAATTTTTTAAACGAAAAAAGAGGAGACAACACACCAACCGTATTTGAAGCTGAGGTTCAATCATCTACCACTCCAATTAGTGTTGAAAATGAATATTATGCCCAAAAAAGTAAAAACAACCAAAAAAATGCCCGAAAAAACTCGAAATAACCCCCCCCCAAAAAAAAATCGCCTTGGAGGCTCCAGACCGCGAACCCCCGGCAACACTCGAAACTTTCACCCCAGTTGACACAAAAATCTGGATCCGCCACTGCACATATAGGTATATAGTAATAACAAGAGAAATGAAAAAGGAATTGATATAACATAATTGAACGGTATCTTTTACATTATTTAAAGAGTGATGTTAGCCTTACCGAAACCAACTTACCGATTTTATACCCAATTCGCATTTTCCTTTATCTTCATTTTTTCCAAACACTCTCTTATTTTCCAAACATTTCCTTTACTAATATTAAATTACAATTTCAACAACACAAACGTATGTACATTTCAACTAGTAAATAAAATTCAAATTTTAGACACCAAAAAAAAGGAACACGAACACAACTCAATGAAAATTAGACTATACATGAAAATTTATTTTTATTACCTAACCCGAACTCGACTCAATTAAAATGCGACAAAAATAATTTTTTTTATCAAATACGAATATGACCTAATTAAAACATGACACAAATTTTTAGTTTTGTTTTGGCACTTTATTAATTGACATAATGATTGTGTTTTAAAAAAACGCAATATGATACGATATACATTTTTTCAGTAATAATTTTTTTTGTTAAAATCAGTTTTATATATTTTTTTGGATAGTTTATTTTTGTTGATAAAATCAATTTTAATAAATAAATAAATAAAACTGTTTAATTTGATGTTTTAGATTCGTGATTAATTAGTGCCGCTAGCGCGGACCCACATTTAACAAATGGTGTTGATTAGTGCCGCTGGCACGGATCCACATTTAATAAAACCAGTGTTATTTTTTTATTTATTAAAAACCTGTTTTGTTTTATAAAAAATATGTATTTTTTATATATAAAAAAGTGTTTTTATAAAGAAAAAGGACTCCAAAAAAAGGTGTTGTTCCAAAAAATCGTTCACAACTAGAGCTGGCAAAATGACGCACGACACGATAACACGACACGACACGACACGGAATTATAAGTTAATGGGTTTAGTCTTATCGGGTTTGGGTCATTAACGGGTCAACACGGTAGATCCGTTATCATAACGTGTCGTGTTTGAGTTTGTACTCTTACACGATTAAACCCGTTTAAACCCATTATCACCCGTTAGTGGTAACGGGTTTTATTGGGTCGTGTGACCCAATAACACGTTATAACCCGTTAGTAGGTACACAAAAAAAATATATTTATTATTCCTTAAGTAATCTCAGCCGTTAGATTAAACTATTGGATCCCATATATAAAGTGTTGTAAGTTGTAGAAACCCTAACCCTATCTCATTTCACACTTCCAAGTTTAAGTTCCAAGTTTCAGCAGTCGCCGCATATTATCATTTCGGAGAGAGAGAGAGAGAAGAGAAAAACCAAGTTCCAATCCAAACGATTGTGTGTCACGATCTTCGATCTTTTCACCGTGGTACTTTCTTACTTCTGTTCTTTCTTCTAATCTCAAATTCTTACTTCTGTTCTTTCTTACTTCTGTTCCAATCCAAACCAAGTTCCAATTTTTTTTAGATCCGTGCGTGTGGATTGGATTGGAATCAAACGATTGTTATATCCGTGATGTGTATTGGATTCAAACGATTTTATATACGTGTTTTTCTTAGATCCGTGAGTGTGGATTAGATCCGTGTGTGTGGATTGGATCCGTGTGTGTTATGTCCGTGTTTTTCTTAGATCCGTGTGTGTGTATGTGTGTTGGATTCAAATGATTCAAACCTCATATTTGTTAGATCTGTATTTTGTAATTTATTTCTTCATATGTTTGTTATATAGAAACCCCTCTGTTTTTTTCTCATGTGTTTGTTTTTAGGATACCTTTCTGATATGTTTGTTTAAACCATATTCGTATGTGTGTTCAAATGATTCATCTGATATTCAAACTCAATTTTTAACCCCCCTAATTTATCTGATATTCATAAACTCATTTATCTGATTTATCTGTATTTTTTAACCCCCCTCTGTTTTTTTTTATCTGATATTCATAAACTCATATTTATCTGATATTCATAAACTCATATTTATCTGTATTTTTTAACCCCCCCCCCCCCCCCCCCCCGATTTATCTGATATTCATAAACTCATTAACCCCCCCTCTGTTTTTTTTTTATTTATCTGATTTATTTGTATTTTCTTTTGATTTATCTGATATTCAAACGATATTCAAATGATTCAAACCAGTATATCTGATATATTTTCTTATTTATTTTTCTTTTAACCCCCCTGATTTATTGTTCTTTTAAACACCTGATATTTTTTCTGATATGTCTATTCATCTTATATATTATATTTTCAGGTTCTATGTAAATGGATACTGGGAATTCTTTGGATGTTGATCTGTCAGAAGATGATGCTGGTGAAGCTGTTGAATTGGAGATAAATGAACAAGAGTCTACTCAACAAGATGCTGAAAAGGTGAAGAAAAAATCTGGTATTCCCTTGACTCGTAAAAAAAGATCCCGTTGCTGGACTTTATTTCAAGAATTACCGATAGGTGAGGATAACAAAAAGAGAGCTAAATGTCGTAAATGTGGCATAATTTATTTGTGTGACAGTCAGTATGGCACTGGGAATATGTTGGCTCATATGAATAATTGTATTAAAAATGAAGCCACGGACATTGGCCAACTTATTCTCTCCCAAACTAAAGGGTCTATGTCATTGAAATCATCCACATTTGACATAGAGGTGTTTTATGACTTGATATTTGAGGCAATTATCAAGCACAACCTGCCCTTTAATTTTGTCGAGTATGAGGGTCTTAGGGCTGTTTTTAAATATATTTCCGAGGAAATCAAGCTGCCCTCTAGAATTACAGCCAAGGCAGGAGTGCTGAAAATGTTTAAAAGAGAACGAATTAAACTTCAAGCTCAACTAAATTCAGTTTCTGGGAGAATTTGTTTGACTTCTGATCTATGGACATCTGTAGCCACGGACGGATATCTAACCCTTAAAGCTCACTTTGTTGATAGCAATTGGAAGTTAAATAAACGAATATTGAATTTTTGTCTAATGCCTCCTCCACACACAGGTGTTGCTTTGTCAGAAAAAATTTATACACTGTTGAGTGAGTGGGAAATTGAAAAGAAATTGTTCTCCGTCACGTTAGATAATGCTTCAAGTAACACTGCTTTTATCGATATTTTAAGAAGTCAATTGAATTTAAAGGGTGCCCTTGTAATGAATGGTGAGTTCTTTCACATTCGTTGTTGTGCACACATTTTGAACCTTATAGTCCAAGATGGACTCAAAGAAATTGACGAGGCTGCGATTAAAGTTAGGGAGAGTGTGAAATACATTAAAGGTTCACCCCAAAGAAAATATAAATTCTATGATTGTGTTTCTCAATTGTCGTTACAGTGTAGTAGGGGGTTGAGACAAGATGTTCCGACCAGATGGAACTCAACCTATCTAATGCTTTAAAGTGCGATTTTTTATCGTCGTGCCTTCATCCATTTACAGTCACTACACCAAAACAGGTCAATTGTAACGGGCAAAAACCGTTATAAAAAATATTTGTAACGGATTAAATCCGTTAGAAAATCGGCGTTATTTATTTTACTAACAAAATTTGTAACGAAAAAAATCCGTTACAAATTTAGTATTTGTAACGGATTAAAACTGTTGCAATTTATTTTGTAACGGATTTGGCGTTAGTACACATCACATGTATTAGTAACGGATTAACTAAATTGTAACGGTTTTGACCCGTTACAAATATAGAATTTGTAACAGATAAAACCGTTACAAAATACATTGTAACGGAATGGGAATGTCATATATTTGTAACAAATGTTTTTATTTGTAACGGTTAAAGTCCGTTAACAATATTATTATATTTAAAAAAATATATTAGTTTCTCATTAAACAAATAGCTATGAATACATTAGTAATAACTCGCGTGCTCAACCAATGGCAATGTAAAACCAATGTCCACAAATTTCACTCAAAACATAATTCCAAAACACACATGACAAAAGGAATGACACTATATTTCGATGATATTAAACCAATTCAAAACTATATTCCATTCATAACCATTAAAATTCCCAAAACAAAATGTAGTACAAGAAAAACCATCTAGCTTTTAACCACAAAATTGAAACGAAGTCTAACATCATTAAAGTTATACAAATTATTCCCCCAGAAGTAGTCTTCTTTATATTCCTTGCAAAAGTAGACTTCATTCTCCAAAAATTAATCTTCATACTTTCCAATAAGAACCTGTTGAACAAAATCAACCTCAGTCAATGCGTAATCATAAATGAGTAAATAACACAAAAGACTAGTACATTCTCATGCCATTGACACACATTTAATCATAAATGTGTAATCTAAAGTGACTCATCGTCTATTGGAGTACGTCTACCACTAAAATTTTATAATGTAGCAACATGGCAATAGCCTCATTCCTAAATTATATACATAACGAAAATGCAAGACTGATATACTAAAACACCATGCATAATTAAATATGGCACTATGAGAACACAGGTACATAATGTAGATTACACCTGAGATTCGTCGTCATCGCTCTCTTCTTCATCCTCCTCCTACACAAATTATTGAAGATTGTTGTCAATAATGTTATAAGTCTTGTTCCTGAGCAGAGACAGATTGTTGAATTGGTTGATGATAATTCTTCAATGATGAGATGGAAAACCAAAGACACTCCAGATATGGCCACAGTAGTCTTGAGGAGTAAGAAGACCTTTTGAATGCAACAACCTTTCCCGATGAGTACTTGGCCGCCACGAACTTCTCAGGCACATGTCCTGTGGGACCATCATCTATTGAGAAACCCTGATCAGAAAATTCCATAGAAATTACCTAGTGTTAGTAGAGTTTTCAAGTTTCGTATTTATCTCTAATTAAAGGTTTCCATGATTAAAGTCCCCAATCTTCAAAGAGGATGAATTAAAATTGGAGTGATAAATATGGGAGCTTTGTCATTTTTTTGTACAATAACAATTTCAAAGTCTAGGAGTAACACCAACTAAAGTTAAAAGATTTAAGAATTAGAATTCAGGATTTCTTCTGCGAACTAGATTACAACATTCTTATTGAAAACCAAAGATTTGGGAGATTATTATTTGAGACTTAGAACTCTAAACACTAAAGATGATAAAAAAAATGAGATTAACAAACCTCAGAAGGATCAAATTTGGATCCTAGGTTGCTGAGCTTGGCATGGGCCTCTGCGTAATCCTTGAAAAAGGCCTCTTTATCTTCAGCATATTTCTCAGCGTATACCTACAGAATGCGATACATTTTATATAAACACGAGGTGAAATTTACGCTAAAACTAATCTTGAAATTTAAATCTCATTCTGTTTAACCTTAAATGATGGGTCTTCAAACAAAACATTATCTGTTGGCAAAACTAGTAGATCTTCATTCCTTTTTTTCTTTGATATCCTGTATCAATCAATTGCAATTAGCAATACAAAAGCATCCCCTTGTCTATATCTTAATACAAAATAATTGTTAACACATTACACCTTGAAGTAGGAATTGTCAAATTTTAGCCAATGCATTGTCCAAGATTGTCCTCCTGGGACTCCTGGTCCATCTTTCTGTCGTGCAATAAATATGGTTCAACATCTTCAATCTCTCTCTATATATATTATAACAGAAGTTGTTAAATGGTCGATTCTTGTGCAGCGCATGCAATTGATCAATAAGAGGGTTGGCATGATACTAACTGAATGGGAAATACATAAACGAGAAGAAAAAATGCATTTGTATGTGTGCTTGTGTGTGAGAGAGAGGGGGCGAGGGGGCGAGGAGAGTTGAAGTTATCAAAAAGTCATGATGTCTACGCTGTACTTATTGTGCCAAGATGGATAGAATTGACAAATGGTCAGCTCCTGGACAGAAAAGGCACATAGATGTCATAGGGTGGGGCTGGAGGTGGATTGATACTAACAAAACGAGATACAACTTAGTCCAGCCCTAGCTTATAAAGGGTTCCTGCTCTGTATTCATTATTACATTTTTTCAGAGGAGAAAATGAGAGATTGGAATGAAAACCCTACTTTCTTGTGTCTTGCTATTGTGTTTCTTATTCAAATGCGTTTTCATTAAATTGGTATTAAAGCATCTTTCACTCTGAATGCATTCGTGGTTCTTGAGTTTTGATGATAGGGATTGTGGTACAACCAGATGGAACTGCATCTCCGACTTGGATTGGTGATGGATGTGTCACAAGAACAAGAGAAACAGACACGCATGACAGTGTTGGCCTATCAAGGCCTGACGAGTTTAAGATTTCCTGATATTGATCAGGTGACAACACCAGTCTAGCTCGTGGACTATTGGAGGCGGAGAAGATGGATAAATTGTAATTGTCAGTGCATTTCTGATTGCCACACATAATTTTACATTCTAAGTTAATTTTATGACACTAGATTTCAAGGCAATAGAAGATGAAAAGAAGAAAAATACCGAGTTTCTTGCAAGAGGGATGATGCCATTGGTCCTTTTCCAAGAGCTGACAAACCTTAAGCTCAGTGAGTATCCATGTTCATCCGCAATACCGAGTTTCTTGCAAGAGGAAAACCACTTACCTAAACTGTCTCTTCCTCTTCCACTGACTACAAATAGTATTTTTATCATCACCACAAAGCGCATCTATAATCAAGATAACCTCCTGACTGGGGGTTTTGTCAACAGATGTTTGGGGCATCACAGTCCCATCATAATCCATCAATATGGCCCTATTTTTGGCCCTTGAATAAGCCGATACAATGTCTCTAATGGACAACTTTATGAAATTAGGATCGAGCGCCACAACTCTAAATCCAAAGCTCAAACCAATACCCCAACAACGACGTCTAAAATGGTCTATGCATGTTCTCTCCAGATCTTGGAAGAAGTTTCTCGACCAATACGCAACATCATGTGTGCTAAATAAGATGATCAACATGTCAGAAAGACAATAACACATGCTTAAACAACAAAACATAAATAAGATAAATAACATAATGTACCCTTAACTTCCTGATTCCTCTGGAACATTTCATGATTAACAGCCTCGTCGTATTGTAATCTGACCTCAAACTGCTGTGGGGGTCCCTCATACCAGTATCGGACAAGTATCGGATTAGAAGAATGAAGAATGGTTGAAACTTAACTGACCTGGGTAGTTGCATTTAACTAAATGTTTAATAAATGTAGTTTCCAAGTTGAGTACTGACGCACTTGATAGAACATGGTCATGTGTAACACCTGTACAAGGGTTCTGATATATCATTAAGTCAACAACTAAAGAGGTAGTTAAGACTGAATTGTAACATTTTCTCAGAAGTATAAAAGTGAAAGATGGGCATTACAGTGACACTTTAACAAAGTGGGAACCATATGTAGCTTACCTCTCATTTCATACCCATAGTTGGCTTCAAGCTCAAGCCTGGGCACAGTTCAAGGCAGACTACTAGGTACATATCATAGTTGAAGTTGAATTATTTGCCACGATTATCTTGAAAGACCAATGGGTAAGTTTTCACTTCTTGACTTTTTGGTATCGAAAATGATTTTGGAACTACTTTGTATCTCACAGAGTGCCAAACAGATTTACAAAAGTTGGAGTGGAAGTAAAAGGACCCAAAATTTTAAGTATGCACTATATATTATATCCCATTTATTACCAAACAAAAAGGAGAGAGTGATCAAAAGTGAAGACCATTTGTTTTTCTCTGAAGAATATAAGTTTCTATGGAGCTTACCTTCTCATTTCATACCCATAGTTGGCTTCAAGCTCAAGTCTGGGCACAGTTCAAGGCAGACTAGTAGGTACATATCATAGTTGAAGTTGAATTATTTGCCATGATTATCTAGACAGACCAATGGGTAAGTTTTCACTCTTTGACATTTTGGTATCGAAAATGATTTTGGAACTACTTTGTATCTCAGAGTGTGGCAAACAGATTTACAAATAGTCATTTTTTGGACTAAATCCAAGAAGTGAGCTTCAAGGGATATATTAGACAATTACAAATAATTAGAGGCCAAAGTCCATGTTACCCTGTCATTTTGCCAAATGTAAATGGTAAGTGATGACAAAATATTGTTCTTTTTTCCTAAAAACACTCGAGAGCAGAAAATATATGGGCAGGTGTGCCATACGAATCACCTTCGTCCATTGAAGAACGACCCAAAATGTATCATCTTACATTTGTGTGTGTGTAGTAGAAGTTGATGGTAGGGAAAAGTGAAATTAGTTACTGAAAAATGTTATCATACTTGATATCAATCTACTTCTTGGATTTTCAAATATATTCTCCTTTCACAATTTTTCTGAGCTGCTAATAGATTAGGACACCTGAAAAGGAAAGAAAATCAAATAGGATCTTCCCCTCCCAGTTTAAACCTATACAAGTTAAAATAAAATAGTGAAAGTAACACCTAGCAAAAGGCTCACATTCACTTTAACCCATATCACAGCAATACAAAATCCCTCAAAGGCATACTAAATGGAAATATTATAACTCTAGTAACATGTTCTTCCTGTGAATTTATAGCCATTGGGGTCTTCTGGATTGAGGTTCCCAAACACACTCTAAAAGGATTTGAAAAGTCATTCTAGAAAATCAGTGTATTGATGCTTTCGAATTTTTAAAATGAAGAAAATTATTATACCTCAGTAAAATGTGGGAGAATATAAGATAGAATTTATTTTTAGCAATACATGAATTGATGATGGCATTATAACTAGCAATTGTGGCAGGAACTAAAATGAGCTTATAAGCAAGATTTTGTGAGCTGACCTTTCACCACCACCGACACAAACATCAAAAGTACCAGTTGGCGCAGACATATCCTCGTAATATTGAACCTGAGAGTTACCATGTATCAGATAACATCAAGGATGTCTCTAATCAAGAGGTCAATGCAGTAGAAATGTGGAGTGGTGATTCAAACCACAAAATAAGAAGAAAAAAAATAATGAATGAATATGAAGAACTTTTAGCTTACCTGAGTAACTTTGATTGAATTCTGAGTAGCACCTGCCATAATATTACAAGAACTTGTCACTCAACAACAGTTCATGGGAAATATAAGAACCATTTTCAAGAGTCTAATATCTGTATAATGACCAATTTACCTCCGGAAATGTACTCAACATTGGATTTGGACACCAATTCCTCATACATGTAATATGAACCCGAGACCAAACATCATTTTAATATAGCAGCTATTAATTTGAGACAGGCGGAGTATATGATTTCCGTAACTTCTGTTTAACATTTAGCCTCATGAATATGATATTATTCCGTTTACGTATCAACTTATAAATATGATATGCATTCAATTCATAATAATTCAATATACTGTATAAATATCATGAAAATAGAATGGGAGGAATGAGTCCATAGGTGTCCATTACTATGTTATAGTTCTTTAATCACAACCTGGAAGCCAACCTTACACTAAAATGAAAATAGAATGGGAGGAATGAGTGCATAGGTGTGTTAATCTCATGATTGAAATGTCAAAATCTTAATGAACCGTAAAAAATGCACTGATTAGGTCTACAAATCCACACTGACCCAAAGTAAAATAAGATGATTGACATTTATTTTTTTATTTGTTTTGAAAACTTTATCTCGAGCACATCCCTAAAAAGGGCGGAGGCATACCAGGGCGGAGGCATACCAGGCTTAATAACGACTAAAGACCATTGGACGACCGGGAAATAGCACTGAACAGGCAGGGGCTAAAAGAAAGATAAGGAGGAGAATCTGTGAAACAAAACTAGTGACTTTAGCGCGTTAGTGTATAATATAATGGAATTCGTACGCAAAAAAAATCCCCCTTATCAGGTGCATTTCCTGGGGACTGACTGCAGCTTTCTTCCATTCACTGATCTACCTGGCTGCCAGCCTGACTTTTCCAGCTCTCGGAGCAGCAGTCGTTTTGGCAGTCCCTCCTTCTACCATAAACTAATGGATCCGGTCACTATATTGTCTCTCTCTCCCCCTTCTGTCCAATCTCTCCTCAGAGCTCTCCTCTGCCCTAATTCTTTCTTTCCACTATTTCCTGCCGCATCCACTTTCGGTCCCATCATGGAACAAGCTCAATCTCGCACGGGCACGAACCTCGTACAGTACTCTCCAGATATAGAAATAGGGCCGATTAACGCCTTTTGACTTGTCACACACCACACCTGGGGTTTTTCAACAAGCGTTCTTCTTTAGTGAAGTTGGCCTCTCAGAAAGTCATTAAGGGTGCCAGCCACCAACCAACGCCCAGCTTTCTTTTCTTTTCGTGAATAAGCCTTTCTTTTTTTATATGATCTCACCCTCGAGCTCTCCGCCACTTGTTCTTGCTTTTCGTAACAGCTTTTCTCAGGGGCCAGGCCCTCGGCTCCCTCGGAGGTTAGTAGAATAGAACCTTTTGAATGCAAGCTTGGAAAGAGGGGCGCCTAGTTCGCTAGCTCTGTTGTTTGCGCAGTTCTTTTCTTTCTGAGTATAGATTGGGCTTCGTGTGCAGTGAGAAAGTTCACTTCGTATATGGGCAGGCCACCTAATATGTCAAATTCATAAACCACTTTTGCACTCGGCTTTCTATTTTCAAAAGTGAACGAAGGAAAAATGAACTTCATCGAATTTGGTTTTCGAATTCCAGCAAGTCGGTAAAACACGATGAAAGTCCCATTCACTGTCTTACCACGTCCATCAGTTCTTCCATCCTGCCCCCTCTTTTGCTGTCCCAACCAAATGAATGAGAAAATAATTCAGTTAAGGGCTGACCCCATACATCACAGCCCACGAACCTAATCTATATTCTCAAACTACTATGCTAACGAATCGGCCTCGACTTTCAGGAAACCTAAGATGAGTCTCCCTTCCCCTACAACTAGTATAGGGGACCAACTACTACTCCCTCTCCTTCGGACCCTGCAGTAGAATGATCAACTGGCCTCCTTCCATAGAAGCGCGCACCAGCTACAAGGAAGCTAGAACGCGCAGCAGTTTCGCATCCATCACGTTAGACTCGAGAAGGGGGTGAAAGGCCTTCGAAGGCCCTATTTCATCAGAAAGGAGGGACCAGTCGAGGGAGACTCCGGATTGAGAGGGGTAGCAGACGGCTTTAGTGAGTTCCTGGAATCATGTCATAGAGAAAGCGAGGCTGAGTTATTAAGGTCTCGTAGCGGCCAAATCCATTCGTTTAGCTGATCCTGGGGCAGGCTCAAAACCCCTAACCGAGGAAAAGTCTTGGAGTGACAGGTTAGGCGCTGTCCCTTTATGAAATTCTAAAGAATAAGGCGCATTCGACTGAATTCAATTCAAGTAGACAGACTACCTCCTCGATTGAGCATTTCGTAGATCAGCTAACGTGGGAGCATCCACTCCAGTCTCAGATGAGGCAATTAGGCCATAAATGGACCCGAGAATCCTCGACTTATTATTGACCTACTTCGAAAGTCTACCTAGCAAGAACGGCTTTCGCGTACGAAACACTAACAAAGAGTTAGCTCACTCGAGCCGAGCAAGGGAACACAGGGCCAGCTAGAGCTCGTCCATAGAAAGAGGAATGGATCGTCTAAACAAATAGGATTCAAGGGGGAAGGCGCATCTTCAAATGTGTATTCATTTATGCTACGGTAGTTCGCAGCAAGGTATGATATTGAAATTCAACGGATATTTCTTATGTCTGGTCGTGCTAATCCGGTCTTGGTTGGCATAAGTGGTCACTGCTATAGAAATGAGCGCGAAGGTACGTACTTTCTTTCTCCCGAAAGCAAAGCAATAAGGTATTCCTTTAGAACGTCAGCAGAGGGGTCAAGCTACTAGCCTTAATAGATCTTCGGGAGACTACGGGGGTAGAGAAAAAGAGTTCAAAGGTCGGTATGTCTTATTGTATTGATTTCCGAAGTGAACTTACTTTGTTTTAGCTTAGCGTGATTGCTTTAGGAGTTAGCCTTCAGAATGTCGAGATGGGGATTCCCTTTCTTCTTTCCTTGATTGCTTTTGACCTTTCTTGTAGTTGAAATCAGGCATGTGCCTTCATTTGATTAAATATCAGATGTTTTAACAAAGGCTCTCACTAGTTATAGATTTCTACTACTAAGATACAAAGTAAAATATTCACTTATCTGTTTCTCTAAATCCAACTCTGAAATCTCTAAAATCTATCAACCTTCAGAAAATACATACAAGAATGGTATCAAAACTATGTCAACTCAAGGTATTTACTCGGGGTCAACTAGGGTGAATATTGTTTTACCATCCTGTGATGTCTAGGGAATGGGCATCAAAACATTGTTCAACATTAAGCTATTATTAATCTTTAGAAAATGTTAATTCTGAGACTACTATATAAATTTCCATAAATGAGAATGATTTTATTCTATTAGCTACAAGTGAATTTATTTGCATATATACATATATATGCAAATAAATTCAAAATGCAGTTCTGGGTTGGTCAAGGATAAACTAGAACCTAACTATTCACTGATAAGGATATCTAGCCTCAACCAATAGAGGAATGGACACAAGTATTAAACAAGAAGAAGAAGAAGATAATGCAGAAGGTTAGAGGACTTCCTTATGATATGAATGCTGCAGAAGATTTCATTCAGTGCATGGAGTTAAATGGTCTGATTGATTTGGGGTTCTTGGGTTATAGATTCACTTGGTGGAATAAAAGAGATTTAGTTGATGCTATATGGGAGAGAATTGACAAAATGCTTATGAATATCAGTGGTAAGCTTATGTTTAGAATGTTAAATACCTCCGCAAAACAATAACACGGGGGCGAGTTGGAATCTTCAATTCAATCACCAATATATGGTCATTCTGCAGGAGAACAAAAAATGAATTAGACCTTTACGGAACCAATGACCTCTCCCCTCCTCCTTTATCCGGGCTTGGGACTGGCAATGCAAAGATAAAACATTGCATTGGCGGAGTTAAAAAGGTTTTACCTAACATAGCAAGCGATATTAATGAGAAAAACAAGCATATATAAAATTTAACAATTGTCATCTAAATCATTAACCCAAAAGTATCATTTACCCAACATAGCAAGCGAGATTCATGAGAAAAACAAACATACGTAAAATTTAATAACTGTCATCCAAATCATTAATCCAAAAGTATCTTTCCTACACTAAAATTTAAGAACAATCAACGAAAACATTAATCCAAAAGTATCTTTCCTACACTAAAATGTGCCAAACTAAGATGAACTTTCTAAACATACTTCAACCAACTTTCCATCCAAATAACAAATCCTCCATCTGAAAAGCCTGCCAAAGTTTCAAAACCGTTTTGAGGAGCATTATACAGAGAAGCGTCAGGTTGAAGCACTGTTTCAACCCAAACTACCTTTTCCCCAAGTCCAAGGCGTTTGAAGTGACACATGTCACCATTATGTATCCCAACATGTCCCTTTGCCAATTCTGCACCAAACCTATCAAGTACAATGACGGGGGATTTTTTTAAAGGAGGGGGGCGGGGAGGGGGGTTAGGAATATGAGTGGGATTGAGAGTGGGGGAGGGAGTGTTGACAAGATTACTCAAATTTTGAGATAAAGTGATAGGACGATGATCTGAAGTTGAACCAAACTCGCTATGTGGAGTCACCCCTACAGGGGAGCTCTCCTTTCCATTTTCCAATTTTGACATAAACATATGCAACATACTGGTAACCTCTTTCAACTGTGAGTGAACATTAGAGATCTCATTCTTCATCGAGGCTATTTCTTCATTTCCTTTCAAATGCTGTACAAATTTTGCCTTCGCCACCCCCGTGTGAATTAATTGTTTCTTAGAGACGTAGGACCCCACTCCACGCATTCGGCCTTTAACATCCCTTCAAAACACTTGTGTTAACACATCGTTGTCATAATTCTCAAAAGTATCGGTACTACCCTCTCCAATCATACTTATGGCTTTTCTTTTCTCTTCCGCAGCCTTCACTTCCTCCTATATCATTATAAATAAATTTGTTAATCATTTTATAAAACTTCAACTAAAAATTAAAATTTTCAACAATAAAAATATTATACTCACATAGAAACTTTTGGCACTCTCCAACACAGTTTTATCACTGCGTATATGCCCTGACAACCAATTGTCTACCCTCCCAATTTGTACCTCAGGCTTAGTTTTTTGCTGTACATTGTTAAAATTAACAAATTAGCTAAGAACATTTTTAATGTTCAAAGTAAAACAAAAATGATACGCACCAACAAGTATTTCTTTTAGGCATATGTACGACGACCGAGACAATGGGTATACTTCAGCTTTGAACGGTTCTCAACATTTTTTAGTTTTTGTTGCCTTTTTTTCTCACCATTTTCCATTTCTCTAAATTTCTTCCATATTTCAGGGTCAACACCTTCAGGCTCAGCGCCATCATCCTGCAAATGAGATCGCAATGTATTTTTGAAAGTCCTGAATTTTTGGGACCATGTCTTCTCCACTAATGGGCGAGCCACTTCCGGGGGAACGTTAAGATCAAATTCTCTCTGTTATCATTAAGCAAAACAAAAATAATTAAAAGAATAATAAATAGCAAAAGAATAAAAATAGAAAAGACGAATAAAAAATGAAGATATGAAGTATAAGATCATATTTACCATCAAAGCATTCCAAACATCATTTCTACATTTCTTTGGCACGTGCCTCCAGTCCGAGAAGTGAATCGGGCAATTAGCTCTCACAAAATCCCCGGTACGAGAACTCCAGAGCTTTGCATTATCACCGACTATAGACCCGTCATCTTCAACAATGACTTTGATTTTCTCATTTAGGGTTTTGACCATTGAGGAGGAAGGTTGTGCTAAGCCTGTACCTGATGACATTTTAAATTTCCTAAATTTCAAAACAAAGCATTAGTTCGATGGTAATATTATAGTAAAACAAAAGACAAACAGTATACTTATTGAATTAAAAGCATATAACAATTAACGCATCATTTCTCCTTATTAGCATATTACTAATCATGATATAAAGACAACAATTATGGCAAGAACAGTTGAATTTAAAGGATCAGTCTAAACTGATAAAAACATATCAACAACTTATGCGAAAATACCACTCGATTGCATTAAAAATGCTACAATTCACCAACAAAAACACAATAAAAACTAGTGAAAAAACAATAGCTAGACTTTGTCATATTGCTTTAGCAGGTTCTCCAAATGAGGTTCATCTTCAAGAGTAGATTGGAACACAGTTGGTATCTCTAGCTCGTCTACTCGACTAGTTAATCTCTTCGGGGAATGTATAACAACCCACCAATTAGGAGTGTTAAGATCTTTTGAGTAGAAGACTTGACTGGCATCAGAAGCGAGAATTGCAGGCTCATCAATCTCATTATTGGTACTCTTGAACTTATCAAAATTAACCATTACCAAATTGGAGTCTGGACAATGTTTACAACCATTGATCTTGTCCTCCACCCTCACCCAATCACAATAAAACACTACCTCCTTAAATAGCGTATAGTCCAACTCAATTATTTGCCTGATAACTCCGTAATACATTGTCCAAGCATCTTTAAGATTTTTATCACTTTTCCTTGCCCTAAATTGAGTCCAAGCCTTCATGCAAACACCACTGTCTTGTGTCACAACAGTATCATCGTGATGCTTGGGAGAGAATACAAAGCCATTGGTGCGGTATTTTTTATATGTTTTAACCTTGTGTTTTGGCCCTTGTACTAACCGCCACAACATAGCATTTGTCTCTGTCTCTCCAGAAGTGACTAGCTGCGCAATACAAATAAAATTATAGCTACAAAGTGAGTCTGGATAATAAAGAATATAACTTAATATACTAGTAAAATCAAGAGCACCTTATCATATAACCACGAAATGAAAGAAGTTTGCATCTCTACTTCTGTTAATTGTCTCCCATTTCCTTTACCACGCCAAGTGGATTTTAGTAACGTTTTATACTCACTGCAATTTATTCACATAAGTTCGTGTATTAGTATTTAAATGTGAATTTCGATAAATACTTATTAAATTTCTCAAACCTGTAGAATTCTTCAAGACCATCAACGTCAAGTCGAAATAGGACCCATCGACGTATTTGTTGAAACTGTTTAGGTTCCAACATCACAATCTTGTCATCTAACAACGGTCCTTCGTCAGAAAACTCTCCATCTTCATTTAGAAACGCTTCAAGAGTACGTTTGTGGTTTCCGTCAAGAGAATTAGGCATGTACTCCATGCAATACCTAACAGATTCAGCAGTAACATACAACTCCGCAATTGAACCTTCAATGTATCGCTTATTGCTAGGTATATCTTTAAAATCTTGCATCTTCCTATTCGTGTGAATAAGAAAAAAGTATATATGACATATTCTAACAATTATCTATACGTATATGCTTATGTTTGTGATTGTGTTTGTGTTTGTGTGAAAATAAAAATTAATATAAAGAGTTTACCGTTCAAACGGATACATCCAATGTGTTCCTGTAGGACCACAAGCCAATGCTTCATCGGCTAAATGAACGGTAAGGTGGATACTAATATCAAAAAATGCCGGCGGAAAGTGCTTCTCCAACACACACAATGCCTCTGCAACCATAAACTTGGCCCTTTGCATATCCTCGCGAATTAAGACTTTTGAGCATAATATTTTGAAAAATAAGCTCAACTGTTGAATAGCTCTTCGCAAATCTTTGTATTTCAAAAATGAATGCTGAAGTAATACGGGCAACAAATACTCTATAATAACGTGATAGTCATGTGACTTCATTGAGTGGAAACCAGGTGGGTTAAGGGTGACGATATTGCTCAGGTTGGACGAAAAGCTGGAAGGTAACTTTAAGTCTTTCAAAATTTGACAAAACTGTCGTTTCTCTTCTTTATCCAATATAAATGATGCTTTCGGTTTCATCCCTTTCCCGATTTGCTCATCTTCTCGCATCCATTGACCACTATGTATGCCCAAGTCTTTCATATCCTTCCGCGCATTTATTGTATCTTTAGTTTTCGTTTTATCATCGAGGATTGTACTTATTAAATGCTCTGCAACATTCTTCTCAATGTGCATCACATCAAGAACATGTCGAATTTTATGAGAACTCCAATATTCCAAGTCAAATAAAATTGACCTTTTATACCATGCCTCCTTAACTTCAACATTACAATTCTCATTTGCATCACCCATCTTCCGCTTATTACTGGAAACTTTTGGAGACTTTCCCAGTGTATACTCGATGCAACGTAACTTCTTTACAAGTGTGTCCCCATTCAACCGACGTGGAGGAGGTGTATACTCTGTTGACCTAAGCCCCAAACTCCCACCTTTTCGAAAAGGGTGATCCATGTCAAGGAAAATACGATAGTTTGTATAAACTATCTTATTACTGTGTACCAGTCGGATGGAAGGAGTATCGTCCCCACAAACAGGGCAAGCTTTATAACCATGTGTAATACACCCAGATAAATTCCCATATGCAGGGAAATCGTGAATCCCCCACATTAACATAGCTTTCAATGTAAAAGGCTGCATCTCATACATGTCATAAGCCGAAACACCTACTTCCCACAATTCCTTCAACTCATCAACTAATGGCTGAAGAAAAACGTCGATGTCTTGACCCGGTGCCTTTGGACCAGGTATTAACAAAGACAACATTTGAAACTCGCTCTTCATGCACAATGAAGGTGAAAGATTATTCGGCACCGTGATAACAGGCCAACAGCTATAACTGGCAGACTGAATGCCACGAGGATTAAACCCATCGGTTGCTATTGAGAGCCAAACATTGCGTCCTTATTTAGCAAATTCAGGCCATTTTGATTTGAAACTCCTCCATTGGGACGAATCACATGGATGTCGTTGGTAATCCCATGAAGTGGTTGCCCTATGGTGCCATGTCATTTCTCGAGCTATCCACGGAATAGTATAAAATCTCACCAACCTTGGAATCAGAGGGAAATGTCTCAACACCTTTTTAGGTTCTTTGGTAATCCTTCCCCCTTTCCTCATAGTAACTGAATACCTTGATTCTCCACATTGGGGACATTCATCCATATATTCATTCTCCTTCCAATATAAGACACAGTTATTGACGCATGCATGAATGTAATTGGCCTTCATCCCCAAGTCTTTCATCATACTCTTCATCTTTGGATATTTTTCTGGTAGTGTATTACCTTTTGGGAGCCACCTTTTTAAGATAGACAAAAGTGCCGTGACACTATTTCCTGACCAACCAAATTGCTTCTTTAAGTTGTGAAGTTCTATAATTGAAGAAAGAGTTGTTTCAGGACCCTCGCATGAAGGATATAATTTCTCAACTGATAATCTCTTATATTCATTGTACTTGTCATTTACGACATGATCTTCTTTGGAAACTCGTGACTGACCGCATTCAACATCTACATAAGGTTCCCCATGCACTCCGTAACAAACATCAACAAGATTTTCCACCCCAACACCTTGTTCCTCGATGTTTTCTTCTACTATGATCTCCTCAACTTGTTGTACCGGTGGGGGATCAATAGTGTTCACGGATGTATTTTCACCGTGAAAAAACCATACAGTATACAATTGATGCATACCATTCCTCCACAAATGTCTCTCTACTTCTTTCGATTTCAGACGCAATTTATTGCGACACTTCGAACATGGACAAGGTATCGTTGTCAACCCCTGGTCATTGTTCTCTTCCGCAAATTTAATAAAATCTTCAATGCCCTTTAAATACGACAAGCTGCCTTTATTCTCTTCAGTCATCCAGTCTTTGTTAATCGGTCGTGACATTCTATAAAACAAGATAAAACACACATTAACAATAAGTTGCAACTGTAATCTTCGATAATGATTGGTGTCTATTTATGGCAACATATTATACCACGACTTATGCTAAATTTATGGTTTCTAAATTCTAAACACATTTTTGATGAATAAAAAGAAAATTTAAGCATATTCATCATATCAAGTAACTAAAACACATAATTCATCGTGATTTCTATTTGCAAATAACTTGATCATTCATGGGGTTCTTTTTTATTTACCATAAAACTTAAGATGTGTATCGCAATAAGTGTATTGGGCAAAACTAAATATTAATCAACTTAAGATACATAGATGAGAAATGAAAAATACTATACACAAACCATACTTCACAAATAAAATCAGGTACTATTTATATTAAAGAAATTAGATAAAAATAAGATTTTTTTCTTTACTTAAATACGTGCCTTGCACATGACCTCTAGAATAAATTTTTTTATTAAATATGTTAGAAGAATAAAAAAATGACACAAACAAATTTTAATAAAAATCAGTTGTTTTCAAAACCTCTGCCCCAACCCCATCCCCATCCCCAATTCCAACCTACACCTACACCCTACATTAAAAAATTGAGAGAACTAAAACTACAAATTGAACAAACCAAAAATGCAATATAAAGAAAGAAAATAACCCAATTTTAAAAATCAAACTTTGTTGATATTTCCCTATCCCCTGCAGCTTTACGAATGAGTGTGTCATATTACTTCTTTGAAAATCAAAGCAAAATTTGAAAAACTTTTGAAAATCAAAAGTTTGATTCCATCCCCAATATATGACAAACTCATTTGTAAAGCTGTAGGGTTTGATTCCATCCCCAATATATGACAAACTCATTCGTAAAGCTGTAGGGGATGGACTCAAACTCATTCGTAATTCCTAATTCGTAATTCTAATGTGATTTTCCAAAAGTTTGATTTCATATATTGAATCCCCAATATATGGAATCAAACTCATTCGTAAAGCTGTGGGAATATCGATGAGTATCCCATAACAAAACCATAAATCTTATGGAGAGACGAGGGAAACGAGAGAAAAATACTTGATCGTCAGTGGCGGACCCAGGATTTTCAACCAAGGGGTGCGAATTGTTTTACAAAGGTCGGGGGTTCGGGGGAAGGAGGCCCCAAGGCAATTTTTTTAGGGTCATTTTTACTTTTTTTACAATCTTTCAACCCTAAAAATGTTTATGTTTATATTCACCCATTTTTTGCTCCCACTTTGTTTGAAGACTTTTTTCGAAATACCTCAACAAAATATTACCCTAAATTTTAAATTACAATAAAAAAATTCAACATAATTGCCCTAAATTTGAAAATATATTCCAAATTATGTTTCGACAATTAAAATTAACAGAAAATGAGAAAACTAATATAATCACGGAATAGGCAATAACCCAGTAACAAATAATCAATACTTTTATTTTTTAAATACTAATAACCCAATACCCAACAAATCTATATTTTCAAAAATTTAAACAAATATAAGCTAAACAGGGAATCCATTGAACTTGAAACAAATATAGGGTAAACAGTGAATAAAAAATTAACAGGTAACAAATAACCATTGAACTTGAACTTAAAAACAATAAATCTATGAACTGAATGAACTGTTGTGTGTGAATCCATTGACAAATATGTTAATTTACCTATTGAGTGAATCTATGAGCCGGAGGAGAGGGGAAGGATGATCTCTGGCCGAGATGGACGTCCAGAGATGGCCGAGATGGCTGAGATGGCCGAGATGGACCGTCGGAATACCGAGATGGACCTCCAGAGGAGGGAGAGGGGCGATCAGTTATCGTGTGCGAGGTATATCGCAAGCTGTATGAAGACGAACTGGTTGGGGGAGGTATAGAGAGAGACGGGAGAGAGTTGGAGAGTGGAGCCGCTCGCTCCTCTCCCACTTTTTCTTTTTTTTTTTTATTTAAATGGCTTTTGCATTTAATTCTAATATATTTGTAACGGATTTTTGCTATTGATAATGGATTTTGTCCGTTACAAATGTGTAATGGACAAAATCCATTACAAATAGAAAAAAAAATCCGTTACAATTTTCCTCATTTGGTGTAGTGAGTTGAGTGATTCCAACAATAAACATTGTCCTTCTCCAGAAGAATGGGATAGAATCGAAAAACTTTCGAACTTTTTGAGTTTGTTTTATGAAGTAACATGCTTATTCTCTGGAACTAAATATCCAACTGCCAACTTATTCTTCCCTCAAGTTTTCATCATTCAACTTAAGCTTAAAGAAGCAATGGAAGGGACAGACAGTTTTTTACGCAGAATGGGAGTGCAAATGAACATAAAATTTGAGAAATATTGGGCTGAATATAATGTTATTCTTGCTATTGCTGTCACATTGGACCCGCGGTTCAAAATTCAATTTGTGGAGTTCGCATATACGAGGTTACATGGTACAGATTCTCATGAGTTTAGCCGTGTACGTGACACTTTATTTGATCTTTTTGATGTCTATAGTCTGAATTACTCGCATCTTGTAAGTTCAAGTAACTCTGATTTTGATGCTTGTAATCCTTCCCATAATGCCTCTGGGATTCTATATTCCAGGTACATATTTCCATTTAATGCATTTTTATACTTCATATGTTGTTTTTTATGCTACATAGGATGTTTTTTATAGTTCATCTTCATTAGCTATTTATTTTAATCTAACTCATAAAATAAATAATATAGGACTTTGACAATTGCTATAAAGAGGGTGCTTCTGATAAAAAAAATGAGTTGCATAAATATTTTGACGAGGAAAAGTTGGGAAGGAAGCAAGATCTAGATATTCTTACTTGGGGGAAGGGGGAACAATTTCGCTACCCCGTTCTTTCTTGTATGGCTCGGGATATATTATCGATTCCAATCTCAACCGTTGCTTCCGAGTCTGCATTTAGTATTGGAGGTAGAGTTCTTGACCAATATCGTAGTTCTCTTCTACCTGAAACTGTCCAAGCATTGCTTTGCACTAGGGATTGGCTTTTTGGTAAAATTGGTAAAATTTTCATATTCAACTATTAATTTTCATTTTTCTGCCTCACTTTCTATAATATATTACATCTTTTTATTTCATCAGCTATAGGTAAAGAAGAAGCTGCCGATGTGAATGAGTTAACGGAGGATATCTTTAATTTGCACATAAGTCAAAAATCTGGTTCAACCCAATGTTCTAACACTATCTCTATCGATGAGTAACAAGGTTTATATTTAATTTTGACATAAATTTTCTTTTTCTTTAAATTTTTGGTGTATATTGATTTGTAATTTTCTATTTTTTTAGGTTTCATCCAAGATATTCAGTTATGGCATTTTTGAATTGCAAGCGTTCTTCCAAGTAATCGACTTTTTTGGTGAGTAAGCTCCATATATTTTATCATTTCATTTATCACCTAGTGTATTATATATATTTGAATTAAATGATCCATTGTTGTCAACTTTTAAACAGTTTTACAGGGCTGAAAAATGCTGCTGTTACTATAAGGAGATGTGCTCATTTTGGTCATTTCATGATATCTGTTGTCTTCTATATTTTGATTATTGGTGAGAAAATTTTCATTAATATTTATTTATTAATTTCATATAGTATTAAATATGTTTAATCACTCGGTGTAATTTTTCTATTTGTAGGAGGAATATGGTGAAAAAGGAAGGAGGTGCAAATATTGTTTACACAAGGATGCATGCACCTTAATTTTGATGATCTTGTAATATTTAATATCCAGATTCTGCTGTATTTGTAATATCTTGGGTTGTGAATATTATGTAAGAAACTTTAAGCTGCCTACTCTTATGTTATTTTGAAGTTCAAAAGTGACTGTAAAAAAGTGACTGTAATTTGAAGTAGCTGCTGTTACTAGTTTTATTTTGATGATGTTGCTGCTATTTCCAATGTAATTTGAAGTTGCTGCTTCTACTAGTTTGAAGTTTGAACTTTAATGTGGAATGAATGGCCATAATTTATTTGCTGTTACTTCTGCAATTGCTATGTGCTACTAATTTGAAGTTTTTTGCTACTATTATTTATAAGTTCAAAAGTTGAACTTTAGTTTTCAATGATAGAAGAAGTTTCTTGATGCTGCTATTAATTTGAACTAAAGTTTTCAAAAGTTGAACTTTACTTGTAAAAGTTGTTGCTGCACTATTATTTTGTTTTGAAATTGAGTTTTCAAAAGCTGTATCCTGCTGTTACTATTAAAATTGGTATCAAATTTAAAATTTGATATAAAAACTAATATAAAATAATTTTTTAAATTATTGAGAAGCAATTTTCTTAACGGGTAACGGGTTAACTAACGGGTTAACTAATGGGTTAATTAAGACACGACCCAAATTCACCCGTTAACTAACGGGTGTTAACGGTTTGGGTCGTGTACCCGTTAAAATTATTGGGTCGTTTTCGATTTTACATTTATGTACCCGTTAAGCTAACGGGTCGTGTTCGGGTTTGGATGATTTTATACGAAAACGTTAAAACACGACACGAACACGACCCAACACGATCCGTTGCCAGGTCTATTCACAACATAAAAGCGCTGACATGGCGCGTCGCGATTAGTTAGTGTCGTTGGCGCGGACCTACATCCATAAGATACTAACTAATCTCGACACATCACGTCAGTGTATCACAGCCGACACATGAAAATCATGTGTCGGTCGATTAGTGTCACTGACGCGGATCCACATCCGTAAGACACTAACCAATCGTGACACGTCACTTCAGAGTGTCGCGGCGAAAATATGAAAATCATGTGTCGGACGGTTAGTTCCGCTGGCGCAAACCCACTCACATCCATAACTCACTAGCCAATGGCGACACGTCACGTCAGTGTGTCGCGGCCGATAAATAAAAATCATGCGTCGGCTTAGAATGTTTTATAAAGTAAATATAAAGTTAAAATAAAATAAAAATAATTAATTAGCCTAAAATAATTGTAACGTATTTTTTTCATCTTTTTTTATAAGAAAGAAAAATTGGACAACAAAGAAAAAAAAATGTTTTTTTAAAAGCGAATAATTGGGACAAAAAAATAACATAAAAAATATTTTTTTATATACAAAAAATCGGGACAAAAAAAAAAAACTCAGAAAAGAAATGGAGTAGAGAGATCAAGAGTGAAGATTGTTTGGGGATGAAATCGGTAGACTCTCTTTCGGTAGTCTATCATTATTCTTATTTAAATTAGGATGGACTGATCTGATTAAACCTTTCCAGCATATCAAGATGTGGAAAGGTTCTCCACCACCAACAGGAAAGACATAATAATTTCCACTCCACGCGTTATATATTAAAAGACAAGTGTTTTATATTTATCAATTGTGTGATACTGACATGGTAGTTGTATTACCAGAATATAAAAGTTTTGTTATATCACTTGTATAGCAAACGCAAATAAGAAACCAACATGCGGAAAGGTAGGGACCTCATGTTTTTAAGGGTACGATTGCTTCATGATGAAATATTTTTTATTTTATTAAAAATAAAAGATGAATTATTAGCTCGGTGATTTTATTTTCATTATTTTTGTTTGGATGGTTAAGTTTTTATTAGATGAAAATTTTAATTTTTTCACCATTTATTGTTTGGATGGTCAAAAGCAATATTGTGAAAAAAATAAAATGATCATATTACCCTCATACTTCAAATACACACAAAGATATTTATATTTAATTATTTAATTTTCATCACACAAGCGTCACGACCACAAAAAATAAATTAATATATTTTTACCTCATAAACTCAAATCTGACACATACCCCCACCCAGACACTCACACACATTTATCATCTTTGAACAATACATTTCTATAGATTTGTAACACGATAATATCACATTGAACACATATATTAGTCACTAATCAAACATAATATTGTCCAAATATAATGAAAAATTAGTAAAGTAATATTTAACTTTTTGATATTATTTTTTAACTATAATTTCCTCTACGTTTTTATAGCTATTTTAAAAATAATTTTTATAACGTTCTTATAATTGTTTTGAAAATTATTTTCAAAACAGTTATAAAAACATTTTTGTACTAAAAATAACGTTTTTATAATTGTTTTAAAAACATTTTTTTAAATAACATTTTTAAAACGGTTTTGAAAATTAATTTTAAAACAGTTATAAAAACTCTATTTTTAAAACAGTTATAAAAACATTTTTTTAATACAAAAATATTTTTACAATTTTTTAAAAAAAAATAACGTTCTAATAACTGTTTTAAAAATAGTTTTTAAACAAATAACATTTTTATAACTGTTTTTAAAAAAATAATGTTATTTTAGAAATAATATTTCAACAGTTTTTTTCAATAAAGAAACATTTTTAAAACAGTTATAAAAACATTTTTTTAATACCAAACGTCTTTATAACTTTTTTGTATTTTTAAAAAAATAACATTTCAATAATTGTTTTAAAAATAATTTATAAACAAATAACATTTTTATAACTGTTTTTTTTAAAAAAACAGCTATTTTCAATTAAAAAAAGCATTTTAAAATAGTTATTAAAACGTTATTTTTCATACAAAGACGTTTTAATAACTTTTTTTTAAAATAATGTTTTAATAACCGCATTAAAAATATTTTTTAAACAAATAACATTTTTAACTGTTTTTAAAAAAATAATATTTTTTTAGAAATAATTTTTTAACAGTTATTTTCAATAAAACTATCATTTTTAGAAGAGTTATAAAAAATTATTTTTAAAAGAGCTATGAAAACGTTATTTTTAATTAAAAAAACGTTTTTATAACAGTTTTTATCTAAGTAATGTGTAAAGATCGTGTGATCTAATAGTTGAAAGTGAAAATAAGAAAAGTTAGTTTGGTAATAAGATAAATTTCATTGTTTTCATCTGTTAGATTATTCACTTTACTCATGATTTCAGATGGTTAAAGTTTCACCCTACTTTTCAGCATATTCATTTTATTTCTCCATGTTAAATGTCTAACAAAACACAAATTTTACCTAGATGAATTATTTTTTAACACGGTGAAAAATATTTCACCACGAATCAAACGGACCCTAAAACGTTTAAACGAGAATCAACTTATGCCCGAGTACGAATAAAGTTACTAACACGGGCGCTTGGTCGATATAATATAGGAGTGAAACTACATAGATCCTTTACAATACTGTCATTTGTTATCTTTATAATAAGACAAGTCAATAAGAAATTATACATAATAAAGTTTAAATTTTAATGAAATAAATATGAAAAGGCATAAAAAAGTGGATACGCATAGTTTATGAAAAATTCTATTTGTACAGGAGGATTCGTACAGAATCGTCTGTACAGCCTGACGTGTCGTGTCTGTATTGGTCCGTATCTTGAGTAAACTCAAGGCACGAACCAATATAAATACGACACGTCAATCTATACCAATGATTCTATAAAAATCATTTGTACGTGTAGAAGTGCTCTAGTTTTATTCATAATATACTGGCACCCATACATATACTAACGGTAACAAATTCGGTACAGGTTGCGACTAGTGACACCCATACATATATTAACGATAGGAAAATGTTATATACACCGGGTGTTAGCACCGGGTTAGTACCGATTGTGCTTTATTTGTTGGTACTATGGTGTGGGTCCCGCCAGGGAATGCTGTGGGTCCTACCAATGTACAATCAATTAAAGCGCATTTGGTACTAAACCGGTACTAAGTACCGGTAAGAGTATCATTACCCATTAACGATAACAAATTAGGTACAGGTAGCGACTAACTCATAGGGTGTGTATCACTACTCACACAAATACCAACCACTCCACAACATCTATTTAATAACAATAATTCTAGTGGGGCAAGATTTTATTGACAAAATTCAAACAAACGTTGTGTCCCTAACTAGAATGACTTAAACAATAATTTGGTTAGTTGTCAATAATTATTGTTTAAAATAATATTTAAATATTTTTTGCTTTTCAACAATATTGTAATACAATTTTTATAATGTTTCATAATAGCCAAATTGGTGCTACAAGCTAATAAAGTTACTATTTTATATCTACAAACTATCTCATAAAGATGATTGTATAGTTTATTTTAAAAATTGTGAATAGGTATTAGAGAGAGAAAAAATGTACTTAAGATTAACCCAATCCGAGTACCCCCATAATCTAAACTAATATATTTATTTTAAAATGATTTTTTCATTTGTAAATGTGCCACATGACTTAATAAATGAGATCCAATTAAATCCCATTACATTCATTGTCTATTGAGAGAATCTAAGGGTCCGTTTGGTTGCCCTTTTTTTATCTAGGCAAATGCTAAAAAGTTGGCAAATAAGAAAATTTGCCTACATTTTGACCGTTTGGTTGCAAAATTTGCCTAGGCATTATTTGCCAATATACAACACCTCATATGCACAATCTGTGGGCAAATTTTGCTTACCTATTTGAGTGGGAAATATTTGCTCACAAATTAACTAAGGGTCCGTTTGGTTGGCATAATTTGCCTAGGCAAATGCCAAAAAGTTGACAAATATGAAAATTTGTCCACATTTTGACTGTTTGGTTGAATAATTTGCCTAGGCATTATTTGCCAATGTACAACACCTCATATGCACAATCTGTGGGCAAATTTTGCTTACCTATTTGAGCAGGAAATATTTGCCCACAAATTTGCCAACTTCTTAAACGGTTTTAATGTTTTAAAAAATAATTTAAAAAGTGTTTTAAATAATTAAAAAACTGTTATGAATATTTAAAAATTGTTTTGTAATGTTTCAAAAACTGTTTTTAATATTATAAAAAAATGTTAAGAAAATGTTTAAAATTTTTTTAAAAAACCGTATTAACAAAATATTGTAAAAACTGTTTTTATCATTTTTAAAAACTGTTGTGAATATATTATAAAAACAGTTTTAAAGTTTTAAAAAATAATTTTAAAGACTGTTTTAAATATTTAAAAAAACTGTTATAAATATTCAAAAACTGTTTTGTAATGTTTTGAAAACTGCTTTTAATATTATAAAAAATTGTTAAGAGAATGTTTTACAAATTTTTTGAAAAAACGTAATATAAAAATATTGTAAAACAGTTTTTAACATTTTTAAAAACTGTTTTGGATATATTATAAAAACTGTTTTAAAGTTTTAAAAAAAAAATTTTAAAACTGTTTTAAAGAGTTTAAAAAAACAGTTGTGAGTGTTTAAAATTTGTTTTGTAATATTTTAAAAAACTGTTTTTGATATTATAAAAAATTGTTAAGAGAATGTTTTACAAATTTTTTGAAAAACCGTAATATAAAAATATTGTAAAACAGTTTTTAACATTTTTAAAAACTGTTTTGGATATATTATAAAAACTGTTTTTAAAGAGTTTAAAAAAACTGTTTTAAAGAGTTTAAAAAAACTGTTGTGAATGTTTAAAATTTGTTTTGTAATATTTTAAAAACTATTTTTGATATTATAAAAAAAATTTAAGAGAATGTTTTACAAATTTTTTGAAAAAACGTAATATGAAAATGTTGTAAAAATAGTTTTTAACAATTTTAAAAACTGTTTTGAATATAATATAAAAACAGTTTTAAAGTTAAAAAACAAAATTAAAAAATATTTTAAATAGCTAAAAAAAACTGTTGTGAATATTTAAAAATTATTTTGTAATATTTTGAAAATTGATTTTAATATTATAAAAAATTGTTAAGAAAACGTTAAAATTTTTTTTTTAAATGTAATATAAAAATATTGCAAAAACTATTTTTAACATTTTTGAATATAATATAAAAATTGTTTTTAAATAAATTAATTGGATTGACTTTAATTTCGCCTAATGTTGTTTGATAGCGTCATCTGAATTTGCCTAGGTAAAATTTGTCTGCCATGCCCACGCTTTTGCCCACTAACAACCAAACGGACCCTAAACGATTTCCAACTGGTCTCTTTATATTCTCTCTTAAGAAATCAGATCAAATTAAATCCATTTACATTTGGTGTCTTCTGAGAGCATCTAAATGATTTCTACATGGTCTATTTATCTTCTCTCACCCAAAGTATAAAATATAAATTACAATTCTTTTGTTAAATTCTAAAATATAAATTATGGTATAAACTACAATATAAATTATGGTACTATAAGTTTATCCAACATACTAACTACAACTACAAGTATTGTGGTATAAACTACAATATAAATTATGTAACTACTATGAACAATTACATTTCCCTAAAAAAATATGTGTGATATATTAAAAATAATCATGTTAATGTTTTATAGAAGCAATGAAGTTTAGAATTTCTTTAAAATATCTATAATTTATAATACATTGGGACTCATGTTTGTAATTTATCATATTCTTAAAGTTAAATGTACACTTTATATGTTCGTGTTATTTTCCCACCATATATCCATGTATAGATAGTTCTTTTTATTCACTATGAGACAAACTATGAGTTAAATAGCATAAAAAATTAGTTGTTCAACTAAATTTAATAGTTCATAGAATTTAATGTGTATTACTTATGAAATTCTAATTGTTCAATTTATCGCAAATTATTGAATTATTATTCAAACTAAAGCACTCTAGCAATACATATTTGATTTTTATATCATCTTAACTTAGCGGACTTATCTTCAATTGCATATTAAATATCGCACATTGTTCTGATTATTTATTCTCACTATCATTAAAGACGTGAATTACTAATGACTTTTGAATTCATAACCAAAACATATTTCCATATATTAAATAAACCAAAACATAGATTTGATTTAAAATTCATTTAGCATTACATCAAACATTAATTGCACAATACATGATGATTACTATCTAGTATAATTGTTTTGTATTTCCCTTGAATTTAATGCTTGAAACATTTGTGAAAATTCTTAATAATTCTATTATTTATTAAGTAGATGGGAGAACCCAGATTACGCTAGTCTTGCTAGATTGATAAGGCGTATCATTAGGCAAAATAAACGTAGTAGAATGTCGGATGTTATGATGTCTCATAACACACCCATCATCTTGAATCACACATTCCTGGCTCTAAACATTAATCCTTCTATTTTTCCTCCCAATGGAAACCTTGGTAATATTGATTTGAAGTCAACAACCATTTCCCACTCATTTGTAAATAAGGATGGCAACCTTACTTCCACCATGAAAGTTGTTGAACCAACGTATAATATTGTCTATCGAAACTACAATAGATACATAATTTAAATCGTTAGAGAAGTTGTTAAGAGAGTAAACAGGGTCATAATTCAGGTGTCTTTCACTCTTTAGAAGCTTAAATTTATTAATTAAAGTTTAAACACTTTACATTGAAATTTTTATAGTTTTTTTTATATAAAAACCAAATAATTGCATATTTATATTTTTAATACCAGTCGATTGAGAGCATCAGTAACATACCCGAAAAAGAAATATATTCCATGCTATTCATACCCCTCATTCGAGTAAGAATAACATTTAGAGAATAAATTCATTTATTACACCAATAAACTTTATCACACACTATTAACTGTCCTTTTATTTTTTATAAAAAAAATTGAAGAGGCCTGAAATTTCGGTGGCCCAACTCGCAATTTCCAATATTGTGGATCCCTTATGTGGCATGAAGAACGTAGTGAGTGTTGATGCAAAAAACTGGGCCGAATCCCATTTTTATGATCACAGATAAATAGATGAAAGCAATCCAATCAAGCACATGAGAGATAAAGATTTTTAAAGTGGTTCGGCTATGAATATATCCTACGTCCACTATTATTTTATTCCCACGGGTTTACAATAGCACAATGTGGTGTAGAGAGAGAAAAAGGTGTGGATCTTGTGTATGATGTCTCTCGGTTCTCCCGGATCTCCCCACTTTTGGCTAAGGGGATACATGTATTTATAGTGATGGGAGATAAAGAGATTCATTGTATGTAGACATTTATGTCTACATTCAACGAATCTAATTGTTGAATTGCTTGGTATGTTATGTGTTGTCATCTATTAATACAGTATAAATGTACATTAAGGCTCATTGAATGCGCTGTCATCTTCATTAATGCACATTAAATGCATAGTCATCCTTTGATCTTCCTGGTTGGTATGCCGACCAACTCTCCTCGGGTGCCGACTAACTCTCCTCGGGTGCTGACCAACTCTCCTCGGGCGCCGACTAATACTCCTCGGGTGCCAACTAATACTCCTCGGGTGCCGACCAACTCTCCTCGGATGCCGACTAACACTCCTCAGGTGACTCTCCTCGGATGCCGACCAACTCTCCTCGGGTGTCGAATATTGCCACGTAGGATGACATGTGTCCTTTTATGATTGGTCCTCATAGATGGAGAATTTTTGCGTTAAAAAAAACCCCCAATGCTCTATACTTGATGGTTTACTTGAAAGGACGGAGTATTTATTCTGCAGTGTTGCTCGGTGCTCGTGAAATTCTTGATCTACCTTCTTGATTTGTTCAAAATAAAGTGCATTATCTCCTGGACGACATATAATGCAGGCTGATCGATGGTTACTAATCTTTTTTTTAGGAACTCCGTGTGCTATGTATCACCCCTGGGAATTTGGATGCAATCATGCCACAGTATGCAGCTTGTAGCTTGTCATAATCTTCAAGTATGTTGATTGGTTTGCTAACCGACCAACTGCCTCCTGTGCCGAGCAACTGAGTGCTAACTTCACGTTCTTGATTCTTATGATTTATGATCCTCTGAATACTTTGTCGAGTAACATACTAGCCTTTGAACCCAATTATTCAATCTGATTAGTACCAAGCTAGTGGTGGACTTCGAAACATTTTCATACTTCTTCTTCAATGTTGGTCGGGATAGTAGTAGTAAAGATCTCAGTGCTGTAGATGCTAAATTTTACTTTTGAACTTCAATAGTATGTGCATAATAACTCCTGAATATGCCTCCTGAACTTCTGAATGCACCTCCTGAACTTCTGAATACGCCTCCTGAACTTCAATATACCTCCTGAACTTCAATATCAAAAATAATTCCTGAGCAAGAAAAATAACTCCTCAATGATGATTGGTCGGGGCCCCGACCGTGTGAGTTTGTGGAGTTGAATTTGATGCTCGACTGCATGATGTTATAAGAATGTGCCACCAAATGAACAAATATATCTGTAATAGAAGCCCCCAAGTGTGGAATGTGAACTTTGAATGCTTTTTGCTTGATCTCTTTCACATACTCATAAAATGTTTCCGACCAACTGTAGTTGACAGCTTCTTATTTCCGACCAACCTGAGTTGACATTTTTGGAAATAGATTTACTTCCTAACCAACATAAGTTGGCATTTTTAGGAATATATAGTTTTACTTCCCATAGGAATACATTTACTTCCTAACCAACATAAGTTGGCATTTTTAGGAATACATAGTTTTACTTCCCGTAGGAATACATTTACTTCCTTACCAACATAAGTTGGCATTTTTAGGAATACATTTCCTAACCAACATAAGTTGACATTTTTAGGAATAGTTTTACTTCCCGTAGGAATACATTTACTTCCTAACCAACATAAGTCGGAATTTTTAGGAATACATGTTTGATAATAAATGATAGAGACTTCCTCGGAGCTGACCAACAGATTGTTGGGAATAAGATATAATAAATGCTGGAGACATCCTTGGAGTTGACCAACAGATTGTTGGGAATAAGATAATATATGCTGGATACATTCTTGGAGCTGACCAACAGATTGTTGGGAATAAGATAATATAAATGTTGGAGACCTCCTTGGAGCTGACCAACAGATTGTTGGGAATAAGATAATATAAATGTTGGAGACCTCCTTGCTGAAATAAGAATAGAATATGCATCCAAATAGATATAAAGAATAATTAAAAGTAATAAAATGCCTCGTTGATCTGTCGAGGTAGAATTATATAATGCCGAACAAGAATAAGATCTTCCAGAACATAAGAATATGGCCGAGAACGTTGTCAGGCCTGAATATAAATAAGAATTATCCGACCAACTATCCGTTGGGGGTGAAATACAACGAATGTTGTATTTCTCCTTAAATCTGAATAACTATCTTGTCGAGGCACAATTGCATAATGCCGAATAAGAATAATATTTTTCAGAACATAAGAATATGACCGAGAACTTTATTGGGCCTGCATATAAATAAGAATTATCCCGACCAACTATCCGTTGGGGGTGACATATAATAAATGTTATAGTTCTCCTCGGAGCTGAATATGATAATAAGTATCTCGCCGAGTTCCATGTTGAGATGAATATAGAATATGAATCCCAAGGGATATATAGAATAATTTGTGCTTGAGCCGATATTTGGGCCTGAATATAAATAAGAATTGCCCCGACCAACTATCCGTTGGGGGTGAAATATAATAACTGTTGTAGCTTTTCCTCGGAGCTGAATATGAAAATAAGTATTTCGCCGAGCTCCATAAAGAGATGAATATAGAATATGAATCCGAACGGATATATAGAATAATTCTTGCTTGAGCACAAATCAAAGCAATAATAAAATATATAGTTCCTTGCTGAGGTGAAATTTCATAATGCTGAGCAATGATAATAGTTTCCAGATTATTTCCTAGCATTCGTCGGCGTTGAGTCTTGTACCTGTAAAAATTAATATCTTGCTTTACCATTTGTGTAGGCTAAATTGATTAGTCGTGAGAATAATTTACTCATCCAATCAATATATGATATGTATATGCTTGAGAAATAAAAATATTAATTTCAAAAAATGAAATAATATATGTTGACTGATATGTCGAGGCACAATTGCCTGATGTCGAGCAATACTACTTTTCCAGAGGTTTACGAGAGCTTTCATCGGGATTGAACCTCGTCCCTATGAAATTTTAATAAGCTTCCCGAGCACCTGTCGTGACTAGAGAAAATAATTATTATCATGAGAATAATTATTCAGCCAAACAATATGTGATGTGTATCAGCATAAAATAATAAAAATTTTAAAATATGAAATAATATTTTTATGCCAAATGTGTGTGAGATTGACAAATTTTTATCAGATATGCATCATAAATAAGACGTAGAGTTTTTTGTAAAGTTATTTAATCTCCAACAACTAATCAGGTATAAGTTGTTGTTTGAAAATTATTTATCACTTGGTTTTAAAAATATTTTTTGGGTGATCACAAGTTAAAAAAGACTTAAGCCCCCTGCTTGTTCCCCAGCTGAACTCGTGTTTAAAGAAAAATCTGGGGTGCTTCGCATTTTTTAATACGCCAAGATTCTACTGTTGCCGACCAACGGCATGGGTGTTGCCAGCCAGTATTTGGGGATGTCTCAGGTTGTAGAATATATAGTGCCGACCAAGAAGCAAATGGTCCCCGACCAGCAGAGCGATTTCGCCGATCAACAAAAAATGGTGCATTGATATTGCAGACCATCTGTTGGATGGTCACCGAACAACATCAGATGTCGCCGACCAAGAAGTGGATGGTTGGATAGTTGTCGACCAGTAAATTGAACCCTCCGAACAAGACTGAGATGTCGCCGATCAAGAAGTAGATGATCGTCGACCTGCAATTGGTTCCACTGAGCTACAATAAGAATCTCTGACCAACAATAAGATACCTCGTAGTTGGATAAAATTATTTCAACGTTGCTGATGGATCTTCACATCTTTTCTTCGACAAACATAAATGGTCTGTTTAAGCATCCCTTTAATAAAAGATGGCCCAAGATAATGCCGACCAATAATATGTATGGCTGACCAGAAATAGAGGTTGTAAGTGGATGATTTCGAACAACCATATGAGCCGCGATGAATAATTTTTCATGAGGTTGCTATGTCCCAAAATATCTCGAACCAATAGATCAGAAAAATAACATTCGATGTAAAATTTAAGCATTAAGAATGTTAATTAAATGAATAATTATCTAATCCACTATATCGTGTGATTCCGATAAAGAAACCCTGTGACGTGATGAACGAGGGGCAAACATATCAAATTTGTGCCTAGATTCTTGATATGGTCATGATTTGTTTTACTGATCCTCTTTTACAAGAGATGGGTAATGATTTTTTAGGTGAGAGAAAATTATTTTTTATATTGATCCCTTCCTATTCCCTATTTAGAGAGATAAAAATATGCTGAATGATCGAAGTTATTACCAAATTTATATCAAAAATCAATCAATGAGACTTTATTGACATAGATGGAAGATGAACCAAATTAAGTATATAGTTCATAAAAATGAATGCAAAGAGACTCAAACTTGAAGAGAGAGAAAATAGATCTGGGTCATGATTTCCATGAGAAAACGTTTTATTGTCTTTAACCTTTTCCCATTCTTTGATTAAAAATATTATGGGAATTTGAATAGACATCAAAGATCTTACAAAATTTATAATAAAAATTATCAAATCTTACCACCGTCGTATATATTGGTATATTTATTCCATGATATAAAATTGAAACTTGAGAATCAAGCAAAAAGTTATGATTTATGAAATCCATTATTTTTCAGATTTCTAAATAAGAATTAATCTAACATTTATGATTTTAAAATCATGATATGCAATATTTTGCAGACAAAAATTTGACAATTAATATATGTATATAAACATAAAAAATCATGATTGAATCAAAAGATGTATGTATAATTGATTATACGTAGAGAAAATAAAAACTTAGCTTTTGATGGAGAACAATGCTTGTAACACGTTCCCACAGACGGCGCCAATCTGTTGATGCCAAAAACTGGACCGAATCCCATTTTTATGATCACAGATAAATAGATGAAATCAATCCAATCAAGCACATGAGAGACAAAGATTTTTAAAGTGGTTCGGCTATGAATAAAGCCTACGTCCACTGTTATTTTATTCCCAGGGGTTTACAATAGCACAATGTGGTGTAGAGAGAGAAAAAGGTGTGGATCTTGTGTATGACGTCTCTCGGTTCTCCCAGATCTCCTCACTTTTAGCTAAGGGGATACATGTATTTATAGTGATGGGAGATAAAGAGATTCATTGTATGTAGACATTCACTACACCAAATCTGCCCATTTGTCAATGTCATTGACCTTGACAAATCCAACTTTTCAAGGTCAATGACCGTGACATTTCGAGGCGAGACAACTTTTTTTGTCACGGTCGTGTCACGGTCATTGACCTTGACACAAAACTCGTGTTTTGTGTCACGGTCGTGTCGCGGTCAATGACCATGACACGTTTGTCACGGTTTATAACCGTGACAAAGCCGTGACCCTTTTTAAAAAAATTGTCACGGCCATTGACCGTGACAATTCTGGGCAGAATTTAAAAAAAATCTGCTGGACAGTATGGCCACTGCCACTGCCCAGCAGTATATTTGTACATGTTATAGCAACGTTGTACCTGTTCCAAACATCATATATTCGAACAAACTAAAGATAATGCAAATATATATTCAAATAAGAAACTATTTAAGAAGAAACAACATCACCATCAATTATCTCAAATCTACAAATTATTTGCATGGAAAAGAGATTTTGTACCGCGACGCTCGGGAACACCTCCTTATCCTTCCCTTCTCGTCCGAATAGCCACATAAGTATAGAGCATATGTGGCCTACCCTTAGGCCACTCCCTGTCCCCTGAATTGAAATAAAGTAAAATTAGTATCCGCCCCTCAAATATAGATAAATATAAATCGTAATTGAAATTGAAATCGAAATTGACATATAAATATAAATACATTACCAGTAGTGTCACTCAAACAGCTAACTTGAGCTCATATGGCACCTCCTTCCAACTAATGTACCCCGAGAAATCGTGTCAAATATAATTCTCTTCATATCTAAACACTAAGAAATACCATAATTCTATGGAGTTAGGCGTTGCAAATTCCTTCCAACCGTTGTGTAGCCAAAAATCAGCAGTTGATGTTGTCAATTCCACCTTTCAATGGTCTCCCATGTTTTGCTAGAAGTTCCAAGTGGTGGGGTATGGAAAGTGGAATTGACAACTTCAACTGGTGATGTTTGGCTACATAACGGTTGGGAGGAATTTGCAGAGCATCGCTCCATAGGATTATGGCATTTCTTAGTGTTCGGATAGACGAAGAGATTCAGTCTCCTCTCCACAAATAGGACACCCCAAATAACTATGTACTAATCACCTATTAAAGGTAAGAAGCGTATATTCATGGATTAGTATAAACAAAACTTAGATGTAGTTGGAATAATTATGTATTAATCTCCTCTCCACACACGCACACTACATAAGAGTGAAAATAATAAAGTGCAGATCAAGTGAAAGCATTAAAAATGGATGTTTCGGTACAAATTGAAATATTTATTACAAATTGAAAAATTATTTCAAATTCGGGTTATCATAAAAAATGGATTGATATTCGGTAGGAGCAGTCAGACATAAGTGGTAGGACCTGTTGGTTTAATTCAAATTTCTTTTAAACCTTTGACTCTTTCTGGCATGAACGCCTGTCTCCAAGCTACACTTCGTGATGGAAGATGTACTAATTTTAGACAATCTTTAATGGGAGCTATTGAAACTAGTTTATGTAATGGACCAGTTTATTTTAATGTGTTTCCAAATATAACTTTGTCTTTAACTGATATGCACCTTTGTAAGTGTTTGAGTCTTAGGGTCCAAACCAAAGGTTATAATTTTCTTCCGGGATCGAAAACTGTTGGGATTATATATAGGATTTATTACAAGGTAATGAATACTATAGCTCCCAATATTAAGCAATTGAGTCCTTTTGGTAAAACTGTGTTAATTGACACACATCTTATAGATTCTAATGTTCACACACCTAGAACTATAAGTTGGGACGAGATTGACTTCCCAGAGACTTGGGCTATAAAAAATGCTGTTCCTCCTCAATCGCGTCAGAACCATGATGTTGTTGACATCATTGAGGAAAAAGATGGAGATGTTTTTCTAAATTTTAGAAAATATAATAGGTGTCAATCCTCTAGGAGTTACTCTTCTAGAACCCCTTTTGTTACCTGTCCCCCGTCCTCTTCAAGACACTCTGTCTGTGAAGAAAACCCTAGAAACCCTTCATATCATGATGATATGAATGTTCATGGAACGTTCATCCATGACCAAATACCACATGGTATTTATGAGAAGAAAGATTCTTCTAAGCATAGGGAACCCCATACTCCGTCTGAAATGAATGTCAGACTTTAACCTTTCTTTCTTTTAATGGTTTTTACAATCAATAGGAAAGAAATTAGTGCTGAGTTTAACTTACCAGAATGGGATAGTTTTAGGACTTGGTACTTTAAAAAGTATGATAAAACCATGTTAGAATTTTATAAATGGGTGGGAGAAAACCAATTGGTTACTTCTTTTGCTGTTTGGTTTCTTATGTTTACCAAAGATAGGCGACTTTTTGTTCTTGAAACAGAAAACCAACCTAAAGCTATTGATAAACATGAAGCTAAATGGACCACTGTGAATAAACAGATTATAACTGCTGTTCACCCTCCTACTGAGCCCCTATCCATAGAAACTGGTAGTACTAGTAAGAGCAGTACCGCTCCTACTATAGAAGCTAGTGCCTTTCTTAGAATAGAAACTGACACTAGGATCCTTGGTCAAACTAAGGATTTGAATCCTTTGGTAAAACAAGGGAATTACACGAACCTTATCCTTAACACGATAGGTAAACAACTCAATAGAATTGAGAATGCTCAGGCACATAACTCTGTTAGGATCCCTCCTGACTCTTCTAAAAGTCTTGTTAAACCTCTAATTCAACCTCCAATTGAAGTAAAAGGTTTTAATTTGGGAACTAAAACAGAATTTATGTCCCACCTTAAAGAGATCGAGAAATATCTCAAAGGGTTAAAGATTAACACTTTATCCCATGATGATTCTGATTATGAATCAGACATCTCTTTAAAAGATGTTCAAGGATTTGAACTTTCTTTTGGTAGACCTCCTGAGGTTAACAGAATTACTTATAGTAATAATGTTGGCCCTTCTAAAAACTACTACCATAGGCCAACCCCTCAAGATTTGCTCTTTGAAGAGGGCACCGTGATGCAAAATACTTTTCACGGAAAATCAATCTATGATTGGAATCTGGACGGTAAAACCGAATCCCAGATCTATGAGATGATTCACCAGATGACTATGTATGCCACCATTTGTACGCAGAATAATTCTACAGACCATGGCATCGCGCAGATGATAACTGTTGGTTTTACTGGTACCATCAGAGGATGGTGGGGTAATATTCTGACTGAACCTCAGAGAAATGAGATTCTTACTGCCGTAAAAATTGTAAGGAACGAACAACAGCAAGACATAGGTGTACCGGATGCGATTTATACCCTTATGCTCGCCATTGTTCATCACTTTATTGGCAGTACGAAGTCGCATGGTGAGCGTAATAGAGAACTATTACAAAACCTTAGGTGTCCTACTCTTAGCCAGTTTAGGTGGTACAAGGACGTGTTCCTTGCTAGGGTTACTCAGAGAGGCGATGCCAACTCTGAGCACTGGAAAGCCAAATTCATTGATGGCCTTCCTACTTTCTTTGCTGAGAAAGTTCGTAAGAAGATGAGACACGCTAATGGTGGTATCTCCATCCCTTACTCTAACTACACTTATGGTCAGCTCATAAGTGTTGTCATCCAGGAAGGTCTTTCCCTCTGTAATGACCTTAAGTTGCAGAGACAACTTAAGAAACAGAATCTTTCAGGAAAGAAAGAGCTTGGTGAGTTTTGTGAGCAATTTGCGTTCGACACAGGAACTTCTACCCATAAAGTCTCCAAAAAGACTAAAAAGGTTCCTAAAAACCCACCTATAAACGTAAGAAGAAAAGGGCTTATATTCCTAAAGAAAAAGAATATAAACATAAAAAGAAATTTGTTAAAAAGAAAACTAACAAATCTGGCCCTAAATGCTTTAAATGTGGTAAATTTGGCCACTATGCTAATAAATGTAAAATGGAAGCTAAGATTAGCGCCCTTCAGATTGATGAACATCTGAAGTCTCAGTTAAGCAAACTTTTGCTTAATTCCAGTTCCTCTGAAGAATAAGAGGACTCCTCCTCTGAGAGCGATGATGAGCTTTGCTATATCCAAAGCAGCTCTAGTGACTCAGATGTCTCCAAGAATGGAGACTGTCAGTGTAATGAACTAACCAAGAGATGCGATCATCTCCAATCCATAATTCAATTAAATGGATTAAATCTTAATGTTCTTACCAGTCAGCAACAGAATATGATTGCAATCAGGTTACTGACCCTGACATTAAGCTCAAGCTTATTAAGTCTTGTTATGCCCAGGAAGAAGCCTCTATTCCTGATTCTTCTAAAGAGTACAGCCTTAAGGAAGTACTAAATCGTTTAGAAAAATCTGGAACTAATAACAAGTCTGCTAGTCTTAATGATCTAAGACATGAAGTTAATACATTTAAAACTGAGTTAAGACAACTTAAGTTACAGCATGACAAGATGCAAACTGAGATCGATAGTCTCAAGAATGCTCAGAAGCATTCTGATCCAGGAACTTCCAACAATACTCCTAGTGCTGAAGATTCTGTGGATTACTTAGGTGTTATCAGCCGTGTACCAAGCCAGAAATGGTATACTACTATCAACCTTGTGATTAACAAAGAATTTTCTCTTTGTAACATCATTGCTCTTGTTGATAGCGGTGCTGATATGAACTGCATTCAGGAAGGAATTGTTCCTACTGAATACTTTGAAAAGACTACTCAATCTTTGTTTAATGCTAGCGGAGATAGCATGGGCATCAAGTTTAAATTAACTAATGTTGCCATCTGTAATAATGGAATTTGTTTAGACAGTACCTTTTTGCTTATTAGCGATTTATCTCAACAGATAATCTTAGGTACTCCTTTTTTATCTATGCTTATGCCTATAGATAAAATTGATTCCAGTGGTATTTACACCACTATTCAAAATCAAAAAATTGTTTTTGAATTCATTACTCGACCTGAGATTAAGAAAATTAACTCTTTGACTAATAACATTATTTTCAAAGAAAACCACCTTAATTTTCTTCAGAAAGAAATCTCTAATCTCAACATTAAAAAGAATTTAATGTCCCCTAATATCATGAGCAAAATCTAGGTTGTTAAGAATCTGTTAACAACAGAAATTTGCAGTGATATCCCAAACGCTTTTTGGGACAGGAAAAAACATATTGTTTCTCTTCCTTATGAAAAAGATTTTCATGAACGATCCATTCCGACCAAAGCTAGACCCAGTCAGATGAAGACTGAGCTCCTCGATCTCTGCAAGGATGAGATCCAGAACTTGTTAAATAAAAAGCTTATAACTAAAAGTTATTCTCCTTGGAGTTGTACAGCTTTCTATGTTAACAAGGCTGCTGAACAAGAACGTGGTGTTCCTAGGCTTGTAATTAATTATAAGCCCCTTAACAAAGTTTTGCAGTTGATAAGATATCCAATTCCTAACAAAAAAGATTTGTTAGACAGGCTTCATTCTGCCACCATTTTTTCCAAATTTGATTTAAAATCTGGATATTGGCAGATCCAAATTGCACCACAAGATAGGTATAAAACTGCTTTTGTGGTTCCTTTTGGCCATTATCAATGGAATGTTTTGCCTTTTGGGCTCAAGAACGCCCCTTCTGAGTTTCAAAATATCATGAATGATATTTTCAATCCTTTTTCTGATTTTTCAATTGTGTATATTGATGATATCCTTATCTTCTCTAACTCAATTGACCAACACTTTAAACATTTAAAGATTTTTAAAGATGTTGTTAAAACTAATGGTTTAGTTGTCTCCGCCCCTAAAATGAAAATTTTTCAAACTAATGTAAGATTTTTAGGGCATAACATAGGAGAAGGGAAGATTCTCCCCATTGACAGAATTATTGAATTTGCCTCTCAGTTCCCTAACGAGCTCAAGGAAAAGACGCAACTTCAAAGATTTCTGGGTAGTCTCAATTATATTGGGGACTATTACAAATATCTTGCACAAGATAGTGCAATCCTTTACTCAAGATTGAAAAAGAATCCTGCTCCTTGGACTGACGAGCATACTAAAGTTGTTCAGAAAATTAAACTGAAAGTCAAGCAATTGCCTTGTCTAGCTTTAGCAAATCCTTCTTTTTTCAAAATTGTCGAGACCGACGCCTCAGATTTAGGTTTTGGTGGTATTTTAAAACAAATAAATTTTTCAACTAAAAAGGAAGAACTTGTTCGTTTTACTTCGGGATCTTGGAAAGATGCCTCAAAAAATTACTCCACCATAAAGAAAGAAATCTTTTCCGTTGTTAAATGTATTTCTAAATTTCAGGATGATTTATTTAATCAGAAATTTTTGCTGCGAATTGATTGCAGTGCTGTTAAACAGGTTTTGCAAAAAGATGTTGAAAACATTATTTCAAAACAGATTTTTGCCAGATGGCAAGCAAACTTATCGGCTTTTGATTTTGTTATAGAACATATCAAAGGGGAAAATAACTCTCTTCCCGATTTTCTAACTAGAGAGTTTTTGCAGGACCGATGAGTGGCCCCTCTCATGGGCGTAGTAAAGGCAACATCAGCGGGTATTCTCGCCGGCCTGGTAAAGAACCAATCATCGTGAATGATGATCAATATCCTTCGATACAGGATTTTAGTAGTAAGAATTCTACTAATTTAGCTGACATTTCTGGTTTCATCCTTAATCAGAGGAATCCAGAACTTGTTCTTGCTATCAATAAAGAAGACAAGAAGCAGATGACTTCTCCTTGGGAAATTAAGTCCCTTTATCTTGGTCAGCATAATTTTGCTGTAAGAGAAGGAAAAACCAGAGAAATTTACGAGGCGATACTCGAAGCTACTGACTCTGTGGTATTTGATCATACTCACATAAGGGATAATATTTCCCTTGCTTATAGCAAGGCTATCCTGAAAAGATTCATTTCTCCCCGAGAATGGGGGCTTCCACCTATGGAACAGCGAAAATTGAGTTCGCATATATCCTACAATTATTGGGATTATGTCCAGGCTTGGACAAAAGCTTTTTACTACCAAAATCCGGAGCACAACCACTTTTGGATCTTCTTTTTGTGCCCCAGTTCTTCTAAAGATCATTATCCCGGCTGGGTTATCAATTGGTGGGACAAATTTGGTCCTAGAATTGATATCTTTCCTGTTGAAATTACTAAGAAAGAACTTTTTCTTCCTTGGACTCAATTTCATCCTATACTAAGGGAAAATCCTTTTGCAGGACCTTTTGGTCTTCATACCCTTATGTTTTTTACCGAGACTGGTACTCCTTGGTTAATCCGTTGGGATTATCGTTGTAGAGTTAATCAATAAAATTTTCCTCTACTCGAAAGAATTTTTTATTACAGATGGTATGGTAATATTAAAAACTTTAATATTAAATACTCCATCTCTTTAATTAATAATAGCTTAATTAGCTATTTGGACTTGGTAACTAGATTTCCTCCATTTCCACATATGGCCTTAGATCCCCGAGCGGATTTCATCATTGATCTTTGGAAATCTCTCTCAGATACATTCCCTAATGCCAATCTGTCAGAAATTTGTAGTAAGATATTCTTACATTCCTCTGATCAAATTCATGAAGCCCTTACTATCGCCAAGACAGGCAACCTTTTCTCCAGCAAGAACAATAAAACTCTTGCTCCCGAAATAACTAGCAGACAACAAGACGGTGTTCTTCCAACGGTACTCCTTCCCTTTCTACCCTTGGAGCCGCTTTCAAAACTTTGGAAACAGCTTTTCCAATACATGGAGGAAGACTTCCCTCCTTCCCAATACGACGATTGGATGACTAATCACCCAACACTGGCTCAGATGGCCTTGATGATTTGAGGTGACTGGCCCACCTGGCCCCAGTCGGTCCCAGAGAAGATGCTCGCCGACGCAAAACGACAAGTTGTGGACCCCCTTCTGCGACCTTTCAACCCACAGGTAGTCACCCGTGACTTTCTTGGTCCCACCTGGCCCACATGGCCCATCAGCCGACACAAGAGGACAAGAGACTTTGTCGAACCCTTCATCATGGAGGACCCCATCTGAGGAATTATTTATTCCTCTCTCCGAGTATAAATAGGGGGCTTCCCCTCATTTGTAATTACACTTTTTACTCTTTACTTTCAGCACTTCTCTCCTTCTCTCTCTATATTTGTAATAAGAACTTCCCGGCTACATTCCGGTGGACTTCTCTTCTTTTTGTAAGTTTTAATTCCTGTCTTTAATTCCAGTCTGTAATAATAAGTTTGTAATATTTCCAGTATTAATTCCGCATATTGATCCTTTACTTGTTGGTAGGAGAAGGTAATACTAATTTGCATAATAGCCCTACGCAAATCCTTGTGCTTGGAGAAACAGTGCTTAAACAATAGAGGAACCAATTGCATGATCACATGCCAATCGTGGGACTTATACTTATGTAAATCATGAGTAACATAATTCACAATCCTTTGCAAGTTGGACGAAAAAGTAGATGGGCCCTTCAAATTATATATTGTGTCTTGAAGAACCTTCCTTTCCTCACTCGCCAAAGTAAACGCACCAGGGGATGCTTTTGTTAGGGATGGTTTTGACAATTGGAAACAAAAAGACCGACTTCAAAAGCATGCTAACACTGAGGGTCATAATGCAGCGTACATGAAGACTCAAAATTTGTTGAACCAAAATCAGCATATTGCGGCGCTATTTGATAAGCAATCGAAGGAATGTAAAGATGATTATCGTCTACGGCTAATTACAACTATTGATGTGATTCGATTTCTTTTGCGGCAAGCCTTATCTTTTCGTTCTCATGATGAATCAGAGGACTCCATGAATAAAGGTAACTTTCTTGAACTTTTAGAATTGTTTGCCAAAAGAGATACATTAGTTAACAGAGTTGTTCTTAAAAATGCACCGGGTAATCATAAATTGACATCTCCTGACATTCAAAAGGATGTTGTAAATGCAATTGCGAGTGAGATTACTAATACAATATTAAAAGATCTTGGTGGAGATCCATTTGCGATATTGATTGACGAGGCACGTGATGTATCAATTAAAGAACAAATGTCTATTGTAGTTCGTTATGTGGATAAGAGGGGTTATGTGATGGAAAGATTCATAGGTATGGTACATGTTCCTGACACTACCGCTAAATCATTAAAAGCGTCACTCGATCAAATTTTCAACAAACATAACTTGAGTGTAAAAAATTTGCGGGGTCAAGGTTACGATGGGGCAAGTAATATGCAAGGCGAGTACAATGGACTTAAATCACTTATTCTAAGGGAGAACAAATCAGTATTCTATGTACATTGTTTTTCACATCAACTTCAGTTGGCACTTGTAAAAGTTGCAAAGGATCTTAAACACATTGATGAGTTCTTCTTCTTAGTAAATAATGTAGTGAACATTGTGGGCGCATCTTGTAAGCGTCGCGACATTTTGCGAGAGAAAGAGGTAGAGAGGATTAAATATCAATTGGTTAGTGGTGAAATATCAAGTGGTCGGGGATTAAATCAAGAAACTTGCGTGAAACGCGCCGGTGATACACGTTGGGGTTCGTACTTTGGGACCTTGATTAATTTGATTGTAATGTTTGAATCCGTGCTTGGTGTTCTCGATGATTTGGGGGAAAATTCCACGGATAAAAAGGGTGAGGCGATTAATTTGATGAAATCAATGCAATCATTTGATTATGTATTCACCTTACATTTAATGAAGAATGTACTTGCAATAAGTAATGAGCTTTCTAAAGCTCTTCAACGAAAAGAACAAGATATTGTTAATGCAATGACTTTAGTGAAATTGTCAAAGAGCCGAATGCAAAAATTGAGGGATAGTGGGTGGGAAAATCTTTTGATGGAGGTATCGTCTTTTTGTGTGAAAAATGATATTGTGATTCCAAACATGGAAAGTGATTTTTGTCTTTTGGGAAGATCAAGGAGAGGATTGAGAACCACAAATTTACATCACTATAAAGTTGACTTGTTCTACCTTTGCGTGGATAAACAACTTGTAGAACTTAACAACCGTTTCGATGAGGTGAATTCCGAATTGCTTTTATGCATGGCATCATTTGATCCCGCTTATTCTTTTGTTGCTTTTGATATAAACAAGTTGGTTCATCTATCTGAACTTTATGTTGACGATTTCACCGAGCAAGAGCGTGTTGTACTTCGGGGTGAGCTTGAGTTGTATGAATTCGATATCAAATCCGATAGTGACTTTGTTGATGTGGATGGAATAAGTGGGTTGGTTAGGAAAATGGTAGAGAAACGAAAGCACATTGTTTATGGATTAGTTTATAGGCTCATAAAGTTATCATTAATTCTACCAGTTTCAACAGCTACAGTTGAGAGGTCATTTTCTGCTATGAACATCGTAAAAACTGATCTTCGAAACCGTATGGGGGATGGTTGGCTAAGTGACTCTTGCGTGACGTATATCGAAAAAGATGTCTTTGATTGCATTTCCAATGATGCAATTGTGGATCGATTTCAAAAGATGAAAAATCGTAGAGGGAGATTGTAGTTTGCTTGTTTTATATTTTGATTAATACTTGTAATGACAAATTCAAATTTTGGATACTCGTTTTAGTAATGAAATATTATGGTTTCGTGTGTTGTATTTTATTATAATTATTATGTGAATATCTGTCTTTTTAGCCACAAAGTATAAATGCATGAATAACCATCAAAAAAAAAAAAATCGGGGGCTGCCGCCCCCGAACCCCCGCATATTATCTTCTTGTGTCCCACCTGTTAAAAATTCCTGGCTCCGCCACTGCATATATGTGTGTATGAAATCATATGATGAAATTCATTTTATAAATCCTTTTGTTCCTTTTGAGCAATTAAACTTTACATAAAATGGTATTCCTATTAGCATTTATTACCATCCTTTTATTATCAGGTCCTTTAATATGCATGTATGTTTGACTAAAATGTACGAACATGATAAAAAAATAAAGTAAGACAAGGTGGTAAGAAATCTTGGTAAATGTGTCATTGCTCTAAATTTACCACCTTATCAAATATTTTTGTCCCACACCCATGTTCCTTACATTTCCTAGCACATATCAGGCACCACAAGGAACTTGTCACATGGTGATGAGAGAAAATTATTATGTTGTGCTCACATGTCATAGAGATGCAAGCACTTATGCACCAATGTATTGCATTTGTTGACTTTTATAGGGGAATATTAGGCCTTATCCACCAACTGTTAACGATGTTGTAACCTATGAACATGCAAGAAGGGTTGGAGACATATTTTTTCGAGAAACCAATGTGCAGCTTATAACACAGACTATGGGTGCAGAGGACTTGATCTTTTTCAGAAGATGACTGCTGCATTTTTTATGCCGATGGCCCAAAAAATTTAACACTGAGATAGCCACCCCAATTTTACGTAGCACAATGTATATATAAGGATGGTATAAGGTGTTGCAGCAACATAGTGAAAATTAGGGGTGTAAATGGATATTCGAAAATTCGAATCCGTTCGATGTCCGAGTTCGAATTTTACGGATACTTATCCGAAAAAATGGATATGGATACGAATATGAATAGTGTGTGAAAACATCCGGGAAAATGGATACGGATACGGATAGTATGTGTATCCTACACAGATAATCCGTATCCGAAGCAGAGTATCCATATTTGCGGATATCCATTTTTCCGGATATCCGTATCCGTATTATATTAAATAATAATTTATTAATAATATTAATTATATACAAATTGTAAATATAACTATGTAATAATATAATATAAAAGTTTTTTTCATTTAGCAAATAACTAAACTAGTAGCAGCGCTCGTCCGATATCCTAGTCTAGGGTTCCTTTTTTTCATTTCCAATCGTCGACTTCTCTCTCTACCTTAGTAGCAGCTCTTGTCTTCTCTCTCTTGTGTAGGCGGTGTAGCAGCTCTGAGCTCTCGTCTTCTCTGTTTAAACTTAGCGACGGTATGAAATCGACCCATATCTGCTCTCGTCTTCTCTCTTTCTCAGCTCGGGTTGGTATGAAATCCATAGGTATGTGTAAACACAAACCCATTATCTGCTATATACTTACGGATTTACACAAGCATACCTACAGATTTTTGTTCTCTCTTTCTCTGCTCTCTCTCACCTTACGGATTTACATATAGATTTACTGTTTACACCAGTACTTTTGTAGAGAGAGTTGTACAGCTTCTGTTTAAAATTATTGTTGTATGAAATTATTGTTTTATATTGTTGTATGAAACTATACCTACAGATTTGTATATTGTACCGATCATACGTACAGAGTTTTATATTGTTGTATGAAATTATACCTACAGATTTTTATATTGTACAGAGCATACCTACAGAGTTTTATATTGTCGTATGTAATTATACCTACATTTATTATATTGTACAGAGCATACCGACATATTTTTATATTGTTGTATGAAATTATTGTTTATGTGTTGGTAATTTTTTGTTATGTTGTATGAAATTATTGATTCTTTCTGATTTTTGTGTTTCTGTGTTGTTTGGAGATATTAGGCAGAAACTTATTGGCGCAGTTAAGTCATCGAGTGATCCGGTTCCAAAGTTTGTCACTTAAAATTTGACCCAGATGTGGAGAGACTTCTATTTGCTCAAATGGTTGCTAAACATGATTATTCCTTTCTTATGGACGAGCACGAGTACTTTAGGTATTGGATTTCTTATTGTTGTCCTACTTATATATTAGTGAAGTTGTATTTGGGTGAATTAGTATGTTCAAACAATTAATGTCTTGATTTATCTTTATGCCTTACTACTGACTTGCGAGTTGTGGTTACCTTAATGCTTAATTCGACAAGGATACAAAGGAAAGGAGATGAGAATGACACACTTCAGGAATTTAAGAGGCAAAAAAAACATCTCTTCTTTATTGTAATATATTCTTTGTTTTCTCCTTTAATATTTTAATTTAGTTATATTTTCAGGTAAGATGATGCTTCACTTCATTTTTGTTCAAACATCAGAGAAACTGAAGAGGATACAAATTTCAATGGCTCATAGTTCAATAACAAAATGCACATTAAAGGTTAGTACTTTTGCTCAAACCTTCTTTTATAATTTAATATAATGCTTTACACATTCTCTATATCTTCCATGGAATGAAAAATTATATATGTAATTCATTGATTAAATTAGTGTTTAATAAGCTATGTGTATCTTAATGTATCTTAAACAATAAAAACGGATAAGGATATTATCCGAATCCGATAAATTCGGGAGGATACGGATAAGGATAGCTGAAATTATTATCCGGACGTATATGGATACGGATACAGATAGTGTGGAGACTTGGCGGATACGGATGTGGATACTATAGTATCCGCTCCGTATCCGTCCGTTTTACACCGTAGTGGAAATATACGTATCCATCAAGCTCATTTTCTATAATTCACCCCTAGTAAAATTTTCAATTTTCTTACAATATAAATTGTAACTAAATTGTAACTGATACCTAAAAGCTCCCGCGCGAGGCTAAAACCTAGCATCTCAATAAATCTGAAGCCAGTAATAATTGCGATTAACTAATAAACTGGGATTGGTTTTTAAGTGCATATTTTATTCAATTTTATGTACTTCTATACTTTGGAAATATTGTATATATTCGTTACTTGGTAACCCTGTATTACAAAAAACATACACTTTGCATTTTTCTTCGAGTACCGTCATTTGGTTGTAGTACACAAGGAATAATTAATATTGTCCAGTTTTAAAGATGGAGGGATGCTGTATGAAAAAATGCTAACTTTGTATGCATAAGTGGTTAGAAGATGTTTTTAATTTTGACAATACGAATCCATTGTTTTACTATCAATAAACTAGCTTTTGTCAAGTCCCGAGTGGAGTTGTTCTCCCGTATTTTTAGTCTCAGCGTGGATGGAATGACTTTGACTAAATTGGAGAGGTGGTTCTTTTTTAGTTTATTCAAGCAAAGGGGAAGCAACCCATAAAAGGGAAGCAACACGTAAAAATCAATAGATTATGTATTTTTAGGACTTAAAATAATATTGATTATGGATATAGGACAACAAATATTTCATTTCCATTTTTAGTCCTTATTTTCAAATTAAAAGGACACGTGGCATGCTATGATTGGTTAACGTTTTATGAATATGGGTCCGTGCCAGCGGATTTATTAAAAAATAGGGACTAAAACTATAAATAAAATGTTTGTTGTCATGTTTCCAAAATACATATTACAATAAGTCCTAAATTTACAAAACCCCAAAAATCAAATAGCAATACAATTAAAATAACATAAAACTGAACGCAAATTACAATACAAACTAAAATTAACTCTCAATATAATAATTGGAGAATTATTAAAGGTTACAAAAAGTTGAACTGGAATAGATGAGAAAAATATTACAAAAGGGTTACAAATATTATAAGTGGAGAATTTTGAAATGGTTGTAGGAAAAGAGAAGAACTAAAATGTAGTTTGGAGTTAGGTCATGTCTCAATTGAATGCTAAGGACCATATTTATAGCAGAGCTTGTGGCTTTAATTATTCAATAAAACTATTGCCTCTTAGATTGTTGTGAGGAAATTAGAGTGAGATGTTTTATTCTAGATAAATTGTCGACTGGTTCATTGCTACTTTAACAAAGTTTGTAGATTTCTACAAAAAGTAGAGTGAAATGTTTCATTATTGGGTAAAATTGATAGGTTGACTCCTACTTGCACTATTTAAGAATATTAACTTGTCATAGAATATTTTAACTATTTTTTAATATTAAATTTTCTCATAGAATGTGATCAACTATTATCACAGATTATACAAATCTTGGGTATCTTGAAAGAAAGAGCTTGAGTAGGGATTTGAACTGTTGATTTGTTAATTGTTTGATGACTCGACCAATGAGATGTGAGAGTTATCATCATCCCTTCTAATTCAGCTCGAAGTAGTAATTGCTTAGCTAAATCTTTCAATTGTGACTTCTTTGATTTTGAACTAGCTAAAGTTGTTGTAATACCCCGTACTTTTATAGATATTTAAATTATATAAGTGGACGTAATTTGATAATTATAGGAATTACTGTGAATAGTAATTCTGGATTAATGAGTGTTAGATGATTATCAAGGTCTGTTACAATTACTTTTGGAACTAAGTAAATGAGTCACAATATTTTTATGTCATGTCACAATTGGGTTAAGTGATTAGTGATAGTTTACGTTGTAGAAAATGCGTGTTGAGAAGCGTCGGGTCCGACTAGTGAATTTTAGTTAAGTAACTAGGATGGAGATTTCGAGTGCATGGTTGGTTTCAAAATGACCGAGATAGTTTGAATAAAGTATCCTGTGGTAGTGTTTAGGTTCTGATTAGGCATAAATTCTTCCAAATTCTTCCCTTAATTTAGAGGCTTTTATTACCTAGGACAATATAAAACGAGTTGATTTATCTCATATCATTGCTAATGGCTTCGTCTAAGAAGTATCCCGAGTTTCGTGTATTTCTTATTCATTTTGCAGGTATTTAATATATGAAAGAAAGAAAGAAATCGGAAGAAGCAAGAGAGAAGAAAGACGACGAATCCAAAGGGTAAAAGTGTAATTTCCACCAGGAATCCGGTCAAGGACCCAAAATAAAAATCGAAGATCTCGAGTCTACGAGTGCGTAGGAAGAAACGACGTCTCAATCCGAGTTCTAGAGTTGAAGTTATGAAGATCTAAAGATACGAGATATTCATGAGAAATTGAAGAAAGATGAAGAGAAATTGAGAAGAAAATCTGGATCGATCCGGATGGCCTAAAAAAGGATCGATCCGGACACTAGAAGCCACTGTATAAGAATACATTTATCGGGTCGATTCGGTCTGCATAAAAAAAGGATCGATTCGACCCCCAAAGTTCACTGCATCAGGCACATTTACCGGATCGATCCGGCCTGCATAAAAAAAGGATCGATCCGGTCATCACGCAGATAGATCCAAAATTTTTAGGCAGATCGATCCGAGGTTTGAAGTTTGAGTTTATCGTGTTCAAGCTAGAGTCTTGCATGACTTCAACTGTTGTATTTTTCGTAGTGTATATATTTCAATGTCCTCCCAGGCATTAAGGAGGCTTCTAATCAGTTTTAGAGGAACTTTTTACTTAGTTTTAAAGAGAGTACAATAAAAAAACTAGTTTCATTTAAAGAGTTTGCTATAAGGATTTGATTTAAGCTTCTGCAATTCAAGTAAATTCAGTCTATTTTTGCTTTCATAATTGTTTTAGTTAATTTCTTATTTAATAATTCCATCCTTCTTAATTCTAAGTTACTAGTTAAGATGTTTTCTTTTATTAAGTTGTTTTATTATGTCCGGCTAATTTTCTAAGGGTTGGGATGCATGAATCCAACCCGATGTTCTTGATGAATGCGTAAATATGATTTTGAATTAAATAACTGAGTCAATCGTGTTGTAGGGTGATCACAACCGTTGTAAGACTTTTGATCTCGTTTGCCCTAGGTAACCGGAATGTTTAAGAGTGCAATGCGCGTGTAGCTAATACGGCACTGCTTTACTCGTCTCTTGATTATGTATGATGCGGGCTACGATACCTCATATATGTAATGCTTGGGAGTACTAAATACCGGGTTTACTCAGATATTTTAATTTTGAATTAAGTTTTATCATTGATAAATGAACTAGGGTTGGAGGAGTGTATCCTGATTCGTTTTTCTCTTGCACTTTTCACTAGAGTTTTTAATTTTCTTAAGTAGGTCAAAAAGCTTTTAATTTATTTCTAAATTTTGTAAGTAATTTTCTTATTATTTTTGCTTATAGTTAGTCCATCTCCCATAATCACATTTTCGTTATTTTTAGAGTCGAGCTAGTATTCTCATTCTGTCCAACGTCGTTACGACTTCGTTCGTCCTATTTTCCTCTAGGGACGATTCCGACTTACTGGGTTTATTACTAACACGATAGGCTTGCACTTGAGCCTATATCAGCACGAACACTAGATACACATTTGTGACCGCGTCAAGTTTTTGACGTCGTTATCGGGGATTTAAATAGACTTAGGTTAGATCGAGTCAATCTAAAACTTAGACCAAAAATTCAAAAAATAAAAATAAAAAAAATCCAAAAAAAATCATTTCTCACAGGCCGTTAATGCAAAATCCTGAAATTACTCAAACTCCTAAAAATACTCCAACTAGAATCCACGAAAATCCAATTGTTGAGTATAAATCTGACAGTCCCCACACGCCTCACATTCCACAGTTTTGGGTTCCACTTCCTACTCCTGAGCACTCTATCGGTAGTTACACCCTGAGTCAACCCTTGAGCCACACATCTAGGACACCTAGTGAGTATTTCGAGTCATTTGAAGAGAGAGCAATATTTGATGCAGTAAGTTTTGGTACTGGAGAGGGAAATCCACCCTATCGCCCCATGAAAGACTTATTCTTTCCTGAACGAACTGTCAACCCTAGTTGCATTTTACTCCCGTATAATGTCGGTCAGTTCCACTTTCGTAATGGGATGATACAGATACTCCCTACTTTCCATGTCATGGATTCTAAGAAACCATACCTTCATATAAGGGAGTTCAAAGAGGCGTGCGACACATTTAGTGACCAAGCTTGCACGCAGGATGTCGTTCGCCTAAAGCTTTTTCCTTTTTCCTTAAAGGTTAAAGCCAAGACTTGGCTATGGTCTCTACCCCCGAACTCCGTTATTTCCTGGAGAGACATGCAATCCAAATTTATCTCAAAATTCTACCCACGGCACAAGACCAACTCTGCCAAAACTCAAATCCAAGGTTTCCGACAATAAGATGATGAGCCTTTTGACAAGTGTTGGGAACGTTTCCAAGAGTTGGTAAGCGAATGTCCACATCATGGTTTTGAAAAACACCACTTGATCTCTTTCTTCCATAATGGGTTGCAAGTGATTTCCAAACAACTTGTACAAACTATATGTGAACGACCATTCTGGGAATTAGACACTAGTGATACTGAGGCCCATCTTAAGTAAGTTACAGAGACTACTCAAGCATGGGGCACATCTGATTCTAATACCCAAGCTCGACCTAGACAAGCATCTATCGCTCCAACTGCATCCAGTTCACAACATATGGATAATAATACCTTAATGGACCGTCGATTCGATTAGTTTCAGAGAGACATGAAAGATTTGCTTGATATCCGATTGAGAGATATCTCCGGATCCAGCCGTGTTGCGAAAGAAAAGGTGTGTTCTATCTGTGAGGTGGGTTATTTCACAAAGGTATGCTCGATGATTTTCGCATACAAAGCCATGCACACCGAGCAGGTGGATGCTATAGGAGGGTTAAAGGGAAATGTTAACTCCCCACATGGGAACCCTTCATGGAGAAACCATCCTGGTTTTAACTACGGACAACCACAAGCTGCGATGAACGCATATTCACAGGTTATCCCACATCCAGCCCCTCCTCAATTTCAGCAAGCACCACCTCCTCCATCTTCGTATATTACTCCACCGCGAAGGAACCTCGAGGATACAATAAACTAGTTCATCAACTCCCAAGGTGCAACCAATGCTAGATACGATCGCATGCTCGCTGACATGAATGCAAACATCTCTAAGTTGTAATTAGCGTTAAGTATCCAAGAGAAAGGTAAGTTCCCGTCCCAAGGGCAAATAACACCCCAAGATCAATCAAGTGTTAGCTCTACATCCCAGGCACATCTTGAACAATGTAGTGTAATTACCACTCTGCGTAATGAGAGAGTAGTTGACCTTTAACCTCTTCCACACAATGATAAAAATGAAAAGGAGATTTCACCCAGCACGAAAGAGGCCAAAGATATATCTAAGAAAAAGAGTACTAATGATGACACAAGAGAGCCTGAAGTGGTGGTAAAACCTCCGAGTGCAGACCCATATCCTCAAAGGTTGATCCCTCAGTCCAAAAATACTTCTCAGGATGATGTCCTTGATGTTCTTAAGCAAGTAATGATCAATTTACCTTTTCTCGAGACCATAAAGTAAATTCCTGCGTATGCTAAGTTCCTTAAGGACTTACTCATGGTAAATGAAGGCTCAAGGTAAAGAAAAATATATTTCGAACACAGAACATTAGCTTAGTCCTGTTGAGTGATCTTCCACTAAAATATAAAGATCCGGGTGAACCCACTATTTCGTGCATCATGGGAAAAAATTGAATAGAAAGAGCGCTATTAGATTTAAGGGCAAGTGTTAACATTCTTCCCTATTCAATCTATGAGCAACTTGATTTGGGAGCCATCAAGCCCACAAATGACTCTCCAACTCACGGATCGCTCCGTGAAGATGCCTTGGGGAATTATCGAAGATGTGATCGTCCAAATTGACACTTTCTACTTCCCGGTGGATTTTGTTATTTGTGATGAGGAGCCATCCATTCTCCCAAGAAATCATGTTCCCTTCATCCTGGGTTGCCAATTCTTAGCTACGGATAATGCACTCACAATACACTACACTAAAATGATAAAATTGTCACCTTTCAGTCGGTCACCCTTGTCAAGGTCATTGACCGTGACAAAAAACACGCATTTTGTGTCACGGTCATTGACCTTGAAACGACCGTGACAAAGAATTTTCACGATCAATGACCGTGACAATTCTTTAAATAATTGTCACGGTCAATGACCTTGACACGATCATGACAATGTTTGCAGCAAAAACAATTTCCTCCTTCTTTTTTCCCTCCCGTCGTTCCCTCCCTCTCTCTCTCTCGACGCTGCTCTCTCTCTCTCTCTCTCTCTCTCTCTCTCTCTTCCATTTATATATATGTTTGTGTGTACATATATGTGTGTATGTGTGTATATATGTGCGTGTGTGTGTGCGGGGATAGGGAGTGGGGCAGGGTGGGGGTAGGGGGTTAAAAAAGTAATATTATTTTGATACAACATTAATTTGTGTATGAGTTTCATAATTATAAATAATATCCAAAAATATTGGATAACAATTTATTTTCATTCAAAATAAATAAGTAATTTTCTACAAATTTCATAAAAAAATGAAGGCCGGCTTAATATGTGATTTAAGTGTGAAATAATCGCTATATACTTATACTAATGGAGAAAAAAACCATATATGGCGTTTTTTGTTTTTATTAGATGCAAAATAACACATATAGGTATCACATGACTTTATATCCATCAAATAAAATTTTACCATAAAATATCATTTTGTCGAAGGCAAGATCTATTACAATATATTTACATACATAAATGATTTTTTTTTAAATGACATTACAACAAAAAACTACAATAAGGGTTAAAATGGCATCCGAAATTGCTAAAAGCATGAAAAATAAAATATCATTTAATCTATGTTGTTGAAAAATTTGATCAAATTGGTGAGCCCTTCATATTTTAAAAATGTTGTTTTTATTCCTATTTAACTTTTCTTTCTATACACCCTTTATGAACCAAAACTTTAGGTTGATTATTTTAGAACTTAAACTTCAAGATACAAAAAATAATTCTATAGAACAGCTTAGATATCTTAACAAAATACATATCTAACATTGAATATGATTTATAAAAAGCACAAAATAATAGTAGAAATTCAATACATGAAATTAACATTGAGATTATTTTAAATAGACAGTCACTACATGAAATTAACATTGAGATTATTTTAAATAGTGAGTGGGGGGTGGTGGTGTGTGTGTATGTGGTGAGTGGGGTGTGTGGAGGGAGGTGGGGGTGTGTGTGTGTATGTGGTGAGTGGAGGGTGTGGAGGGAGGTGTGTGTGTGTGTGTGTGTGTGTGTATTTGAATTAACCCATGAATTTGTATTTTTGTATTTGAATTAACCCATTAATTTATTTTTGTATTTGAATTAACCCATGAATTTATTTTTGTATTTGAATTAACCCATTATATGAAACATACTTGAAATTAAATATAGTGCGCATAGATACTAGCCTTCTAGTTCTTATGTGTACGCATTCAATAGCCCTTAGACCCGTTCGAGAGTCATTACCCCTGTAATGAGATCTCTCGAATTGTCCCGTTTGGACAGTTTGAGACTGTATAATTTCTGTATAATATTCTTATTGTCTTAAAGTTGTTACTTTTGGAGGAAGTTCTGCAGTCGTATCTTAATGTTCTCTGGGTACATACTAGATTGACAAGTGTGACTGTTATTTTAATTGACCAATTGAAATAACACTCACACCTGCCAATCTACGTCGTGTACTTGGAGAACTAAGGGGATATGTTGTCGAATTTTTTTCAAATCGTAACAATGTGCATGAGCTATTAAGTATATTACAGAAAAATGCAGTCTTGAATGGGATAGGACCACTTACCCTTTAATAGGATAATTAAATGATGGGATAATTAAATAAAACATACTATAAATCTAAGTTTTGTTTACCTTTAATAGGTGTTTAGTTGTGGTAGCTATGATGGGATATCCGAAATACAAAGAGTGGATGTGTGAGACTAATAGAATGGGGGATGTGTTTCGCAGAGGTGCTAACGAATTTGTGAAATATGCAAAGAGATGTCATAATGATGAAGAGTTTCCGTGTCCGTGTGCTAGGTGTAAGAATGGTAAGGTGTTTGAGTGAGAAACAGTTGAACTACATTTGTTAAGATCGAGTATGCAAGATAATTATCGATTTTGGAGTTTTCACGGTGAATTGAAAGTTCCTTTTGTCCCCGACCAACCTTCACAACAACCTTGAACAAGTAGAATAGATGTAGAAGGGGACGACGTAGATCAAATATGTTATAGGATTTAGTTGATGATGCGTACGGAGTTTATGAAGCGGGGGAGAATGAGGTTACTGATGATGTAGAAGATTCAAGTGCTCGTGAAGGTAACACGATAAAACTTGACGATGACTACCAAAGTTTAAAATTTAAGGCGACCTAACCGTTATACTCTGGCTGTGAGAAAGATCAAATAACTTTACATGCAATGGTTGGTTTGCACAGTTTGAAGACGCATTACGGTTTGTCTGACAATAGCGTGACGGGAATTCTGAAATGGGTGAAGGGCTTATTACCCAAGGTGAATACACTTCCAAATAGCAATCCTGTTATGGAGAACAGTTTGAAAGGTTTGGGAATGAAGTATAAATCGATTCATGCTTGTGTGTATGACTGCATACTATACCGAAAGGAGTATGAAAATCTCGATCGTTGTCCGGTATGCGATGAACCTAGATATGTCCAATCTACTAGTAAGGAAGGCACAAGCTCAAAAGTGCCTCAAAAAGTATTGAAATATTTTCCCATTGGGCCTAGATTAAAGCGATTTTTCACAGTACCATGGATTGCAGAGGCAATGACTTGAAAGGCACAAGCTCAAAAGTGCCTCAAAAGTGCGTTTACTTTGACGAGTGGGGAAAGGAAGGTGCTTCTAGACACAATATATAATTTGAAGAGCCCATCTACTTTTTCGTCCAAATTGCAAAGGATTGTGAATTATGCTACTCATGATTTACGTAAGTGTAAGTCCCACGATTGGCATGTGATCATGCAATTGGTTCCTCTATTGTTTAAGCACTGTTTCTCCAAGCACAAGGATTTGCGTAGGGCTATTATGCAAATTAGTATTACCTTCTCCCTCTTGTGTGAGAAGGTAGTGAATCGAGAACACATAGTGGCCGCAAAATTGGCTGTGAACGAAGCGATTTGTGTATTGGAGAAGTACTTTCCCCCATCATTCTTTGACATAAGTGTTCACTTGTTGGTACACCTATGTGACGAGGCACTTCTTTGTGGTCCAGTTAGGTATCGGTGGATGTATCCGTTTGAAAGATTGATGAAAGTTTTTAAAGATTACGTCAAGAATACGCGATATATTGCAGGATCAATTGCAGAGGAATACATCACCGTGGAGTCATCAATATATACTCGGGAATATATGCCTAACTCGACCAACGTTGATGACACTGATGAATTCCTCGATGATAGTGGTAATGTGATGGGAAAACGAGTGAAATTAACGAGTTTGCAACATGAACAAGTAGATCGTTATCTATTTGACACACATAAAGATGTCGAAGAATGGAAAAAGTAAGTTTCGAATATTATAATGTTTAACATTATTTTAGATTATTTTATACATGATTAATTTTGTAATATGCAGTAAATATGAAGCCTGTGAGAACAATAAAAGACGAAAAATAATGGTACAATCAGACAGCGAATTTAGGCTATGGTTGACACAAGAGGTAATTATAATGAAAACAGCCGTTATATAACATTACATTACACTCAAATTTTACCACTAATATAATTAATTTATCTATATTCTCAGCTCCTAAAGATGGGTGATGCGACATCAAGGCTTGCTCGTCTAGCCACTAGACCCTTGTCCGTGGCACAAGAGTACAAAAAGTATCGATTGAACGGTTACATTTTCGGCGCTAAAGTGTATGAGGAAAGTACAAATGTACAGAACTCGGGAATTTCATACAAGGCTCTTACTTTCTTTTGAGCGAGCGTAAAAGATAAAAACCTCGTTGAAGCTGAAATGACTTACTATGGTGTAATCCAAAATATATTTGAATTGGATTATATAAGCTTCAAAGAGGTTGAATTTTACTGTGAATGGGTAAGAGTTGAGGATAAAAATGCTTGTAAAGTTGATCCTGTCACCAATTTGATCATGGTTGACTTGTCCAAGTTGAAGAGCAACGACCACGTGAGCGATGGGCCGTTTGTTTGTGCATTTCAAAAGGTTAAGCAAGTGTTTTACTCGAAGTATATCAACAACGAGCCGTGGTCAATTGTCCAACATGCGCCAAGGCGTCTAAATAGTCGTGTGGATGAATTGGTTGCTCCTACCGAATATCAATCCATTTTTTATGATAACCCGAATTTGAAACAATTTTTCAATTTGTAATAAATATTTCAATTTGTACCGAAACATCCATTTTTAATGCTTTTAATTGATCTGCACTTTATCATTTTCACTCTTGTGTAGTGTGCGTGTGTGGAGAGGAGATTAATACATAAATATTCCAACTACATCTAAGTTTTGTTTATACTAATCCATGAATATACGCTTCTTACCTTTAATAGGTGATTAGTACATAGTTATTTGGGGTGTCCTATTTGTGGAGAGGAGACTGAATCTCTTCGTTTATCCGAACACTAAGAAATGCCATAATCCTATGGAGCGATGCTCTGCAAATTCCTCCCAACCGTTATGTATCCAAACATCACCAGTTGAAGTTGTCAATTCCACTTTCCATACCCCACCACTTGGAACTTCTAGCAAAACATGGGAGACCATTGAAAGGTGGAATTGACAACTTCAACTGCTGATTTTTGGCTACACAACGGTTGGAAGGAATTTGCAACGCATAACTCCATAGGATTATGGTATTTCTTAGTGTTTAGATATGAAGAGAATTATATTTTACACGATTGCCCGGGGTACATTAGTTGGAAGGAGGTGCCATATGAGCTCAAGTTAGCTGTTTGAGTGACACTACAGGTAATGTATTTATATTTATATGTCAATTTAGATTTTGATTTCAATTACGATTTATATTTATCTATATTTGAGGGGCGGATACTAATTTTACTTTATTTCAATTCAGGGGACAGGGAGTGGCCCTAAGGGTAGGCCACATATGCTCTATACTTATGTGGCTATTCAGACGAGAAGGGAAGGATAAGGAGGTGTCCCCGAGCATCGCGGTACAAAATCTCTTTTCCATGCAAATAGTTTGTAGATTTAAGATAATTGATGGTGATGTTGTTTCTTCTTAAATAGTGTCTATTTTGAATATATATTTGCATTATCTTTAGTTTGTTTGGATATATGATGTTTGGAACAGGTACAACGTTGCTATAACAGGTACAAATATACTGCTAGGCAGTGGCAGTGGCCATACTGCCCAATAGATTTTTTTTAAATTCTGCCCAGAATTGTCACGGTTAATGGCCGTGATATTTTTTTAAAAAGGGTCACGGCTTTGTCACGGTTATAAACCGTGACAAACGTGTCACGGTCACTGACCGCGACACGACCGTGACACAAAATGCGAGTTTTGTATCAAGGTCAATGACCGTGACACGACCGTGACAAAAAAAGTTATCTCCCCTCGAAATGTCACGGTCATTGACCTTGACAAGTTGGATTTGTCAAGGTCAATGACCTTGAAAATTCGGCAGATTTGGTGTAGTGATACTCGAAATGGGCGAATGCAATTAATATTTGGGACCATGACCCTAAAAAAAATATACTTAATAACATTAAGAATTAGGGCGACGAAAGTGAACCGCGAGAAACGAATCTTATCGAGGAAGCACACGAGCATGAGAGGTCCTACAAGCGAGAACCGTTAGAGGTGTGAATTATTTCATCAAGTGAGAGTGGTAGTTTTGATGATGAAAAAAAGGTGGAGGAGGTGTGTTTAGTAACCGCGATTGAGAGAGAGAGAGAGTGGTAGAGGAGAGAAAAATAGTGGAGTTAGATATCGGGCGGGTAAGCGAGGACGAAGGCATTACTCAAGAGTGAAATTTAGGGGACGTGAGCATGGAAGATTTTGAAAAGGAATTTAGGCATGTGGATGAGAGCCTGAATGTAAAAATACAATCCTTCTTGAATTCGTTTAGTTACTTGGATGAGAGAGAATGGCAAGATACAATAGATGAATTCCTTCGTAATAACCATCCCTCCACATCACAGAAGACTTCAGAAGAGAGAGAAAGATAATGTCCTAAACACTCGAGAGAGAGAGAGAGAGAGAGAGAGAGAGAGAGAGAGAGAGATAGAGAATTAGGCGATATAAGTCTTGAAGATTTTGAAAAAGAATTCGGTCCGATGGATGAGAGCATCACTATTGAAGTCCAATCCCTATTAGGCTCTTATAGTCACTTAGAAGAAAGCGAATGGAAAGATAAAATCGATGAATTCCTTATTTGTGACCATCCACCCATACCACTTGATGTCCCGGAGGCGATTGAGGAGAAAATTTGTGTTTCGTATGATTTTGAGCCCGACTCATGCATTCCAAAAATTAAAAGAAACTTCAGTGTTCCCTCCGAGTCGGTGCACACAGACCACGCTTTGAGTAAGCGTCACGAGTATCCCTTTCCGAGTAGTCACGACGAGTCTCCCGGTCTTTCCCCTATCTATAGACGAGGTCCCAACTTGTTCCGATTAATTGTTTACGATATGAAGACGGGAGAGACGAGGAGATCATTGGACCCCGTTCATGGGGTCGTGTGAGTTTGTAGAGAGATGAGAGGTCGTCGCACCCCCGACGCGTATCGGGTGATTTTTGTTGTATTATTGAGTCAGGTGTTATTGTCATTTAGTGTATTTTTGCATTTTAAATATTTTCTTATTTTATTTATCGCACTTCTTATTTTTCCTTATTTAGATTTTAGTACTTTTGATTGAGGACAATTAAAAAGTCTAAGTTAGGGAGGAACACAAGTGCGTCTTTTTAAAACTTCACAAATTTTCAAAAATGCCTAGAAATTTCAAAAAAATTGAAAAATTTTGAAATATTCTAAAATATTTTTCTTCAAAATAAATAAAAATTGGAATTTAAAAGCTTCAAAAATGTCAAAAATATTTTGTCTCAAGTTGTAAAAATCAAATGCACAAAGCCAAAATTGACCAAAGATGGAAATTGAGCGAAAATTGATGACTTAACGAATAAGTGTGGAGATTAATCAATCCAGTGAGATTTCGAGCCTATCGATTTTTTCAAGTTTTTAAATCAATTCGAGTTTATGATTAACTCAAAGTACTTTTCAGCGTTTTAATAAGTCGTTGATGATTTCTATTTTATTGTTTTGATCGGTTATGAGAAATGTGTGAGATATTGTCTTGAATGACGCGCACTAAAATATCTCAACTAAATTAATCTCGAGACGCATATGGTAAAGCAACTCGCATTTGGACAATGAAGTAGGCCATCGTTTGTTACCCAAAAAGATTAGCCATAAAAAGTCGTGAAAAATTCATCCCTTTGCAACCCAAATTTGAGGCGAATAATTTTTCCTTTCGTTTGACAACCCGAAAAACCCAAATTGACCCGAAATTGTGAAAGTTGAAAATCCCAGAAATTAAGTCCGAAAATTGCATAAAAAGGGGCAAGAAAAATAAAAGTATGCTCAACAAAAATATCAACAAAAGGAAAACATAGAAAAATAAAAAAGAAGAAAAAATGAGCAAATGCTCGAAAAAGCACAAACGGACATCACAAGAAAATTTTCCCATTCCAGATTTCCCAACCATTTCCATGTTACCCAATTACACCTTAAACCCAAAAAAGTCCTAACCGAGTTCGAATTGCAAAATTGTCTACCACGTGAAGAGCTAAGACACAAAAGATAATAAAAGAGATTACATGGCGTGAAAAAGAGATGATGTTTCCCATTTCCCAGTAACCGTATCCCGATGAAGAGATCTTTTCACCATAAAAATTCCGTCTTTCAAAATGGTGTATGTGAGTTTGTGTCCATTTTATTTACTCTTTTATATCATGCACACTTAGAGAGAATAAGCCACAATCCGAGTAATTCGTTTGTGAGGGCATCCCGTGAGCATTTGAAATCAAAGCGAATTTTCGAAAAGTAACGTAATGATCAATCGGTGGAAGTTAGTGATTCAATTTTTTGCTTCGGACACACACACACTACGTCTTGAGACTCGTGAATATAATTTTATTGTGACCAATTTTTGGGGAGTTTAAATTGTATAATTTTTAAGTATTTTGATTTTTTCTTTGAGTGAATAACGATTTTTGTGGGTAAATTCATTGCAAATCCTCACGAGACACAACCCGTCCTACTAGGGTTACCTAGAGGTTTAAAGGCTTGTTGCATACACAAAATGCAATCGCTCGCCCATGAAAGAGGTATGCTATCTCATTTTAGAGTTGGACCATGTTTAGATTCTTTTACATTGCTCGGGACAATCAAAGTTCTAAGATGGGGGGATTTAATTAGGTATAAATTTTTCCAAATTTTCCCCTTAGAGGCTTTTATTACCTCGGACAATGTAAAATGAGTTGATTTATCTCATATCATTTCTAATGGCTTCGTCTAACAAGTATCCCGAGTTTCGTGTATTTCTTATTGATTTTGCAAGTATTTAATATATGAAAGAAAGAAAGAAATCGAAAGAAGCAAGAGAGAAGAAAGAAAACGAATCCAAAGGGCAAAAGTATAATTTCCACCACGAATCCGGTCAAGGACCCAGAATAAAAGTCAAAGATCTCGAGTCTGCGAGTGCGTAGGAAGAAATGGCGTCTCAATTCGAGTTCTAGAGTTGAAGTTATGAAGATCTAAAGATACGAGATATTCATGAGAAATTGAAGAAAAAATGAAGAGAAAGTGAGAAGAAAATTCGGATCGATCCGGCCCCCAAAGTTCACTGCATCAGGCACATTTACCAGATATATCTAGTCTGCATAAAAAAAGGATCGATCCGGTCATCAGGTTCTGGGGACTTTAGGATTAGTAGGGACTCGCATTTTAGTATACGAGTCAAAATTGGGCTTTATAAGAGATAACCCTTTATCTCTTATCTTATAACACATGAGAGAGAGAGAGAGAGAGAGAGAGAGGGGGGGGGGGGGGGACAAAATAGAGAAAGGAAGAAGGAAAAGAGGGAGGGGATGGGCCAAACTCCGCGGGATTCGATTGGAGGTCGCCGAATTTTATCCACGAGGCGAGTGTTTACTTGGTTTATTGAGTGTGTGTATCTCATATTATAGTTGGTAAACTATATGATTTTTGGTTTGAAACCCTGGAAACAAAATTTGGGAAAATTGATTTTGAGTTTACAAATTGATGTGTTGTTAACTCTTTACAAATTCTAGTGTTAAACCCATGTTAATGGTATGTATAAATGGTTAGAAATGGGAAGAAATGATAAATGAGAGTTTAAATAGTTTTAGGGTTTAAATCCAAGAGTAATTGTTCTATCCCATAAAATAATTGATGTGTTAGTTATAAATCAGTGTTAGGATGACTATAGGGTTGTTGGTTGAGATTAGAAACCACAAAATGGAGGTTGGGATGACATTTGGGATTTTTGGAGATGATGAAATCGCACGAACTGTCCACTTCGGATAGGGTGAATCGATTCTCATAGGAAGACCTATAGGACTATCTCAGGTCGAATCGATTCGGCCTTTGGCGAATCGGTTCGCTTGGCCGAATCGATTCTCCTTAGCAGTCATGGAAAATTTTCTTCCTTTAAGTTTATGGGGAGTTAAATTGCAAATTGAAGATTATTGTAGGGGATTCTAGAAGTGATATTAGGACTCCTAGATAATGGAATTGTGGGTGAGTAAACCTTGTGATGAAAGATAGAACCTTGGATTAGTTTAATGTACAATCCGGGGTATGGATTTAATGAATGTTTAGGACGAGTAGCATTCGAGAAAAGTCTTTGGCAAGTGTGTATAGATATATTTATGCGGTTCGAATAAATAGGGGCCGATTACACTTGAGAAAATCCTAGGATGCAAGCAGGATGGAATTTAGGACATGGGCTAAAAAGGATTGAGCGGCTATCAGGTACGTTTATTGACGACTATTATTATAGGTGATGCGATACCTATGGAACTAAGATAAGTAGCTTGTATACTTATTTAAGTATTATGAATTGGTATATTCGGGATTATATATAAATCCTTAGAAGTGATTCAGGTAAGTTAAATCTTAAGTAAAAGAATGCTTATAGGTTTTGTATTCTAAGTGAGTAAATGCTTATATACTATTACAAATGGAAACATTCAGGATATTTTGGCTGTCGCTATAAGAGTTCTACAATTATAGCCAGGGCACATTGAGAAGGGATATATATTATATATATACGAGTGATGTTACAGTATATATATATATATATATATATATATATATATATATATAGTTCTATCTAGGGAGGTAGCGCGATGTGTGTTAATCCCCTGGATTGCGAAGCAGAGAGAGTATATCCCCAGGTCATATCATCTTGCATATGGGTGCGATAATGATTCCACTTTTAGGAGGTAATATGATCGCCTCCACCGTTTAGTATTTCTACTATGATCATGAGTGAGTCTAACTTGGTATCGAGGTTAAGTTGAGCATACCAGGATGATGATGGCACTTTGAGACTTCATGCTCGAGTTATAGCTTGGTGGTATGGTTATTATACTTATGATTGTAATATAGGCATAAATATACTGGTTTTGTATAGTATATTGCTAGGATATGAAGATGAGATATCATATAACTTAGACTTGTGTAAAGTGTAAAATGAATAAGAGTTTATTCCTCTTCCGGGAGATTTATATCCGGATTTATACAAATGGGAATCTTATATTAAATGGGAATTATATATACGGCATTTTATATACTAAAGTAAAAATAGTATTTTAAACTGGTGAAAGTTTTGAAAAATGAATGGCATATATATATATATATATATATATATATATATATATATATATATATATATATATATATATATATATATATATATATATATCAAATCGATGAGTATGTTAATTAAAGCTTACGTGAAATCTTACAGTATAATTTATATTAATATCATGCCTTGGTAATTGATAGTTATGAGAGTTTAGAGGATGAGTGAAAGAGTTTAGTTAGGTAGGGTAGCTTAACTAGGTTGTTTAAAATGTATACGATAGGTGTGCACTATTAGAGGAGGGGTGAGGTGTATCTCATGAGAGTGCGATACCAGTTTAAATTTGAGATATTTCATATTTTAAAAATATTGCATTCAATGCACTTGCTAAATATTTTCAGAACTCGGGCTCTGACATGTTTCTCTTTTTTCCCTCTCTCTTGCTATATATAAGTATATATTAGGTGTCTAGACACAGGGACGCCTGGATGTTATTTAGAGTCAGACATTGTTGTAGCAACTGTGGATGCATGCAGGATTATTTTAGATGCCTTTATCCTTGTGATCTAGATAGGAGGTATTATAGTAACATTCGGGCTAATGGACCAACTGTATTCATTTATTCTTTTAACGCATTTTAGTTTACGGAACTTTGATTTGGTTGTATTATGTTGTACGGAGAGTTCAGTTACCTTATTTCATTTTAGTTGTGGTATATAAACTGTGTGATTATTTTACTCGGTTGGTTTAATTAAAAAGATTAATTAAATAAAATTTTGACGCCAGCCTAATAAGCTATTAGTAATTAAATTAGTTTTCAAGAGTGATGCTAAGAATAAACCATATGAGATTCCTGTTATAATCTGGTATAGTATTTAACACCTTGTAGTTTATTAGGCGGGGTGTCACAGATGGTATTAGAGCATAAGGTTCTAGTATCCTTAGGAATCTGTGCGTACATACTACGCTTTCAGCGTTGCTTTCTATTTGAGATAGAGCCTTATTATTAGGATTATTGATTCCTATTGTTAGATTTCATTCTCCTGCTATTATGTAAGATTATAGTAAATCTTTTGCACACTCATATGAGATTCATGTGCTGATCGATAAAGGGCGAACAGGGAAAGCCATTACGAGGGCAGCAGGAGGTGGGGCTTTGTTGGAGCTGTTAGTTGAAGTTGGGAATGAGGGCCTCAGTTGAGGTCAATCCCTTTGTGTCATTTTCATGTATTGCCACAATAATTACTAGAGTATAGTAGTTACATTTATCTACATACCTTTATAGTAGAGAGTGGTGCTAAACGTGAATTACCTAGTGAAGTTAAATTGGGAAAAGTCTGAAAGGTCTTTGATAAGGACCATACGTTGAAGTTTAAGTTATGCAAAGGAAGTGTAACGTTATCCAATGAAAGAATAAGGCTCAGAAGCTTTGGATTACAACAAGGTATAGAAATGCCCAAATGTGAAATTTGAGTAAAAATTTCTCACTCGTTAGAGAAATGTTGGAATGGTGGGAACGGTGGTCACCATATTTGGGGAAGCAGAAGGTATTGCTCATAGAGGAATCTTACAGATAGCTTTAACCGCGAGTTACTTTAATTTATCATAAATCAAGAGAATGCAATTTTTGAATTTCTCACATGAGGATCGGTTGGGGGCCGACAGTGAATAAAGAGTTATATGGTTAAGTGAACTTGGTATCTGATGTGGTAGGTACAATAAAGAGAGAGTCCTTCAGTGGAATGATAGGCTCACTAGTAAGTGTTGCTAAGACTTATGGAGAATTTGTGTTCGTGAAACGCCACAGGTGGATATCCACCCCGGGATTTATTGAAACAGGGCAGTTGAGGCCGGTAGTGTGTTTCCTTTTGACCGAAGGAACTAAGGTAACTATGGGGGTGATTGTAAGAATTGAGGCTATAAAATTCTGAGATACTGATAACCTTAACATGGTCAGGGTGGCCAGAGATAAGAAACATGGTGATGTGGAACTTAGAACCAATGAATAGATGCGAAGAGATGTAGGTCAGACTAGTTAGGTGGGTAGCATGATTAGGTGGATTAAATTAGTACGTTAGGCATGCACATTAGTTGAGGGGTGAGGATCTCAAGTGAGATAACGTTGTACTAACATGTATATAATATCTTATTTTATCGCATTTTAAACACTTACTAAATTTTTCAAACTATTTTACTTGGGATCTGACTCGTTTCAAATCCTTTTTATAAAAACAAATTTAGGTGCCCAGCCACAGGGATGCCAGACATAGGAGTTACTACATTTGACGTGATGCAACGGCTATGAAAGTTGCAGGTCCTTGTTATTAGATGCCTCCACCTTTATTTAGTTCTCAGTTCCCTTAACTTATCGGAGTCAGGCATGTTGCCCATTCATAGTTGGATACTATTTGCAGTGATTTTGTATTCAAGTATTAGTAATTAAATTGAATTCAAATAGTGATGCTAATAATGACACCATTAATGATATATGTTTAATTTAATAATGGACTGATCACCCAGGATTAGAATAGGTGTCACAGTAATGTGTTAGAATCTCTTTTCTGTCGTTCGATTCTATATTACATTATTATATTTTTTCCACTAGGTATTTATCTCTTTCCCTCCTCTTTATCATGGCAAGTCGTATGCAATTACGTATTTTGAGGGAGTTACTTAGGTAAGCTTTCCTTTATTTTATGTTAGTATCTCAGTCTGCTTGAATTCCAAGGATTCTTCCCATGGATACCTCACGTAGCTTAATTTAAATTGGATCCGCATGTTAAATAAGTGAAACGTTACTTAATTTAAAATTTAACTAGTAACATTATTTAGGTTGTCTCGTTGCACTTCACACTTAATGTTCTGGTCGGAACAGTTTCACCATGGGTAACCCATAAATATGGGATGGGGCGTTGCAGGGCACGATCGCTGCCCATTGTGGGCGCATCTTGGTCGTTGTGCATCTGTGGGAGGGTAGTGTTTGTTGTTATATATATTTGACTTCGGGTCAAAAAATCATTTTTTTACACTTATCCTCAAAACAAACCTACTAGCACCTATTTTCTCCTTAAAACCCTTCATTATGAAACCTAAACCTTGCTTAAAAAATATTTTCAATCATGAATTCGAAACTTTTGCAAGAAGAATTTCAAGAGCAGCTAAAAAACGTACTTGTAGATTTCAAGGGGAGGAGTTTGAATTTTAAATATGGTTTCCAGAATTTGATCAAAGACAAGAATACTCTACTTTTATCCTCTAGTGCTCAAATGATTTTAATATTGCATAAACATATATGTTAATTTATTTATAATAAATTAAAGATTTAATTAGGTCAGGATCAACATGATTATCCTCATGTTGTTATTTATTGATATGAAAATTATGAAATCCTTAGAGATTAAGAATGACTACAAAGTATTATGACAATCAAATTTTTTAATCGTTATAGGTTGAAAATGGTAAATGATTATTGGCCAAGTATTAAAATATGTGAATATTGAACTTTGAGAAATGAAAGGGTGAACCATGTATGTAACTATTACCATAATATTGTTGTAATAATTTCTTGGATTTATCTTGAGAAACTTTTAGGGGTTGGAAAATTCATTTGAATCCCAATTGAAATACATACAAAAAAAATGTGTTATGCAATTTCAATTAAACCATGGAAATCAGGATACAACTTGTGAAATTGGAAACCAATAATAGTATGAATAAAAGAGTATGTTCTTTAAGAATACAAATCACTATGTTAAAAATGTTGGTTCTAGACTTATGCTATTAGAGTTAGAAGTTGTATGTTGATTAGTTGTTATTATTAGGAAGACTATGTTATGATTTTAATCTTAATCCTAGTTTGTTGGAGTAGAAAATTATTTGTTGAGTCGTGTTACTATTTGGAGATATTGTGATGAATGGTATTAGTACTAATCTTATAAAGTTGTAATTTTTATTCATTTGTGTCATTGAAACATGCGAGGAATATGGGTTGTGTCATATGCGAAAATTATTCTTGGTCAAATTATTATATACACGAATAATGAATTTTTCCTTGATGTTCATTTTCAATGGAACTTAAGTTGTTGAATGATAATGTTGTGACTGGGATTTATGTGTTGGATGAAGGATGTGATGATAATAGGTATAGTTGATGGTATATTTTATTTACCCGATATTGATGAGTGTAGGTGTGATTTATATTATTAATTATGCATTTTTAAAAATATTTAATGAATGATGTTGGCTTATGGTATTTATTCTTAGGAATTACGATACATGGGATCATGTATTGGTGCATTTGGAGTTATAATATATGTGATATGCACATGTAAGGTTTGAATACAAAATATGGTATCCAGAATACTTAGTTAGCACAATGAGTTGACTTGAGACTTTAATGTATTAGTGTCTTTTTGTAAAGACCTGTTACAATTATGGGTGACAAATGAAATATAAGATTGTATTAAATGAATATTTTAGGAGTGAATGGGAATACTTGGGAGAATGATGAGATGGTTGAGCTATAGGAGGATTGGTTTAGCTTTGGTTCATTTTTGATAACGTGTGTCGAGTCAAGTAGTTTTAAAGTAGATTATATACATGAGGATTGGTTTAGCTTTGGTCCATTCTTGATAACTACATCATCTAGACAAAAGTGTATCGAGGGAGTCTTTGTTCTCATTTCATTTATGACACGTCCCACACATGGAGTCTAGAAAAGGTTTTGAAGTTGGGAGTTTAGGAGGTATAAGTTGAGTAGTAGTTATTATGTAGTTATGTAGTTATGTAGTTAATACATGATGACTTAAGAGTCTTGACAACCATCCAAACTAGAAAAATGTGTATCGGGTGGTACCTTATTTTGATTTAATTTATGAGACATCCCATACATGGAGTCTACGAAAGATCAGAAGTTAAGAATTTAAGGTATTTAAATTTTTGCATAAAGTTATCTTGGGAATCTCTAGTAGTGTGTAATAGAGTGTAGACGGGCTATCCAATAATTATATATGCAAGACCTATACTGACTAACTACTTTGATTGTTTTGTTTGGCTATTGGAGCGGGTTTAGTGTCAACTAGTGATGGATATATTGTATGCACATGACCTATACTATCTAACGTTAATGATGATTCATTTTACCTTAATTCAAAGGTGGTTTAGGACCAGGTAACAGGCCAGTGGATTATATTATTATGAATATAAATATGAAGCATACTATTGCCAGTCTGGGTCGGGGTATAGAAGGGTGTTTTGTATTCTTATGGATGTACAAGTTAAGCATACTATATAATAAGTTGGGGCCAGGCAATAGGCCGGTGAATAATATTATTATAAAAATATATGTTAAGCATCATATATGATGGTTTGGGGTTGTAAAATCGTCCATTCAATAAGAGTGAAGTTAACATAATAAAAGTGATGCATGTGAAAGAAGAATGCAATAATTAGTTAATGTATGGTTAACGAGACAATTAATGAATTGTTGTTTAGTTGAATTAAAATTTAAATAAAAAATGATATAATTAAATGAAAGTGAATTGATATCATTAATTGTATATGAATGGAAAGTGGATAAAAGGCTTGTATCGATATTTTGAGATTTGACATTTTCGAGATTTTTTTTATAGCGATGGGTTTTTCGTTGGTTGATAATGTTCATCTGGTAAATAAATGGTGTGGATATAAAATAATGAGTACATTATGATAATTGAACTGATATTATGTGATTTTTTGTTAGAATTTAGTAGCACCTGGATGTCCATTTATACTCTCGAAATATATGAAGCAATGACATAACCTTTTATATTTCAAGTAGCTAATTATATGACTTGTGAGCATTGATAGATCATATTTTAGTTCAAATAGTTATTTTTGTATATTATCAAATAAAGATTAAAATTTTAAAGGTTTTCTTTACATAAAAGACTTTACTGCGATGTTTTTTTCATTGAGTACTTATGTTTGGGTTATGTTACCCTATTTGGGAAACGTGTCTACTATTTTTATAGTAAGCCTTGCTGAGTTGACTAATATCACAAGTTAGGTTAAAGTTTTAGGAGCGCTTGGATCTTGGAAGAAAAAGGTGATGCTTTGGAGATTTACTAATATGTTCCGATGTAGTTTCATTTTCGTTGTATTTTATATGAGACAACTTTATATTTATTAGTCGCTTGTGACTCGGAGTTTTATATAGGATTTTGGATTATGTCAAACTATTGGAGGATATTTAGCCAGAGACTAGTAATGGAGTTTCATCATATTGTTACCTCTCACAACTTTTATTTATTGAAATTTTTTAAATTGTCTCAGATTTTTGTCAGACGTAAAGGACCATATTTTAAATTATAGTAATTTGTATGTTTTAATATTTGGGCTTGACAAACCTTGATATTTAAATATGAAGGTTTTTATAACCTTCATGTTATTAATTCATCCAATAACGTTTAAGGATGAGACATGACTGATAACTGGCTTTTTACGTGGATGTCGTTGTTGCAAAACAAGTTAATCAAAACCTTCAAATAACTACAAAATATAATAATCTAAAGTGTAGAGGTAAGTAAGGGTGTGAATCCAAATCTAATGGTGAAACATGCAAGAGAGGAAATATGTGATTCATTTTCATTTAATTTCTTTTTGGACTTTTTGCATTTTCAATTTTTTTAACTTTTTTAATATTAAATCAATTTTTAGGAGCGGTGAAATAAGACTAAACTAAATCCAAATATCTATATACTAACTAAAAAGTAAGATAAGAAACTAAGTAAATCTAACTAAATAAAAATCTAAAATATTAGATGAGTGAGGAAATAAAAGTGAGGACTAACAAGGCATAGGATGACACCATATATTCTAGTTAATTAAAATTAATTAATTCATTAAAATTAATTATCCCAAGTTAGTATTAAAATCACAAATCAACCCTCGTTGCAAATGTAATTTTAATAATAACATTTTAGAAATTTAAATTTAACACTCCTAAAACTCTTGAAAAGTATATCCAAACATCTTTTGACAAACCACCCACTAGGATCGATTTACTAAATTAGTTTAAATCATAAAAATAAGCTTAGAGTTGAAATTCAAAGAATTAATTTCACATTTTAGAAAAACCTACCTCTAGTTTGATTCCAAAATGGAAACTAAGACTAAAATCTCAATTTTCTCTCGAAAATCATTTACCCTCTCTCAAGGCATAAATCAAAGCTTAAGAGTGCAAAGTTAATCATCAAATGGGCATTTAATTTAAATAAGCTAATTAAAATATGATTAACATCAAATAATGGGATCACCCCACCCCTTGAAAGGGGTTTCTAATCTAACATGATGATAAAATACACAAGTGCAATATTATCAACAAAGTAAGAAAGAAATAAAAAAAAAAAGAGTAGAGATAAGAGAACAAATCTTCAAACAAGTCTCCTTGATTTAAAAAATTGAACTCTAAATCTTCATTGAACCTGACCAACATCCATCCAATATAATCATTCAAGTACTTTTAATTCAATGCATACACTCAATTGAATCTCTCAACAATTTGATTTCTCACTAATCTCTAAAAAAAATAAAAAATAAAAGTATTTACAAGGTGTTTCTCTCTCCATGGTATTTTTCTACTCTAACTATCTCTCTACAAAAAACAACTCTTCTCCTCTCCAAATAGGTCTTCTCTTTGATTTTATAATTGGCACATTAGGGCCAGGGACATGTTGGGCAAAGAAGGTGCTCGTGGTTTAATGAGGTAATGATAGGGCATTTGGGTGAGGTAAAAATCTTATATATGTTAAAAAGGGTATTGGGGTCAAAGGAGTTTGTTGGGGCAATTTTGGAATGTGGGGTAAAATGGTTTTAAGACATGTGGGGTTTTGTTTGTTTTGGTTTTGGGTCTTTATTTTTTAGTTTGGTTTGTTTGGCTTTGGCAAGTAATAAATCGATTCTAGACAAGAGGTTAAACTGGATGAAATTGGAGGGTAATGGGTATGGCATGAAGGTTTGGGTCATGGGTTAAAGGTGGTAGTGGGTGGAGTTCGTGTTAAGAGGTCGATCAGGTCTCGGGTCTAGTTGAGTTGAGGCCTCAGGTTGGGGCCGCTGGTTCGAGTTTGGCTATGGCAAGGATGGTCGAAATTTGGAGGTCAACAAGGGTAGGTCCGGGCGGACAACAGGGGTTGGATCGACGGGGGCTACAGGCACTACACCAAAACTGGCGATTGGTCACGGCCAAAATCCCTGACCAAAGCTGTGGGTCGCGGACTTGGGTCGTGACCATTTCGGGCGTGACCATTTTCGTGGGTCGCGACCCAAGTCCGTGACCAAAAAATGGTCACGGCCGAGAGGGGTCACGGCAGATGGTTGCGGACTTAGGCCGTGACCCATGTCGTGAGGGGTCGCGGCCCTCATCCGTGACCCACAACCGTGACAAATTGGTAGCGACCAAATTCCGCGACCCATTACCGTGACAAATTTTTTTAAAAAAAATGGTCGCGGTCCTTATCCGTGACCCACAACCGTGACAAAATGGTCGAGGCCAAAGTCCGCGACTCATTACCATGAAAAAAAATAAAAAATTGGTCACGGTCCTAATCCGTGACGCACAACCGTAACAAATTGGTCGCGGCCAAAGTCCGCGACCCATAACCGTGACAAAAAAATGGTCGCGGCCCAAGTCCGTGACCCACAACCGTGACGAAAAAAATGGTCGCGGGCTTTGGCCGCGACCATTTCTATGCGTGACGAAAAAATAAAAATGGTCATGGACAAAGTCCATGACCATATTTAACTATAATTTTAAAAAAAATGTATTTTTTTGGTCCAATCCTAAAACCGGGGAACCTGTGAGTGCACCATCAGTTGCTACGTGTAACGTTTGACGCGTACGAGGTGTTACAAATATTTATTATTGGCAAAACAATAAAAAAATCACAAATTGCGAATCGAGAACGTTGTTAATAAACAAATATATATACAAACTTATAAATATTACACGTCTTAATAATTCACAGACCAAAAAAAAATTGGGCAGAGTTTCCTCTATTTTCACCCTCTAACGCCATGTTTTTAAACCAAAGTCTAGAAATATGCAAATTATCGTCGTATTCTCAAACCGGGCCCGCGGTTGCGGGGTCAGTTCCTACGAGTTACATTGGTCCCGTGGGAGGTGTTGGTGCCACCCACGGGGCCGTTCGGGGGCTGTTTCGAGTTTTCACCCTCTAACGCCATGTTTTTAAGCCTAAGTCTAGAAATATGCAAATTATCGTCGTACTCTCAAACCGGGAGACCCGTGGCTGCGGGGTCAGTTCCTACGAGTTACATTAGTCCCGTGGGAGGTGTTGGTTCCACCCACGGGGCCGTTCGGGGGCTATTTCGAGTTTTCACCCTCTAACGCTATGTTTTTAATCCTAAGTCTAGAAATATGCAAATTATCATCCTATTCTCAAACCGGGAGTCCCGCGGCTACGGGGTCAGTTCCTACGAGTTACACTGATCCCGTGAGAGGTGTTAGTGCCACCCACGGGGCCGTTCGGGGGATTTTTCGAGATCTCACCCTCTAACGCCATGTTTTTAAGCCTAAGTCTATAAATATGAAAATTACCATCGTATTCTCAAACCGGGAGTCCCGCGGGTGCGGGGTCGGTTTCTACGAGTTATATTGGTCCCGTGGGAGGTGTTGGTGCCACCCACGGGGCCGTTCGGGGGTTGTTTCGAGTTTTCAAACTCTAACGCCATGTTTTGCTTAAGTCTAGAAATATGTAACATTGGAGCTCACAGGTATATATCTCTTTTGTTCATTTCTTTTCATTGTTGATTAATTTTGTACAATATAGCTAGTTGGATTCAATTTGAGCATGGCTTAAATTTTTTTAGTTTGATAACATAGAATATATCCACATGTATTTATTTGTTAATTCTTGTAACTTTTTTTTATCAATGTGTGTATTGATGTGGTCATGTGCATTTCAATGGTTAGATGCACTAAACCATATGCATAGACAAATACAACCAGGCCTATCTAGTGGCCAAGGAACATTAATGTTTTGGTCTATTTTACTTGCATAAATATAATTTCCTCTATAGCGACTTGCACATAATGTATACGATATTCATCCTCAAAGCTTATCGAATTACACATAAAAGTAGTAAGAGAATAAGCCTCATGTTGTATACATGATTCATCCCGTTTCAATGTCATTTTCTTTATAATTTATGTAGGCTTTTTATTTACATATGTGTTATATTTATTTATAAAATAAGCCTCATCCCAATAATAAGAATCATGAAATAAGGCCTTTTCACTTTTCTTACACAATGGCTATATTTACATATGTGCTATATTTATTTATATTTATAAAATAAGGCCTTTTCACTTATCTTATACAGTGTTATAAGTATTAACATGATTACCAATAAGCTTCACATAAAAAGAGGCAGAGGTTTAATGGAATTGTGTGATTTGCTCACCCAGCATGCTACTGAAATTTCAGGGTTGAATGTGGATGATATAATTCGTGGTGGGATCAGGAAGTTCACGAATGAAGTTGTGTGGTTGTGGACTTCAATGGACGACTATTGAATCATAAGGAAGTTAGTTGAGAAGGCGAGGGGCATTTTTTATGAGGGGATGCCTACGGTTGTCACGGTGAGGGATTTCGGTGTAATTTTCACTGTATGAGAACCACATGGATATTGCCAATGCTAGAGTAATCTTTGATAAGGCACTACAAGTTTACTACAAGGCTTTGGATAATATGGTCAGTATTTGGTGGGAATGAGTTGAAATGGAATTAAGGCATAAGAATTTTAAGGAAGCGCTATAGCTGATGAGACGTGCCACCACAGAGCCATCAGTCGAGGTTAAAAGGCGAGTGGTTGCTGATGGCAGTGAACTAGTTCAGATCAAGCTGCAAAAATCTCAAATAGATAATTGATTGGACTAAACTGGTGCCATCGTTTATATTAGAATTGGTCTCAAACAAATTAGTGACTGAAATGCTAATATAAAGTCAGTAATGTAGAATTGATATGAACTGCTTCACTACCAGCATCTGCCATTAGAATTGGTCTCAAATGAATTAGTGACTGAACCAGTGCAGATCAAACTGAACCAAATAACTAGTTTATATATGGAAGTTGTGACTTAAATATTTGTTTGTCCAATAAATGTCATGTGTGTGTGTGCATGGCACATAGCAACAACTGCATACCTCCTTAATACATAAACAGTTTAGCATGCCTTGTTAAGGTATGTTAGTGGTGATAAATTTGGCCATTTAATTGGACAAGACCCTAGAAGTAGCTCTCGACGTTGATGATTTGGAAGATGTGAAAAAGGGAAGGATTGGTCTGATCGTGGGATTGTGTCCCCATGGTTTAAATTCTTATGGGAAACCTATAGAACAGTTCTGGAAATATTATGGAACAACTCTCAGTTAATGGCACTTTATGCGGTAAGTCCTTGATTTAAGCATATTGTGAAGTTTCCCGGTCTATATCTGGCCCAATCTTTAGTAGGTATTGATTAACATGTGTTTGTTGGTTTAAATTTTTAATTTATGTGTTCCCTTTTTTTGTTAGTACATCGATATCTTGATCTATGTACTCATTTTTCTTGGCATTGCTTTGGTACACTAATATTGTCTTCTTAGGGAATATTATGGCCATACTGAGCTTCAGATGGAGACACATCCGGTTCCTCGGATGCTTTCTCCTGCAATTGGTCCCACAGACTGGAATGAAGATCTGGAAATCATTACATATGGCTCTCCCGAGCAGGTCTAATTTCACCTTCTCTAGTTTAAAATGGATCATATTCTTTCTAACCATGTTTACATTTTGACATACAGATCTGTATCTATAGCAGCTGTTATAGCAGCTATAACAGCATTATAGCCACTATTATAGCTGTTATAATGTTGTTATAGCAGCTATATATATATATATATATATATATATATATACGCGGTCGGTTCCTATGACTCACATTGATCCCGTGCGAGATGTTCGTGACTCTTACGGGACCATTTTGTGTTCGTTTTGCGTTTTCACCATTCGAGGGTATGTTTTTATGCTTCAGTCAAACTTTTTGCAAATTTACATTGTACACTCAAATCGGGAGCCCCGTGACTACGTGATCGGTTCCTACGAGTTACATTAGTCCCGTGCGAGGTGTTCGTGACTCTTACGGGACCGTTTTAAGGTTGTTTTACGTTTTCACCCTTCGATGGCATGCAAGTCTAACTTTTTACAAATTTATGTCGTACACTCAAACCGGGAGCCCCGTGACTATGTCGTTGGTTCCTACAAGTCACATTGGTCCCATGCGAGGTGTTCGTGACTCTTACCGGACCGTTTAGTGGCTAATTTAGGTATTCACCCTTCGATGGCATGTTTTTATGCTCAAGTCTTATTTTTTACAAATTTGCGTCGTACACTCAACCCGGAAGCCCCGTTACTACGCGGTCGATTCCTACGAGTCACATTGGTCCCGTATGAGGTGTTCGTGACTCTTACGGGACCGTTTTGTGCTTGTTGTAAATTTTCACCCTTCGATGGCATGTTTTTATGCTTAAGTCTATTTTTTTGCAAATTTACGTCGTAGACTCTAACCGGGAGCACCATGACTACGCGGTCAGTTTCTATGAGTTACATTAATCCCGTGCGAGGTGTTCGTGACTCTTACCGGACCGTTTTATGGCTATTTTACATTTTCACCCTTCGATGGCATGTTTTTATGCTTAAGTCTAACTTTTTGCAAATTTACGTCTTCACTCAAATCGGGAGCCTCGTGACTACGCGGTCGGTTCCTACGAGTCACATTAGTCCCGTGTGAGGGGTTCGTAACTCTTACGGGACCATTTTAAGGTAGTTTTACATTTTCACCCTTTGATGGCATGTTTTTATGCTTAAGTTTATTTTTTTACAAATTTACGTCGTACACTCAAATCGAAAGTCCCGTGACTACGCGGTCGGTTCCTACGAGTCACGTTATCCCGTGCGAGGGGTTCGTGACTCTTACGGGACCATTTTAAGGATATTTTACGTTTTCACCCTTCGATGGCATGTTTTTATGCTTAAGTTTATTTTTTTGCAAATTTACGTCGTACACTCAATACGGGAGTCCCGTGACTACGTGGTCGGTTCCTACGAGTCACATGGGTCCCGTTGGAGGTGTACGTGATTCTTACGGGACCGTTTTGTGCTTATTTTATGTTTTCAACCTTTGATGGTATCTTTTTATGCTCAGGTCGAATTTTTTGCAAATTTAGAAAGTATTCTGAAACCGGGAGCCCCGTGACTACGCGATCGGTTCCTACGAGTCGCGTTGGTCCCGTGCGAGGTGTTCGTGACTCTTACGGGACCATTTTGTGTTTGTTTTGCGTTTTCACCCTTCGATGGCATGTTTTTGTGCTTAATTCTAACTTTTTGCAAATTTATGTCGTACACTCAAGCCGGGAGCGTCGTGACTACACGGTCGGTTCCTACGACTTACATTGGTCCCGTGCGAGATGTTCGTGACTCTTGCGGGATCGTTTTGTGGGTGTTTTACGTTTTCACCCTTCGATGGCATCTTTTTTATTCTCAAGTCTAACTTTTTTCAAATTTACGCCGTACACTCAAACCGGGATCCCTGTGACTACCCGTTCGGTTCCTACTATTAACATTGGTCCCGTGCGAGGTGTTCATGACTCTTACGGGACCGTTTTGTGGTTTGTTTACGTTTTCACCCTTCGATGGTATTATTTTATGCTTAAGTCTAATATTTTGCAAATTTATGTCGAACACTCCAACCGGGAGCGCCAGGACTACGCGGTCGGTTCCTACGAGTTACATTGGTCCCGTGCGAGGGGTTCGTGACTCTTACGAGATCGTTTTAAGGTTCTTTTATGTTTTCACCATTCGATGGCATGCAAGTCTAACTTTTTGCAAATTTACGCCGTACACTCAAACCGGGATCCCCGTGACTATTTCGTCAGTTCCTACAAGTCACATTGGTCCCGTGCGAGGTGTTCGTGACTCTTACCGAACCGTTTAGTGGCTAATTTAGGTTTTCACCCTTCGATGGCATGTTTTTATGCTAAAGTATAATTTTTTGCAAATTTGCGTCATACACTCAACTCGGAAGCCCCGTTACTACGCAGTCGGTTCCTACGAGTCACATTGGTCCCGTGAGAGGTGTTCATGACTCTTACGGGACCGTTTTGTGCTTGTTATACGTTTTCACCCTTCGATGGCATGTTTTTATGCTTAAGTCTATTTTTTTGCAAATTTACGTCGTACACTCTAACCGGGAGCCCCGTGACTACGCGGTCGATTTTTATGAGTTACATTAATCCCGTGCGAGGTGTTCGTGACTCTTACCGGACCGTTTTATGGATATTTTACATTTTCACCATTCGATGGCATGTTTTTATGCTTAAGTCTAACTTTTTGCAAATTTACGTCTTCACTCAAATCGAGAGCCTCGTGACTACGCGATCGGTTCCTACGAGTCACATTAGTCCCGTGTGAGGGGTTCGTAACTCTTACGGGATCATTTTAAGGCAGTTTTACATTTTCACCCTTCGATGGCATGTTTTTATGCTTAAGTTTATTTTTTTACAAATTTACGTCGTACACTCAAATCGAAAGCCCCGTGACTACGCGGTCGGTTCCTACGAGTCACGTTATCCCGTGCGAGGGGTTCGTGACTCTTACGGGACCATTTTAAGGATATTTTACATTTTCACCCTTCAATGGCATGTTTTTATGCTTAAGTTTATTTTTTTGCTAATTTACGTTGTACACTCAAACCGGGAGCCCCGTGACTACGTGGTCGGTTCCTACGAGTCACATGGGTCCCGTGGGAGGTGTTCGTGATTCTTATGGGACCGTTTTGTGCTTGTTTTACGTTTTCAACTTTCGATGGCATCTTTTTATGCTCAGGTCGAATTTTGTGCAAATTTAGAGAGTATTCTCAAACCGGGAGCCCCGTGACTACGTGATCGGTTCCTACGAGTCGCATTGGTCCCGTGCGAGGTGTTCGTGACTCGTACAGGACCATTTTGTGTTTGTTTTGCGTTTTCACCCTTCGATGGCATGTTTTTATGCTTAATTCTAACTTTTTGCAAATTTATGTCGTACACTCAAGCCGGGAGCGCCGTGACTACACGGTCGGTTCCTACGACTTACATTGGTCCCGTGCGAGATGTTCGTGACTCTTGCGGGACCGTTTTATGGGTGTTTTATGTTTTCACCCTTCGATGGCATCTTTTTTATTCTCAAGTCTAAGTTTTTGCAAATTTACGCCGTACACTCAAATCGGGATCCCTCTGACTACCAGTTCGGTTCCTACTATTAACATTGGTCCCGTGCGAGGTGTTCGTGACTCTTATGGAACCGTTTTGTAGCTTTTTTACGTTTTCACCTTCTATGGCATTCTTTTATGCTTAAGTCTAATATTTTACAAATTTATATCGTACACTCCAATCGAGAGCGCCGTGACTACGCGGTCGGTTCCTAAGAGTTATATTGGTCCCGTGCGAGGGGTTCGTGACTCTTACGGGACCGTTTTAAGGTTGTTTTACATTTTCACCCTTCGATGGCATGTTTTTATGCTTATGTTTATTTTTTTATAAATTTACGTCGTACACTCAAACCGGGAGCCCCGTGACTACGCGGTCGGTTCCTACGAGTCACATTAGTCCCGTGGGAGGGGTTTGTGACTCTTATGGGACCGTTTTAAGGATATTTTACGTTTTTACCCTTTGATGACAGGTTTTTATGCTTAAGTTTATTTTTTTACAAATTTACGTCGTACACTCAAGCCGGGAGCACCGTGACTACACGGTCGGTTCCTACGAGTCACATTGGTCCCGTGCGAGGTGTTCGTGACTCTTACGGAACCGTTTTGTGCTTGTTGTACATTTTCACCCTTCGATGGTATGTTTTTATGCTCAAGTCAATTTTTTTTGCAAATTTACGGCGTACACTCTAACCGGGAGCCCCGTGACAACGCGATCGGTTTCTATGAGTTACATTAATCCCGTGCGAGGTGTTCGTGACTCTTATCGAACCGTTTTATGGCAATTTTACATTTTCACCCTTCGATGGCATGTTTTTATGCTTAAGTCTAACTTTTTACAAATTTACGTCATACACTCAAATCGGGAGCCCCGTGACTCTGCGGTCGGTTCGTACGAGTCACATTAGTCCCGTGCGAGGGGTTCGTGACTCTTACGGGACCGTTTTAAGAAAGTTTTACATTTTCACCCTTCGATGGCATATTTTTATGCTTAAGTTTATTTTTTTACAAATTTACATCGTACACTCAAATCGGGAGCCCCGTGACTACGCGGTCGGTTCCTACGAGTGACATTAGTCCCGTGTGAGGGGTTCGTGACTCTTACGGGACCGTTTTAAGGTTGTTTTACGTTTTCACCCTTCGATGGCATGTTTTTATGCTTAAGTTTATTTTTTTGCAAATTTACGTCGTACACTCAAACCGGGAGCCCCGTGACTACGTGGTCGGTTCCTACGAGTCACATGGGTCCCGTGGGAGGTGTTCGTAATTCTTACGGGACCGTTTTGTTCTTGTTTTCCATTTTCAACCTTCAATGGCATCTTTTTATGCTCAGGTCGAACCTTGTGCAAATTTAGAAAGTATTCTCAAACCGGGAGCCCCGTGACTAAGCGATCGGTTCCTACGAGTCGCATTGGTCCCGTGCGAGGTGTTCGTGACTCTTACGGGACCATTTTGTGTTTGTTTTACGTTTTCACCCTTCGATTGCAAGTTTTTATGCTAAGTCTAAATTTTTTACAAATTTACGTCGTACACTCAAGCCGGGAGCGCCGTGACTACACGGTCGGTTCCTACGAGTCACATTGGTCCCGTGCGAGGTGTTCGTGACTTTTGCCGAACCGTTTTTTGGTTATTTTACGTTTTCACCCTTCGATGGCATCTTTTTTATTCTCAAGTCTAACTTTTTGCAAATTTACGCCGTACACTCAAACCGGGATCCCTGTGACTACCCGTTCGGTTCCTACTATTAACATTGGTCCCGTGCGAGGTATTCGTGACTCTTACGAGACCGTTTTGTGGGTTTTTTACGTTTTCACCCTTCGATGGCTTTCTTTTATGATTAAGTCAAATATTTTGCAAATTTATGTCGTACACTCCAACCGGGAACGCCGTGTCTACGCGATCGGTTCCTACGAGTTACATTGGTCCCGTGCGAGGGGTTCGTGACTCTTACAGGACCGTTTTAAGGTTGTTTTACATTTTCACCCTTCGATGGCATGTTTTTATGCTTATGTTTATTTTTTTACAAATTTACGTCGTACACTCAAACCGGGAGCTCCGTGACTACGTGGTCGGTTCTTACGAGTCACATTAGTCCCGTGCGAGGGTTTCGTGACTCTTACGGGACCGTTTTAAGGCTGTTTTACGTTTTCATCCTTCGATGGCATGTTTTTATGCTTAAGTTTATTTTTTCACAAATCTACGTCGTACACTCAAACCGGGAGCCCCGTGACTACGTGGTCGGTTCATATGAGTCTCACTGGTCCCGTGGGAGGTGTTCGTGACTCTTACGGGACCGTTTTGTGCTTGTTTTACATTTTCAACCTTCGATGGCATCTTTTTATGCTCGGGTCAAACTTTGTGCAAATTTAGAAAGTATTCTCAAACCGGGATCCCCGTAACTACACGGTCGGTTGCTACGAGTCACATTGGTCCCGTGCGAGGTGTTCGTGACTCTTACCGAACCGTTTTGTGGTTATTTTACGTTTTCACCCTTTGATGACATGTTTTTATGCTAATTTCGAACCATGACTAATTTTTATTCCCATTTTCACATCACTCCTATTCATCTCGGACTAATCAAGAATATCTTTAAGCTAATAAATAAATGATAACCAATTATTTTAATGTGAACCATTGCAGAGAAATTGACACGCCTTAAACCTAGAAAGTGTCAATCCGTTGGATAATGCCTTCTTTTTCTTGTGTTCACCCTAACTTTTCTTTGTTCAAAAGTTATGTTCTCCCCCCCCCCCCCCCCCCCCAGTGGAAGTGACAAGAAACAAATGCGCCAACAATACCCAAGCGATAGGGGGCACAAAAGAATTAAAATTACGGGGTTTAGACATAAATAGGATCCGAACCCAAAATAATTAAAAAATTGAATCAATGCATATTTAACCTTAAAATAAAGTTCATCATAGGTCTATCCATTACCTGGATATTTTATTACACCCAACGCCAATCAGAACCTTCTTTATGCAAGCAGCGATGCAATTTCAGATTATGTTTGATAGTAGTTCGACCCCAAGATCAATGTATCCTATGACAGTGAAAACATAATGAATTTTTTGCAAACAGTTATGTTAAATTAAAAAAAATGGTAGAACCAAAAAAACAAATTCAAAACCAAAGGAAGAAAACCAGAACTTGTTCTTGCATCACTCACTGCCCCAACTTGACTCATGGTAAACTTGTGTGAACTGAAATTCGTTAATACTCATTGATATTTTCTTTCATGTATATAAGGATTACTACTAAAAAAAATAAGATGCACACATATTGAGAAGATTACAATTGATTTTGATTACATTTCAAAATCCAATACTTATTCAATTTCAACAATTATATAAAATGGCATAACAGGTATACCATAATATAACCAACACCAATCTAATTAAACCAGGTATATATCTATTCCTTTTTTTTTTCACAAGGACAAATATAAAACCAAATTGAAAATACCAAGGCCAAGAACAAAATTAACACTTATAGAATTCCTAAGGGACTATTTGTTGCTTCTAACCCCCAACCCGGTCTCCACCGCATACTATTTAGGGTTTACTAAACCCTAATATTTTTTTTGACATAAATCTATACATACGCACACACACACACATACAATCTATACATACACACACGTACAATATAGGGTTTATTGAGAAAAAAATAATTTATTTGTTCATAGTTACACACATAAACATACATATACACATAAATCTATACACACATACACACATATAAACATAAATCTATACATACACACACAGACACACATACAAACGTAAATCTACACATACATACACCGAAATTAGGGTTTTAGACAGAAATCACAAATCCAAATGAAATATAAATGAATCAATACATACCAGGGTTAATCCAAATGCAAACCAATTGAAATCGCTTAACCCTTGCAAATCCAACCGAAATTCAACTAAAAATCGCACTCAGAAGCAGCTGCCTTACTCCAAATAAAATGAATGAAATAATAAGCAACGGGGCGGGTGTTTTCTTTTTTTTTTAAGACCTGGACTGGTCACGGCCAACAGCCGTGACCCCATACACGTGACCCTTAAAACGAAAGGAAGCCAGAGTTGGGTTCTTCAGATATGGTCACGGCCTAGAGCCGTGACCCACCATACGCGACCCTTTCCCATGCTAGATTGAGGTATGGTCACGACCCATACCCGTGACCCATACCAAAAAATGGTGACGGCCCAGAGCCATGACCCTAAATCTGAGATGCCTGACCCTTTTTCATCGACCCTAGTGCTTGAATGCAATATGGTCACGGCCCAGAGCCGTGACCCATACTAAGAAATCGTCATGGCCGTAAGCCGTGACCCTCAATGTGTGTACTATCTTCTTCGTCATGCCATGGGTCACGGACTTGGGCCGTGACCCCTCCGCGACCAAGCTTGGAGGGAATTTTGGCGCGAGATTGGCGCCAAGATGGTCACGGCCCAAGTCCGCGACCACCGTGGTCACGGATTTGGTCCGTGACCACTTCTAGCGCATCAATAATTTAGTGTGATAATAAATATGGTCACGCCAAATATTGAGTGGGTCACGGCCCCAGTCCGCGACGAGCTGGTCGCGGACTTGGGCCGTGACCCACTGGGCGTGACCATTCGCAGGATTTGGTGTAGTGAGGTCTCAGGCGAGGTGTGGTCGGAGCAAATATTGAAGTGGTTTGATGGTATGATGGTGGTGAGGTGATGGTGATAGTGATGGTTATGGTGATGGTGATGGGCATTGGGTAATGGAGGTATAAGTGAGGTGAATAAGGAAGATGGTGAGGGGGTTTAGGAGGTGGTGGTATTTGGTTATGGTGGAGTGGGAGAGAGAAGGTGGGTTTGATTGAGAAGATGATGGGAGGAGTGTTTAGGTGTGTGAGTGTGTAGGTTGGATAGTGTGTGGGTGAGTGAGTAGTTTAGGTGTATATGAGTGTAGGATAGTGTGGTGTGTGCGTGTTTAATTTGTATCCTAAATAAAATAAAATAAGAAAATAATCTAATTAAATAAAAAAAGTAAAATAAAAATAAAAACTAAACTAAATAAAAAAATCAAAATCAAAATCAAAATTAACTAAAAATAAAACTCTCTACAAAAATTAAAAAAATAAAAATAACACGACACACAATACAAACTTTAAAAACGAAATAAGACTTAAATAAAAACAAATAAATTAAATTTAAAAAAAACAAAACAAAAGAAAAAAAATAATAATAAATTAACTAGAAACTAAAAACAAACAAAAAAAAATAAAACAAAACAAAACTGGCCGCACTAAAATAAAAAAAAATAAAAAACCTCTGAAAATAAATAAAATCTCTTAAAAATAAAACTCAAATGATAGAAATAAAAATAAAAATTAAAACTACAAAAGAAGTAAAAATAAAACCTAAAGTCCTAAAAATATAAAATCTAGCAAATCTAAAAATAAAGACTAAAATTAAAAAAATAATAAAAGTCAAAATCGAAATAAAGAAATAGTAAAATGGAAAATAAATCCTAGAGAATTATAAATAAATCTAAAAATAAAAAGACTCAAATAAAAATCTAAAAAAGTAAAAGTACAAACAAAACACACACACGGGGCTCGAGTGAATGTTTGGGCTATGTTTAGGCTCGGTTAAGGTTATGGGGCTGGTTATTTAGCTCCACAAATCGCACATTTACCTTGAAATAAGTATCGAACTTTTGCAAACGGCGATCAAGCCTACGCATTGAATAATTACGCGCATAAGGCCCATTTTATCGAGAATTAGCAACTAAAATACATCTATTCGGGGTATAAAATGTACACTTTTGGGTTCTTATCAATGACGAAGGAACCGAGGTGGTACTGACCTAATGATTTTCCTAACATCCCGTATTCTAGACCTTATCACCCAAACTAAAGTTAGAGCTCGTTAAAGTTCTTATTTTTCTTACATCTTCAATATCTCAAATCAAGTGGTAAGGAGTTGGAACTTTGAGACCCAACCATTATTTATGTCCACATGGGTGACCTATAGTATGGTTCATGCAACCATAGACATAGTACAAATAGAGATCTAATGGAACTCTTGTTCATTGAATCCATAGAAAATCTCATCTAACTCCCTAAAGTTGTAATTAGTTAAAATATGTTCATCCTCAGTCTAAGACACTTAAGTCTTTAGGACATCAATATCCCCTTCATTGGCTCTTAGGTGTTTCAATTCCTAACTATGGCTAACAATCGCTCCCATTAAACACATGTGTATTTGTTATCGACAGACCCTCAACAAATATACCCCTAGGGTTCAACGTACTGAATTAGTTTGATACCGATTGAAAAAGGTTTGTGCTCTAAGAATCTAGTCACATGAATTAATTACCACATTTCATTTTAAATATATTATTTTTAACTTAACTAATTTTTTAATTTATTAAATAAAATTAAAAAGTTAAATATGCATGCAAATGATTCAAATTAAGTGCAGAAGCTAAAGCAACCACACACAATGCACAAAGGATTTATAATGGATATCCTTGTTGGAAAATACAACTATCTCCCCAACCCAACAAGTCCACTAGAACTATGAATAAATGTTTATAGGACATGGAAATTTACAAACATACCATAAATAAATCACAATAGTATTCTCCATAAATTCACTCATTTGCATTTTAACCTCTTATGCCTCTAACCATACTAGCAATCATCTTCTTCACACCAGGAATCACATTGCAGAGTTCTCAGATCTCGGTATCCACTGAGATATTTTCTTGATGATTATCAACCCATGCATATGCTATGTGATAATCACCCATATAATAATTGATTCAACTATATGAGGGATGTATTGTTTAGGCACATATTCTTCACATTTATCCCCTTAATTTCAGTATTTTTATGATCCCGTGTAGTGTAAATATCTTGGATTTATCTCTTATTTATGCTACTAACCCATTTTGGCAAGTATTTCGTGTTTTGTGTATTTCTCATGTGCTTTACAGGTATTTCATGCAAGTTAGTGCGAAGGAGAACTCAAAACAGTGAAAGAAACCAAGAAATGGAGAGTTGAAGGGCATTTTCGTAATTTTGCAGCCTTAGTCCGGAGGTGGAGCCAACTAGAAAGTTGAAGAGCTCTAAATTAAAAGAATACTGGAAAAAACGGCACCTCAATCCAAGCTACGGTGAAGAAGTTACGATGTTTTGAAGTTGCGGGATAATGAAGAGTCTGGATGTGCGGATTTCTGTCATTAATTATGCATTTAATGCAGTGCAACTCTTGGAAAACTTGTTCCACAAGCACTATTGGTTGTCAATTTCGAGATTTTGTGCTATAAAAGCCCATGACCTACATCATTTGAAGGGGAGTTGCTAGAGAGAGGCTAGGTTAGGAGTAGGTTAGAAGTGCTAGATTGAATTTTAAGGTTAGATTTTGAGAGCAAATTTTCTATTCCTTCAAGAGTTTTCATGAATCCTATTTTGTAAGAATTTCTGAATCCCAATTCCGTTCTTGTTGCTGAATTCAAGTAATCTCATTTCCATTCTCTTGTTTAATTATTTGCAATTTATTTATAATGTCTTGTAGATCCTTAATGTTGTGTATGAATTTGTTTTTTTTAATCCAATCATGAGTAGCTAAATTCTCAAGGGTTGGGGTACATGAACTCAATCCTAATACAAATTATTTGTATGAAAAATTAGAAAATAAATGAAAATATTGGTTGAATCGTGAATGAAAATCATATATGCATTGTCATATCTTTTAATCTCTCTTGCCCTAGGTACTTGGGATGTTTAAGAATGCTTTGTATGTATAATTTGTCGTTCACCGCCTTATATTGATCTTTGATTTCATATGATGCGGGCTTGACCCTCATATATGTAATGCTTAGTGATGATAAGGACTGGATTTAATCAAGAATTTTGATTTATAATTCTAGTATTCTAAAGGATAATTTGTTAAGGATTGAGGGATTGTACCCTACCCTATTTTCTCCCATTTGTCAGATCTAATTTCTTTTGCACTTTTCAGTTTGTTTTTCTTAAGTAATTTTTTAATAGAAATTTTCCCAATCATCATCTTTTTCATTTTTATTTTAGAAGTAATAAATCAATTAAATTCTATAAAACATTCCCTGTGGATTCGATACCCAGACTTACTAATATACTCCATAAAAGTGTAGTTAAAAGTTTAGTTAGGTTTTTTTTTGTATTGAGGTTGGAAGCCGATAACAACGACTAGCGTATTACACGGACGCTCGGTTTTCCACTCCATCAAAATGGCGCCGTTGCCGGGGATTGAAATTGTTAAATTTTTAAGAAAGTTATTTTTATCTACAAGTGATTTCGAAAAAAAAATAAAAAAAAAAATAACAAAAATTGAAAAAAAAAATGGGTGTCACGTTCTTGAATTGCCCAATTTGAAATGTCTTATTTTAACTCTTTTGGTGGCTTTAATTGTTATGCTAATAGTGAGGAAGATGAGGCACTCAAGACTTATGACCATTGGATCAATATCACTAAAGATGATTATATTAAATACAAGCCTAGTGCTGTGAAACTCCAAATTTATCAAAATCAATTGCTTGAAGAAGAAAGACTTGAAAAAGAATATCGCGAAAAAAATCGTTATTGGGAGCAAGAGTTAGATGCATTATTTGAACCCAATGAGGATTTTTTTTCCGATAGTTTTGAAGATGAAGTAAGTTTTCAACCAAATGAGGAATTCGAGGTGCTAGAACCAAGAAAGCCTACTTTGGAAGAACTCTTACTTGATCTAAAAAAGCAATCTGATGACCGTGCTGTTCTCGAGTCGAAAATTATAGCAACTTGCAAGGAGTTGAATGATTATTTGGACAACTTAGAAAAGGTCGAGACTTGCGCGTCACCTAATACTTTTGTGAATGAAATCATTGAAATTGATCCAAGTTCTTTTGAATCTCAACCTATTATAAATATTGCAAAATCTACTGAGGTTGAGGATCATTTGTCTCCTTGTGTGCCCACTATTATCGAACCATTAAATCCATCACAAGAATTGGATGAATGTCTTAAGGATGTTGATCCGCTTCTTGTATGGGAATGTTATTTTGAGATGCTTCATCTTACGGGCCACACACTTAGACGTGTCACTCCACCAGATCCAATTGAAAATTTTGAGGGAAAAATTTTTGAGGACACCAAGCAAGAGAGAGAGCTAGAGGAGTTGAGCCTAGCAGAGTTTGAGCGCGAGTTTGGACAGGTAGATGCAAGCCTTAATGATGAAGTCCAATCTTTCTGGGCCTCAATTTGTCATTTGGACGAAAGCGAGTGGGAAAATAGAATTGATGAATTCCTCCTTCCCAAACCTTCACCCATACCATTTGAGTCTTCGGAGGTACTTGAAGATACGACTCAAATATCGTCCGACTTAGAGACCAACACACGTGCTACGCAACAAGAGGATCATTTTCCGGTTTATGAGGACAAGCACTCTATGCTTAAATTGTTTTCTAATATGGATTGTTCCTTTTTGTGTGCCCCTCTCCCCATACTACTTGAAAAATCTTTGGAACGTGATTCTATATTTCTTGGATCCCAATGGGACTTGTCCTCTTATGCACCAAAATCCTTCATTATCCCCCTAAATTTTGTAATTGGTGATGGTTCATTTTTTAAACTTTTCACATGCCTTCCGTTTTTCAAACGGAATTCTTATTTTTCGGGAGGCATGCTTTATAATGAGGGTACACCATTAATCCCTCAAAGTCAAATTGTATTTTGGGTGGACCCTCAAATTTTTCGACTTCTAGTGTATAACTTATTAGAAGTTAAAATCGTAGGTTGTACATAATTAGCTTTTAATTTTTTTTTTTTTTTATAATTTAGAGTAATTAGTTAGAGTTTTTGTTATTCTTTTTGTTATGCTTGGTTCTAACATGTTTTGTAGATTCAATGGACTCGCACTCATCGGGGATCACTTCATTTGGGTAATATCTTTCTTTTCCTCTCTTTATGTTGGGTTCTTGATTCGCATTGAGGACAATGCAACATTTAAGTTAGGGGGTGTGGGATATTCTTCCCGATTCATTGATTCGATCACATGTTCTTTCCAAGTGTGTTTTTTAGAAAAATTCAAAAAAAAAAAAAATGAAAAATTTAGAAAAAGCCAAAAATATTTTTGTTCAAAATAAATAAAAATTGGAATTTAAAATTTTCAAAAATGTCACATTTATTCTGTTTGAAGTCTCAAATTGTTAACAATCATAATGCACTAAGCCAAAATTGACCAAAGATGGAAATTGAAAGAAAATTGACGACTTTACGAATAAGTGTGGAGATTAATAAAACCCGGTGAGATTTCGAGCCTTTCAATTTTTTTTTGAGTTTTTAAATCAATCCGAGTTTATGATTAACTCAAAGTTCTTTTCAGAGTTTTAATAAGTCGTTGATGATCTCAATCCTTTGTTTTGATCGGTTATGGGAAATGTGTGAGATGTTGTCTCGAAATTCGTGCTAAATATATCTCTAAACTTAATTAATCTCGAGATGCATATGGTAATGTGATTAGCAATTTGGACAATGAAGTAGGCCCTCGTTTGTTACCCAAAAATATTAGCCATAAAAAGTTGTGAAAAATAAAATTATCCTTTTGCAACCCAAGTTGAGCCTAATAAAATATTTTCCTTTCGTTTGATAACCCGAAAAACCCAATTAGCCCGGAATTGTGAAAATTGAGAAAATTCATCAAGTAAGTCCAAATTGTGCAATAAAAAGGGGCAAGAAAAAAAAATTGTTAAAAAAAAAAAATAGTGAAAAAAAAATGAAAATTGAAAAAGAAAGAGAAAAATGAGCAAATGCCCGAAAAGGCACAAATGGACATCATAAGGACATTTTCCAATTTCGAACATTCCGTCCATTCCCAATTTTTACCCTTTACACCTTTTAACCCCAAAAAGTCCTAACCGAGTCCATATGGCGAAACTGGTTACCGCGTGGAGAGCTAAGACATGAAAAGATAATATGAGAGATTAAATGGTGTGAACTAGAGGTGATGTTACCGTTTCCTAATAACTGTAATCCGATGATGAGATCTTTTCACCATAAATTTCCTTCTTTTCAATTTTGTATGCATGAATTTGTGTCCATTATATTTACTCTTTATATCATGCATACCGAGAGAAAATAGCCACAATTCGAGTGATTCGTTTGTGAGTGCATCCGTAAGAATTTGAATCAAAACGAATTTTCGAAAAGTAACGTAAAGCTCAAACGGTGGAAATTTGAGGTTTAATTTTTGGCTTTACACACACACACTATGGTTTGAGACAGTTGAATATGAGTTGATGGTGATTATTTTTCGAAAATTTTAAATTGTACAAGTTTTAAGTATTTTGATATTTATTTGAGTCAATAAAGAATTTTGTGGGTAAATTCACTGCAAACCCTCACGAGACAAAACTCGTCCTACTAGGGTAACCTAGGGGTTTAAAGGCTTGTTGCATACGCTAAATGCAATCGCGTGCCTGCGAAAGTGGAATTTTATTTTAATAAAGGAATTTTCAAGAGTAGAATTTTGGCTAATTTCATTTACATTGCTCGGGACGCGCAAAGTTCTAAGTTAGGGGGTGTGTTTAGGCACATATTCTTCACATTTATCCCCTTAATTTCAGTATTTTTATGATCCCGTGTAGTGTAAATATCTTGGATTTGTCTCTTATTTATGCTACTAACCCATTTTGGCAAGTATTTCGTGTTTTGTGTATTTCTCATGTGCTTTACAGGTATTTCATGCAAGTTAGTGCGAAGGAGAACTCAAAACAGTGAAAGAAACCAAGAAATGGAGAGTTGAAGGGCATTTTCATAATTTTGCAGCCTTAGTCCGGAGGTGGGGCCAACTAGAAAGTTGAAGAGCTCTAAATTACAAGAATACTGGAAAAAACGGCACCTCAATCCAAGCTACGGTGAAGAAGTTACGATGTTTTGAAGTTGCGGGATAATGAAGAGTCTGGATGTGCGGATTTCTGTCATTAATTATGCATTTAATGCAGTGCAACTCTTGGAAAACTTGTTCCACAAGCACTATTGGTTGTCAATTTCGAGATTTTGTGCTATAAAAGCCCATGACCTACATCATTTGAAGGGGAGTTTCTAGAGAGAGGCTAGGTTAGGAGTAGGTTAGAAGTGCTAGATTGAATTTTAAGGTTAGATTTTGAGAGCAAATTTTCTATTCCTTCAAGAGTTTTCATGAATCCTATTTTGTAAGAATTTCTGAATCCCAATTCCGTTCTTGTTGCTGAATTCAAGTAATCTCATTTCCATTCTCTTGTTTAATTATTTGCAATTTATTTATAATGTCTTGTAGATCCTTAATGTTGTGTATGAATTTGTTTTTTTTAATCCAATCATGAGTAGCTAAATTCTCAAGGGTTGGGGTACATGAACTCAATCCTAATACAAATTATTTGTATGAAAAATTAGAAAATAAATGAAAATATTGGTTGAATCGTGAATGAAAATCATATATGCATTGTCATATCTTTTAATCTCTCTTGCCCCAGGTACTTGGGATGTTTAAGAATGCTTTGTATGTATAATTTGTCGTTCACCGCCTTATATTGATCTTTGATTTCATATGATGCGGGCTTGGCCCTCATATATGTAATGCTTAGTGATGATAAGGACTGGATTTAATCAAGAATTTTGATTTATAATTCTAGTATTCTAAAGGATAATTTGTTAAGGATTGAGGGATTGTACCCTACCCTATTTTCTCCCATTTGTCAGATCTAATTTCTTTTGCACTTTTCAGTTTGTTTTTCTTAAGTAATTTTTTAATAGAAATTTTCCCAATCATCATCTTTTTCATTTTTATTTGATAAGTAATAAATCAATTAAATTCTATAAAACATTCCCTGTGGATTCGATACCCAGACTTACTACTATACTCCATAAAAGTGTAGTTAAAAGTTTAGTTAGGTTTTTTTTTGTATTGAGGTTGGAAGCCGATAACAACGACTAGCGTATTACACGGACGCTCGGTTTTCCACTCCATCATGTATTCCATGTAGGAATTTAAATGAGAACTATATGGTTGTATTAGAAGAAGTGAAGGAGTGAAGGAAAAATTGGAGATAAGTTGGAGAAGACAAACTTGTTCTTAGAGAAAGAAGTGCTGTTTTTTTATTTTCAGCAGATTACATACATAAAACATAGGTAATGGGTTACATTTATGTGCCCAGATTTTTCAACTAACTAGACACATTAATTTCCCTACAAAGTAGGTAAAATAACTAGACTTTAGGACCACTTAGGCACACATTAATTATTCCTATAGCAGCTCCTACAGCAGTCCCTAAGCAGCTATACATTAATTTTAACACTCCCCCTTAATGCATTTGTTGAACACCCATCATTTATCTAAGAAATTGAACCTTGTCCTTGGGTAGAGATTTGGTGAAGATATCCGCAACTTGCTCTTTGGTTTTGATATATTTGAGTTGAATCTCCATCCTCCATGGACTTTCTAATGAAATAATGCTTGATTGCAATGTGATTGGTGCGGCTATGATAGACGAGATTCTTCGTCATGGCAATCGCGGATTGGTTGTCACAAAGTATTAGAGTAGCATGTCCTTGCTTTTCACCAACATCCTCCAAATTTCTTCTTAGCCAAATCTCTTGTGAAGTTGCCAATGATGTCGACACATATTCGGCCTCGACGGATGATTGCGCTACCGTTTATTGCTTCTTTGATGCCCATGAAACTGCTCAGGAGCCAAGAGAAAATACATACCCGGAAGTACTTCTCATGTCATCAATAGAACCGACCCAATCACTATCACAAAACCCAAGTAACTTTATCTCTACATTCTTCTTATACATGATGCCAAAATCAGAAGTTCCTGGGATGTACCTCAACACACTTTTTGCAGCCCCAAAATGAGTTTGACTCAGCTTGTGCATGTACCGAGACAATAAACTAGTAGCATACATGATATTCGGCCTCGTAGACATCAAGTACAATAAACTTCCAACCAAACTTCTATAAATAGATGCATCAACCTCTTTTCTTCCATCTTCTTTCAATAAATTTTCATTCACCACTAAAGGCGTAGCCACCGATTTGCAATTTATCATTTTGAATTTTTCAAGAAGGGTTTTAGCATACTTATTTTGGCAAATAAAAATACCATCTTTTTGTTGATAAATTTCAATGCCCAAGAAGTAATTTATAAGACCCAAATCACTCATATCATATTTTTTCATCATGTCACTTTTGAAATCTTCAATCATTTTTGCATCACTACCGGTAAACACCAAGTCATCAACGTAAAGAGAGACAATAAGAATACATGTTGTCCCGTTTCTTTTGATGTACAAGGTTGGCTCGCTTTTACTTCTTTGAAAGCCTCTTTCATTGAAGTATGCATTAATCTCACTATACCATTCTAGGGGAGCTTTCTTCAAGCCATACAAGGCCTTTTTCATCTTGTATACCTTCTCTTCCTCACCTTTCACCACGAATCCTTGAGGTTGGTCAACGTACACCGCTTCATTTAACACACCATTCAAGAATGCAGATTTTACATTAAGTTGATATAAAAACCAACCTTTTTTAGTGTCCATGACAACAAGTGCTCTAATTGTGACAAGCCTTGCCACGGGTGCAAATTTCTCTTGAAAATCAATTCCGAGTTGTTGAGAATACCCCTTTGCTACAAATCTTGCTTTGTTCTTTTGAATTGTGTCATCCGGATTATCCTTGCTTTTGTAAATCCACTTCACACCAATGACCTCTTTATTTTTAGGCCTCTCCACCAATTCCCAAGTCTTGTTCTTCTCAATAACCTGAATTTCTTCTTCCATTGCAAGCTGCCAGACTTTTTCATTTTTAGCATCTTCAAAGGTCTCCAGTTCAGCTACACAAAAATTACATATATCATACACATCATTTAGACTTCTTATTCTTCTTGGAGTTGATATTGGAGATGAGGAATTTGAGCTTGATGGAGAACTTGAGGATGATTGTGGACCTGCATTTGAAGACATTTGAGGCACTTCTACATCTTCATCTTCATCTTCATCTTCTTCAATGCTTTGTGATTCTTCATTAAGGGTGATAACTTTATTTTGGGATTTTTTTTCTTTCCAATCCCAAAAAGCTTTCTCATCAAAAATCACATCTCTACAAATAATCACTTTGTTCCTCTTCAAGCTAAAGAGTCTATAGCCCTTTGATTTTGAGTTGTACCCCACAAAGATGCATTTTTCACTACTTTCATCAAGCTTGTGTCTCACTTCTTTAGGGACATGAGCAAAGAAAATACAACCAAACACCCTCAAGTAGTTCACGGATGGTTTTCTTTCACTCCATGCCTCAAATGGAGTTTGATTTTCTACGACCTTTGTAGGGCATCTATTTATCAAATAAACCGTCGTATACATCGCTTCGGCCCAAAAAGTATATGGCAGCCCTTTCTTATGTAACATGGATTTTGCCATTTCCTCAATGGTTATATTCTTCCTTTATGCCACTCCATTTTGTTGTGGAGTATACCCAACCGTTAGTTGTCTTTCCATGCTAATATCTTCCCAAAATTTATCAAACTCCTTAGAGTTGTATTCTCCACCTCTATCACTTCTCAAAATTTTCAAGTAGTGACCACATTGTTTTTCAACTAGTTTGTGAAATTTTCTAAAAATGGCATAAACATCTGATTTTTGCCTCATAAAATACAACCAAGTCATCCTTGTAAAATCATCAATAAAGGTAATGAAGTATTTGTTACCGACATGAGAAGGGTTCTTCATTGGTCCACACACATCAGTATGAACAAGCTCCAATGGTGCTTTAGCTCTCCATGCTTTCGCCTTTGGAAAAGTCTCTCGGTGGTTCTTTACAAGAGCGCATCCTTCACAAACTCCAATTACTTCTTGGATGCTTGTCAGCCCGTAAACCATGATCTTTTGATGCAAATTCTTTATGATTTAAAAATTCAAGTGCCCATATCTTCTATGCCATAGCCATATATCGTCAACCACATTCATCTTCAAGTCCACATTCTTTGAGTATCGAAAAGTGAGAGGAAAACTTCTATTCTTTTCCATCTTGATTTTTGCAACAACTTGGCTTCTCCCCCCTTTGTCAAAAATTCTGCACAAGTCTTCTTCAAAGAGAATAGTATATCCATGTTCCGCAAGTTTTCCAACACTTAATAAATTCTGCTCTAAATACGGAACTAGTAACACATCTCGGATTTACTTTGTTCCTTTCTCCGTTTCAATGGCTATAGTACCCTTGCCCTTTATTTGGACTAATTAACTATTACCCATCTTCACTTGAGAATTAAAAGAAGTTTCCATAGAGGTAAAAGTATTTTGATCTCCGGTCAGGTGATTACTACACCCACTATCAAGAAACCACAAATAATTTCTTTGCTCCGTTGCACTTTGATAAGCAAAAAACACATTCCCCTCACATTCTTGTTCTTCGGTGAAGTTAGCTTGTTGGTTGTCCTTGAGCCGACAATATTTTTGAACATGCCCAAATTTCTTGCCATTGTGACATTGTGGCTTTCCCCAAAACCAACAATATTTATCAATATGGCTACTTCTCTTGAAAATACTACACTTTTGTTGATTAAAACTTTCATTACTTTCTCTTCTTTCAAAATTATTTCTATCTCTTTCTCGAGTGTTTCTTCCTCTTCCTCTTCCTCTTCCTCTTCCTCTTCCATGTATTCCACCTCTTGAAGATTCACATTTGGGTTGATCAAAAAATGGTTTGGCCCTAACATTGAGCTTAGATTGAATGGAACTCTCAACAGATTTTTCAGAGTGTCTACTCAACCTTTGTTCATATGTTTTAATGGAACCCATCAATTCTTCAACACTCAAAGAGGCTATTTCTTTAGTTTCTTAAACAATGGCAACAATGGGGTCATACTTTTTCGGTAAACTAATCAAAAAAATTTCAACAATTATTTAATTGGAAAGTTGTTCCCCATATGTTTTCATTTGATTCACAATCTCCATTAATCTACAGAAATAATCTTTCAATATTTTCACATGCTTGATCTTCATATTCTCAAAATCTCTTCTTAATGACTGAATTTTAATAGCCCTTACCTTCAAAGTACCTCTGAATTATTTTTATAAAATATTCTAAGCCTCCTTTACTTTGTTTGCATTGATGATTCTTGGAAATATTATTTCAACTAACCTCTGTTGGTTTAGGCTTAAAGATTTTGCATCTTTCTTCTTGTGCTCCTTCAACTTTTGCTTTTGAGCTTCCGACAAGGCCGTGATATCCTCTGGTTCATCAAACCCATCTTCAATATACTCCCATAAATCAAATGAAAGGAAAATGGTTTTCATTTTTACAGACCAGAAATCATAGTTCTCTCCATCAAAAATTGGAATGAACGGTTGTTGGGTACCCATTTGGTTGCTATAACTTGCCATAAATTTTTTGTCCCTTTTCGCCGGATTTATTTTCCGGCTAGCAAAGAAAATACACCCAGCTCTTGATCTGAATAAGGCTCTAATACCACTTTGTTGGAATTTAAATGAGGACTATATGGTTGTATTAGAAGTGAACGAGTGAATAAAAAAATTGAGATAAGTTGGAGAAGACAAACTTGTTCTTAGAGAAAGAAGTGTTATTTTTTATTTTCAACAGATTATATACATAAAACATAGGTGATGGGTTACATTTATGTTCTCAGATTTTTCAACTAACTAGGCACATTAATTGTCCTACAAAGTAGGTACAACAACTAGACTTTAGGACCACTTAGGCACACATTAATTATCCCTATAGCAGCCCCTAAGCAGCTATGCATTAATTTTAACATTCCAGAGAGAAAAGCTCCTCCTTCTCTCTTACTTTATCTCCCTCCCCATAACTTTTCTTCCTTTTTAGCATGGATTCAAGTCCTCCTTCTTTGGATTTGGATCCGAAACCTTTCTCTTAGGATATTTCGACACCTAGTTTGCGTTGATGTTCTTCCTAAAAAGCCTTCTTTTGTTGATATCCTTGCCAACAAAATAAAAAACATGGGCCACCCTCTCCCTAAAACTCCCCTCTCCCTCCCTCCTTTAACAGCCCCTTACCTTTGTGGTGACTCCTTGGTTGTCAAACTACCTGATGAGGTTTACAAAGAGGTGATCAACAACTGTAGCTATTCGTGTCTTATTGGCAGACTTTTTCTTGCCAAAGGTGACAAGCTGTAACACCCCGTCCGCCCGGGGAGAGCGAACGGAGCGCTAATGCGATAAAATAAATTCAAATCCACAAGTGACAAGGTATAGAGCATCTAAATAAACCCACAATAATATAAATCCACTAATCTCAATCTCTTCACTTACAACAAGTCTCTCGAATTAAAATTACAACTATCTAACTCGAATAAAAATACAAATCTCCAAAGCTCTATACATCAAAATAATACAAATATTTCCCAAACAATCCTCGCTAAAATCAATCTCCATAGCGCCCTAAAATCCGCGCTAACCTGGCAAATAAAAGAAAATATGGGGAAGTACACAATACGACAGGAAAGATGCTCAACAAATATATGTTAGCGATGAATAAAGCGTAACAACACGAGTACGAATATTCAAATCGAAATGCAAATCTCAAAGCATTTATCAATATAATTTCTCAACAACACTTTAACCGGGTCACCAGGCCTCACCACATCCGTATATACTTTATCAAGCCATAGCCTGGAAAACAGGAATTTTGGCGGGGGCCCAACCTCCGTGCCATATTAAAATCTCATGACAACGTGCTCATCAACAATATAATGATACCACATGAATCAAAATAATTTCAACAATTATTTTCCAGATTTCAATGAATTTATCAATTCAAATATGAGTTCAATTAAACAAGAATTCAAAGAGAATGACACTCCCGAGATTTAAGGAGCATATTGTGTAAAACCCCATACCTCAAGACATGATGAGAAACCAATGATCACATCATCAAGATCAACACAAAAGATCTACAGAAGCTCCTCCAAGAACCTCCAACAAAATAGCCCCAAGAACACCTCTAATCTAAGGTTGGAACTCACAAATCTCAAGGGTCAATGTGTATATAAAAAGAAGAGGAATATAAAATATATTTGCTACCAAGATTTGTGCCAAAAGTAGGTTAAAAAGCTTGCCCACGACTCCTTTTATAATGTAAAGAAATGAAGAGCTGGAATCCAAAAGACTCCCTTAAATAAGGCAAAGAAATGAAGAGTTGGAAGTCAAAACAACTCCAAGAGTTAAAAATATTTAAAAAACATTTTAAAATCCGTTTTAACTCCGATTTCGAAACCGTTTGAAATTCTCGCCTTTAAAAATAATAGCCAACATATTTGAGCAATAAAAATAATTTTATCAAAAACTTTATTTTCCTCCATTTTCTAAAAATTAATTAAAAATAGCTCAAAATTACGCGGGTTGTTACACAAGCCATGGAAATTGGAGCACTTAAAAATCCAGTTGTCTTCTATTTGGCAGGCGCAAAATGATTGGGTTCTTATTTATATTGGTAAAGGCTTTTATAATCTTTATTTTACTTGTCCCTTATATATGAATAAAGTTTGATTTATTCGCAGTTCTAAACTTTCAAGTGGGTTGTTTAAGCTATCTAAATGGGTCCTAATTTCCACCCGTGGGTTGTTTAAGCTATCTAAATGGGTCCTAATTTCCACCCAGTTTCTTATGTTTTATCTACTGCTATTGTTTGGCTTCGGTTTTTGGGTTTATGTCAAGAATATTGGGATCCTCGCCTCTTGTTGCAGATTGCCAGAGGTGTTAGCATTCCATTAAGGATTGACAAGAAAACTTTGAATAGATCCTATGGTAATTATGCTAGAGTTTTAGTTGAATTAGATATGAACAATACTCCTCTTGAAAAACTTTTGGTTGAAAGAGGAGATGGAAGTTTTTTCATTAATATTGAGTATGAATCTCTTCCTAATTTTCGTTCCTTTTGCAGAACAGTTGGACACTCAGTTGCTGATTATAAAAAACTTATAACAATAATGGCCAAATCCCAAAAATTGGAGGCGTATGTCCCTCAAAAAATAAGGCCATCTAAAAAGCCTTCTAGCTTGGGGGCTGAGAATGGTCATCAAATAGTGGTAAGCAGCTGTTCAAACCATCGAGAATGGTCAATAGGATTGAAGAAACCACTATTGAAGTAATGATCGAAAATAGAGGCGATGTGTCCTCTCAAGTCAATGAGCCAAATCAACATGGCAATTTTCCTGCCAAGATGGAACACTCAATACCTGCTAAATCAGTCAAGCCTGACTTGTCTACAGGGACGGAACTAACTCTTGAAACAGCTCTGATTTTGAGGAATGAATCGTTAACTCCAAATCGGATTCGATTTTTGAAAAAAAATGGGATTTCTCATAAAGATCAAATTTATTTTAACAAAGTGGTTAACAATACAGGTAACACCGGTCTTAAGGCAGATGACTTGCCAGTGGGCCCAGTTCCTAATGTTGTAGTATCTCCAGAGAAAATGGTGGAATATGATTATTCTAATTTCTCGTTACAAGCAGGTATTTCAAGACCAGCATCTTCAGCAAATGGGGTTATGTTTAAATCATTTAAACATATTTATGGTGCCATTATTTAAGATATTTCGGATAAGGAGGATTCTTATGCTGAAATGCCTCCTCCAGAGGAAATTCCAAACTCGGATAATGAAGACCATGATATTAATTTATACGTGGGAATTCCTAAATTTGTTCTTGGACTGTCAATTAATTATGCAAAAGCTCAGACATTTATTGAAGACTCATTTGGTAGAAAATGTGGAAACCAACAGTCCAAAACTCCAGTTAGAAATTCTTTTCAGGTCTTAGGGAATATGGAAGCTCAAATAATTTTGAGGCTGAAGGAAGTACTCAAAAGAGTAAAAAGCATCATGACTCCTTTCCGTACTTAAGTGCCGAGGAAAAATCGGCTCTAAAATGCAATTTTAGGCCACCTATCACTCATTCAAGATTTCGTTAAGTTTCTTGAGTTTTCTCTCCTTTAGTCCTTATAAGTGTCATATGAGAGGCTTTTTTTCCATCGAATAAATAAATAAATAAATTGTTTAAAAAATGAAAAATAAAATAATCACCCATATGATTGTTAATACTGAAATCTTCTAGTTATGATGAAGACCTAAGGGGATTGTAAAACATAATTTTATTTTGAAATAATGAAACTCACATGACATCTCTCTCTTATGAAAACTCTCTCGAAACTTGTTAGGGTCTACAAATATTGGGATTAGGGGTGGCAATTTGCGACACGACCCGTTAACCCGACACGAAATCGACACGCTTTAAGCGGGTTTGGGTATAGCCTTAACGGGTTCGGGTCATAAACGGGTGGACCCGCCAGACCCGTTAAGAAAACGAATCGGGTTCGTGTATATTCGCGAAACCCGTTAGTGACCCGTCACCCGTTTAGAATCCGTGTGACCCGCTACCCGTTTATAACCCGTCACCCGTTTATAACCCTTCACTCGTTTAGAACCCGTCACACGTTTAGAACCCGCGACCCGTTTGCAACCCGCGACCCGTTTGTAACCCGTTAACTCGTTTATAACCCGTTAACCCGTTAACAACCCGTAATCTAAGCATCCCACATCGATTTGTTATGAAAATTCTCCATTCTTGACTAAGTATAAGTAAGTTGTTACCTCTTTAGATTTTTAAAGTAATCGGGTTACCGGGTTAAACGGGTGAATCGTGTTAAACGAGTGAACCGGGTTAAACGTGTGAACCGAGTTAAACGGGTGAACCGGGTTAAACGGGTGAACCGGGTCAAAACCATTCGTTTATTTAACGGGTGTAAACGGGTCGTGTTGTGTCATTCGTTAAGTAAACGAATCGTGTATGAATTTCATTTTTCCACCCGTTTAGTAAACGAATCGTGTTTGGGTGGATGAATTTTTGACACGATTCGTTTATCACCCGACACGAACCCGGCTCGACACGACCCGTTGCCACCCCTAATTGGGATATGTACTTTGAAGGACGTGTTTATATTATAACATATACGTTGTACAATAATGTATCAACTAAATCATTAGTTTTATAAAAAAAAATATTCTCTCGTCCGAACCAGGGAGCCTTTGTTTGAACAGGCTCTTTCGCTTGAGGGTTTCGTGAGTGATACTTTTATCTTACAAGGAATTATGTTTACAAAATAGGGTCATGATGTGAAGAACCTTTCAAATGAGGGGCTCTCATTCAAATGAGAGGACATTAATTTTCCCTTTATAAAAACTACAATTAAGTAAACAAAATCTTTTACTCATATTTGAAAAAGGGTTTTCCTTGTCATTCTACTTAAAAATAAATTTAAGTAAACTACAAAGACTTCAAGTGTTTCAAAACCTCTAATAGTCTGTATTTGTTAATATGTCCGATCTCTTTATCATAGTTCTTTGTCCTTATCTTCGATGATATAAAATTTCAATGTAAAATACACTAAAAGTACACTTAAAGATTGCTTCAGAATAAAGTCAAAACCATAAAAATGAGGGGTGTAAGACTATGTCATTTCAACCACATTATATAAAATGTTTCCAAACGTCGTATAAGGAGTTTGAGAATAAAAAATTAATTTTCAATTGGGCATTTCTTATGAAATTCGAAAAGGGATTCACAGGTCTTAGTTTTGGGTTTGAAAATGGCGTATGGTTTTAACACTTAAATATTATAAACATTATTTTTATAGTCAAGAAATAATGGTTATATATGTTTAGGGGGAATGAGGTGAAATGCGGAGGAAGACATGGAAGTTTTGCGAATAAAATTTGAGGTGTTAAGTCAGTTGACTTTAAATCTTACAGTTTTTATGTTGATAAGTAATGGGTTTTTAACATGAAATGGATTAAATTTTAGCTCAAATAAAAGTGGGGTCCACACATCTTTTGGAGTGGGAAAGAAAATAATAACGAGAATTGTTCAATATCTAGTATGTCGATCGATCAACTATTCGTCCACATACCAAAGCATTCCCTTACGCAAAGAAATTGATGTGGTATATTCAAATGTTTAATATCATTAATAGGTGAATGGTATATTGGCCTCGAAATACTCTATTTGAAGTGGGTGAACTAGTGTTTAATTTGGTGAGGCATATCACATAAAATGAGGAGTATATATAATCATGACTTAGCCTTAAGGCATGGATGCCCTTGGGTATCTTGAACCTTTTAAAAAGAGAAGACCTACACTATGCATGATTCGGGCTTTGTCCCAAATGCCACACACACGCGCGTTGTTGCATGCCCGTGTTCGAGACCGTGATCCGTGGGTCATGGGCTTGGGTCTTGTCGTTTCTTTTTGGGTAACATTTTTTTAATTTTCTTCTGAATGTTTTCTATTAAATTGCATGTCTAAAATAATTTTCATAATTATTTAGGCCTCAATTTTCAACCCAATGCACAGTTTAACCCAACCCATTTGGATGGATTTTCAAACAGTTATATTTAACTGTCTTGGCAATTATTTCTGTCCGGAATTAACTTATTCAAGGAATGTGCCTTGTTCATTTTTTATATTAAAATTTATGTCCTTTGGTTCATGTGGTGTTTTTCAATAGACTTTCACCTCTTCGAAATATACACATTTTTCCTTATAAATAATTTCATTTTGGCCCTAAATTGATACTTTTTAGAAACAATTAAAAAAAGAATTTCAATCTGCTCCATTAATCTCTTCGAGTCTGCATAATCAAAGAGTTCATCACAAAAATCTTGGTTCGTGGGCAAACTAAATTGGAGTACTGATTTTGGTTTGCATGATCGTTATATCCTGAGAAATGAACATTTAAAGGATCATGTGTACCGTAGCATAGATGTAACTTTCGTAAAGACATACCGTCCAATAGTAGTATAGATCAAACTATGCATTTGCGATTTGTTGCAATTTCATACTTGTAATATATTTGTTAATAAATTACTATTATTAATTTTGTCAATTTACGTATTATTTTAAATAATCTCAAAACTGCAAAGCCTCTTTTAATTAAACCAACCCCCAAACACTATTGATTCGAAACATTTGCATTACCTGCACTTGTCTTTAACATTCCTATTTCCTTTATATATTATAAAATTCTATACAAGACTTAAATACTCCTCTCTTTTTAAGATGTTCACGCATCACATTAATTCATCTACTCTCTCTCTCTCCGTCTTTTTTCATTCCATTTTATGCATATTCTCTCTCATATGTTTAATGCTCCTCAACTCAACGCACCGCTTTACCTCCCTCTTTAATATCTTTGTTTTCAAAGTACATTTTTTTATCTCACTTTGTGAATAGAAATGGTCTATTCTTTTCCTCTCCCCACCCTCTTCCTTAATCTTTCCATCGTATTTTCGCACTCATTTTCTCCTACAGTAAACCCTATATATCCAAATAATTCCACATCCCATAACATCTACTCATTCTATATTATTTTCTTAACAATTTTTCCCTTTCGTTATTATTGTTATTTTTGTGACATTTGTTATTGTTAGCATTTGTTACTCATATAATAATGGCACTTTTTCCGGTTCAAGTTACATGTGTTGCTCTATCGCTCACAAATTAGTAAGATTGCATCGTCTCATCGGCACAGTTATAAATTAATTTGCGTTAAAATGGTGTTTTTTGATTTATTGGTATGAAAACTTTCAAAAACTAATTTGTTGGTAATTTTGCTTTTGATCTTTTATACATAATGTTTTGATCATATAATTTTTTTTCCATGTGTAGGGAAGGATCAATGCGCCAACTTTATGGCTAAAAAAGGCATGAGGCAGGATGATAGGTTCAAGATGTTGGAGGAATTTCCTAATGGTCTTGATAATCTTTTGAATGCTTATTCTAATAATCGGTGTTTTACCCTACGGATATACAAGTAATGTTAATACAGTCGTAAAAAATTAGTAGATAAAAATATTTTTTGATAGTGTATATATTTACAAGTTCATTGTGTGCAAAGGACAAAAGTGTTTACTAGTTTTAGTAGTCTACATTGTGATTTTTTATCCTACAACAATTTGTATTACTACTTCAGGAAAAGAGGATAACTGATTCTTTTTTGAATTTTAATGCTAAATTGAAAAGAATAAAAAATATTGAATATAAACTATTCCTTTTTAACCGGTGAAAGATATTTATGAGTAACACTATGAAAGAAAATAATAATTTTTTATAAGATTAAAGTAGTTTTAAGGACCAAAATAAGGTGTAGATTTTGCTTACCAATGTAACAATGTCCATTCCACAATTTATTTTTCTTATATGATTGTAAAATACTAACCATGTTATAATCTCAATTATGGTAGAAACATGAATAAATGTAAGATCTTATATTTTTGTATCAAAAGTAAACAAATAATCATGACATAAAAGTAAACAATTTATCATGATATGAAGTAACAATAATCTAGTGCACATCGCATAAGTTTACACGTAATTTAATAATTAAAATGTAATGCATATTATTGTCTTTGTCCTCATGGTAATGGGGAATCATCATGAGCGTCACATGCATATATAATATATATTTTTTAAATGGAATGCGTATTGATACTTTGTCCTCATAGTAATGGGAAGGAATAATGATATGTGCATTTACAATAAATACCAAAAAATTACCAAATATTTTTTACATGAGTTGTACATCATACATTGTACAATACTTCTAAAGCATTTTCGGTTATTTTTCGGGAGTAGTTTTATTGTGACTGAATTTTTGACAGAATTTTCACAGATAAACTGACATGGCGGAATTTTATTTGTTGGTTTCTAGGTCCCACTGGTGTGGATCCCAAAACCAACAAATAAAATCCCGCCACGTCAGTTTGTCCATCAAAATTCAGCCAAAAATTTGGGCACAAATATAATTTTTGATTTTTTGGTACCGAGTGTGTGCATATATTATTACTCAATGAAAAATCATCATATCTCTTGAATAATAATTTTAGATGGACCCTCAATTGATACTCATCAAATAAACTCTGTTGAATTGTCAACGATACATTGATTAGTGTTTTAAATGAATCTAATGTATACCCTCCCATAAACCGATATATTGTTGAAAACTGATCGTAATCTATTTGATCGTTATCATTTGAAAGTACATATAAATTATTTGGAAATGTGCAAAATTTAAATCTCCATTATCTCCAAAAGTGTTCTCCATTATTTTTTGCACAGTCTCATAACATCCTTTCCAGCGTGGTCATTATTGCTATACACTTATCTATCTATATCTATCATGGCCGGGGCTGGCCATGTGCCAAATGGGTAATGGCACAGGGGCCATTTTAGATTATGCACCTAAATATGTATATTTTAAGAGTCCAAAAATATTTTACATATATTAAAAATGCTAATTTTTAAAATAAGTTTAATTTTTTAGGGGAAATAAATTTCATTTTTAGGGGTC